>CM076569.1:214294810-214655156 GCA_034641835.2 Pinus albicaulis | reverse complement strand
TTGTTGCGCTGCTCCAAATAGTTAATCACCCACCGAGCCTTCTGCAATTGGTCTTTCAGCTGGTCATTCTCGGCCCTTTGCTCCTGGATGACTTCCCTCAGCTTCGAGCTAGGAGAGCCCGTATCAACATCAATGACTGTCATATCGGTGTCCCGGCCTCCTGATGGGGCCTCATCATGCATGGGCCTCTTGCCCCTGTCTTGTACCTGTACCTGCACTGGAGAAGAAAGCGAGACCCTTTCCACATCACGTGGAGATAATACTCGTCCGCCGATGAAGTCGGCAAGACCTCTTCCCACCTCACGTGGAGACAATACTGCCGTGTCGTCGGCAACAAGGGCCCCGTGGCCCGCCGATATGTCTCGAAATTCAAAGGAGCATCGATATGCTCAACCTCTCATAACCTCAGGCATGTCCGGCTGGTGTGAAGGCTCTCCTGCATCATGAACTGTCTCGGGAGGCGGCTGTGGCACTCTGAAAAAGTCTCTAGAAATGAAATCCTCCCAAGTGATGCCCTGCTCTTCCAACTGATGCAACACTATGACCTTAATCAAAGCGTAATGGTATATACTCCTGTACTGCTGCACTGGGCTCGTCTTCTTTTGCACAAACATCACCATCCTCTCTATGTTGTGATATATGAAGTACGGAAGGTTCATCATACGTACCCTCGTGAAGTGCATCAACAAACGAATATGATACGCAAAAAGACGAGCATACCTGCCCTCACAACTAAAATACTGAATGATGAGCTTCATCAGCGGTGCATACTCATCCCTCAAGAATCTGAATGGAAAAACTCTGCTCAAGTAACCCATATATCCAGTTTTAATGTATGGCTCATAGTGGAATTTCTCTAAATGCTGACGTTTGTTCCATTCCTCGCCCATGTTTGGTATGCCAGTGGCTTGAGCAATAGTCAAGGGTGACAAAATGAAATCAACCCCGGCAAGATTTACCCGGCCATCCCGTAAATGTAGAACAAACATACGGGCTAATTCACGATGAAGCCGGGTTTGTGCAATCATCTCACAAAATCTGAAACATGACAAATACCGAAAACAATCCATTGCTAATGGACATGCCTGCAACCGAGCCAAAGAAGTAGGCTCCTCTCTGCGATGATTACCACTTCTGCTACCTCTATGAGACCCCCGTGGCACATTACCTTCAGTCGTGGAATCACTGCCTGACCCTTGCTCATACTCTGACTCTTTCACTGACATGGCTCTGAACAAGATTTTGGCACTATGTATACTGATATAAATGCAGTGAAAACAAAGTTATGATGTGTGTTTTAACACCCAACAAATATCCCCCACCGTCAAAGCACCATAAGGAAACAAACAATGATAATATCTCTGTTTTAGGTGGATTGAAATAGAAGCACAGTCTCTGTTTTAATTGCAAGTGAAACTTGACCAAAGGAAATAGGCAGCCTTTAGAATATTTGGCAAACCTTTTCAAAGGGAGCAATGCATCATATGACTGTGTTTGTCAATGGGCAATGAAAACAGAGTTATAAGTGTCAATGGGCATAAGAACGTTTTTATCATTGGGCAGTGAGACACAATATGACCATAATCACCATGGAACACAAGCCTTGACAATGGTAAAGAAATAATGATGACCACGATGGTATAATGGGTGTGAAAACAGTGGGGTTTTGATAATATATGCAAAGGTGAATATATCAATGATATAAGGTAGGAGAAAAACTCATAAAACCATCCATATACATTTAAAAACCCTGAGGAACAAAACTGACATGACTGTAGGGTTTTACTCTTCCATTCAAATGTTTGAAGTCATCAATGATACCACCAACATATTAAAAACTACTGTGCAATAGTTAAGAACCTGTTTGAAGGCCGTTGGAGGCGATCTAAAACGAAACTCGGCGCCCAAATCGACTTTTCTGAATTCTGCTGGCAAGTGGGTCGCTTTTTTCCAAGTGGGTCGCTTTTCCCCAAGTGGGTCGCTCTTGTTATATTTTTCACTGTGAAAAACGCCCAAGTGGGTCGCTCTTGCCCAAGTGGGTCGCTTTTGCCCAAGTGGGTCGCTTTTGCCCAAGTGGGTCGCTCGACCTCCAAACCCTGTCAACGATGCTTCAAAACTCGAATTCGGCCTTCAAACTCCAGATTTCGATTTGTATGCTGTGGATCGTTGGAAATGAAACTTGTTTGGCCTTTTATATATGATATAAATATCTTTCACAATCAGATTTGATCCAAATCTACTTGATAACCCATATTCCAATGTTTTTGTATTTTCACATTTGGCTTTTTAATACAATCTCTTTTTGGCTTTTCTGAGTTCAGATTTGATGATTTTGTTATCTTCTTGCAGGGGTATGGCTTCTTTAGCTGAGGAAAAGATCAGAGGTCTGCGTTGAAACTGCTTCTTGGTGAAATAAACACAATTTATTACAAAAATAATATTGAACAATTTCTAGTTCCAAAACAGAGTTTTGGACTAGAAATGTTTTTAAATGCTAATGATAAAAATATGAAATCAAAATTTGCGGAACCATCCTCATCCTGCAGGCTTTTATGACATGTATACAAATGACTCGAAAACCCTAGACACTAGGACCAAAGACACTTATTGACATTTAATGACCATAAATGAAATGACAATGATTTTGAGTGATTTTTTGGAAAAAATTTTAAATAGCCCTGCAGGTGTAAGCATGAGGAAACATAAGACAACAGACCCCTTCGTCAGTCAATGGCATGCTCCTAGCGAAATGCAACGAAGTGGAACAAGCGAGACACCTAAGAATGAATATGCAAAAGATGAAATGATCACTGACGGAGGGCTGTAAGGACCGACTCTAACATTGGCTCCAATGGGGATGGTGGCTCCATGGAGATGCCAAGAATGGCAGATCTCTGGGGGAATCAGACAGTGCCTTTCATCCATTGGGCGATGGAATCATTATTTCAACTGATAAAACAAACTTTGGACATTTTTATCGACTGCAGATTTGACTAAAGACTAACTGCAATTTGACCAAAACTGACATGACCAAAATTGACATGACTTTTAAAACTAAAAGACTGATAAAACTGACTTGACAATTTCAAACCAACCAACCTCTATCTCCAGAATTATAGCCTTCGCTCCGGGCCCCAGACTGAAGATGAGAGATCAGTGCACACTTGCAACGAAACAAAAGTAAAATGATATATACAATGATAATGAGATCAGCAGAAAATACTCAGAAGTAATATCGCTTCAGCAACCGACCATTGATCGGTCCTCCAGAACAATCATCACCATTCATTTCTTTGAGAAGAAATGCATTTTGACCCCGATACGCTGCAATCTTAAAAGGACCCTTCCACAGATTTTCAAATTTGTCGTGCTTTCCCTTATCTTCATTCCGAGCATCCCATTTCAAAACTACCTCATCCAACTGAAACTTGTCTGCTTTCGCCTTTCTGTCGTAGATCTTCTTTATGCGCTCCTGCAACTTGAAAGTATTTTGAAATACCTCCTCTCGTGTCTGCTGTAAATGAATCATCTGATTAATCCTCCGTTGCATAGGATCTTCCTCACTCCCAGCCTCCTGAAGCAATTTGACCACCGGGACAGCAAGTGAAGTAGGAAAAACCGTATCCGTTCCATACACCAACTCGAAAGGAGACATGCCAATAGAATTTTTCTGACTTACCCTATCAGCCCACAATGCATTCACTAATTTCTTGTGCCAGGCCTTTTTGTTGATTTCCAGCAATTTCTTAATGATATTCACCAAGGATTTATTTGAAGATTCCGCCAAGCCATTTCCTTGCGGATGGTAGGCGGTCGAATGCCCTAAGGTAATATTGTACTTAAAGCAAAAGTCAACCATCCTCTTAGACTTAAAGGCCGCTGCATTATCTGTGATTATTTTACTAGGACACCCAAAACGTGACAGAATATTGTTTTCAAGAAAAGAAATAATTACCGCATCCGTGGCCTGTCGAGTAGGAATCGCCTCAATCCACTTCGTGAAGTAGTCTGTAGCTGTCAGTATCCATCTATGCTGTCCGGAAGATGCTGGGTGAATTTCTCCGATAAAATCCAATCCCCACTGCTGGAATGGTGCACTAACTTCAATTGGTTTTAGAGGCAAAGGCTGTAGTTTCTGCTTCCCTTCGAAAATTTGACACTCATGACAATTTTTAACAACCTTAAACACATCAGAAAACAAAGAAGGCCAATAATACCCTGCCCTTAGAATCTTATTCGCTGTGGTCTTCCAAAACAAATGACCTCCACAGTCACCTTTGTGAAAATCCTCCAAAACTTTTTGAGCTTCCTCCTCTACCAAACAATTTAACAACATACCTCCAGGGTCTTTCCAATATAATGCAGAATTCAGAATGCAGAATTTAGCAGCTCTTAACTTCAATGTTCTACTCTTATTTCTAGGCATCCCGGGCGGTGGAGACAAATTCTGAAGCACGTATAAAATGTCAGCATACCAAGGGGAAGAAACAAAAATATCGGATACCTGAACTGACGTACTTTCCTCATCTTCATCAGACATGGCAACGATCAAATTTATGTCTAGAGCATGCAGATTTGTTTCAGCCATGAGCTTGGCGAGTCCTTGTCCTTTGATCAGCTTGGTTGGTTTAATCTCCACATCGTATTCTAACAACGCAGTGATCCACTTACCCCTTCTTCCCTCTGGATCTGCCTGTACCAAAACATCTTTAACTGTTGCGTTAGGAACGTATGCTATAATGTGGGAATGCAATATGTACACACGGAAATCTTTCAAGGCCTTTACAAGCACAAGTGCTTGTTTCTCAATGATATTGTACCTCAATGCTCCATCTCTTATGATCCGACTGAAAAAAGCGATGGGCTTCTCAACTCCATCCCTTTTTTGCATCAAAACAGCTGCCAATGTGTGCTCAGAAGCAAAAGAAAATAAAATGAAGTCCTGTGTGTAATCTGGGCTGATTAAAATAGGGGCCGAGGAAAGAGCTATCTTTACCAAATTGAATGACTTTACCGCCTCTTCTGTCCACCTTACCTGACTGTCCTTTTTCAGCATGTTCGTAATTTCTCTAAGGTGTTCTGCAAGATTTGGAATGAAACGACGCAGAAAATTCATTTTACCATTAAATGACTGTATTTATTTCTTGTTCCGGGGCTGTTCAATCTGCTGTATGGCTTCAACACGTGCAGGATCAACTCGAATGCCATCTTTCGATATGATGTGGCCAAGGAGATTTCCTTCATCCATGGCGAAAAGGCTCTTTTTCGGATTCAGCGAAATGCCATATTTTCTGCACTTCTGGAAAACAATTTTCAAATGATATAAATGTTCCTCATCAGAATTGGAAAACACAGTTAGATCATCAAGGTAAACAACCAAAAACACATCTTTCTCATTGGCAAAAGCCATGTCCATTGCACGCTGAAAGGTGGCGCCTGCATTCTTTAAACCGAACGGCATCTTTGCATAATGAAATGTTCCCCAAGGAGTGGTGAACGCAGTCTTGTCACGATCATCTTCTTGCACTAAAATCTGATTATAACCCGAGTATCCGTCGAGTAGTGACATCCTTGATGCTCCAACTACTCGCTGCAATATATGATCCATTTTTGGCAGTGGATAATTGTCCTTTAATGATACCTTATTCAGATTTCCGAAGTCAATACATAAACGGATCTCACCTGTCTTCTTTCTCACGGGCACCAAGTTTGATATCCAATCTGAAAATCGAATAGGCACAATGATTCCTGACTTATACAACCTATTTACCTCTTTTTCGATCGATGGTAGCAGCTTTGGATTGATCCTCCTCAATTTTTGACGAAAAGGCTTCTGATTTGGTTTGATGGGGATAGTATGCTGAATGATGTTGGTATCATATGTTTTTAGATCTGAATAATCCCACGCAAACACATCAGAAAATGAAGACAACAATTTCACATATTCTGCCTTTACCTTTGGTGACAATGACTTTGATAATTTTACCATCTTGGGATTCTCAGCCGTCCCAATATTTACCTCTTCGACACCCTTTTCTGTTGGCCTCAATGTCGGTTTGCGGGCTACATCATCTTGATCAAACAACTCTTCCAAAGGAATCAATCCCTTAGGAATGATGTTATCTTTAAGTTGCAGCACTTCCATTTGGTTTATTTGTATGTCATCACCGCCATCATCAAATTCTGTATCTATGGAGGTATCTTTAAACTTACCCTTATTCTGCAGAAATTCACTAATCTCCTCATCATCCTGAAAGACTTGCCAACATCACTGATTGTCTGGAACGGTGGGCCGGTGTTTCACATGTATCTCGAACTTGTTGCTGGAATTCATTGGAATTTTAAGATTGCTTGTTGCCTTAGCAAGTCCATCAGCCACACCATTTTGTATGCGGGGCACACATGTCAAAGTATGATCAGAAAATAACTTCAGAATGTCTAAAACTGCATTTCGGTAAGCCCTCATGCGAGGATGCTTAGCCTGAAACTCACCTTTAACTTGCTTTATCACTAATTCTGAATCACCATATACTGCAATCCTTTTCACTTTCAGCTTCTTAAGAATCTTAAGGCCAGCAATAAGAGCCTCGTATTCCGCTTCATTATTAGAACAATCAAATGCAAGCTTGTAGGAACACACTCTCACATTGCTCGGAACTCTATCAGGAGCGGAAAATGGACTACGAATCCACACACCAATCCCAGCACCATCGCTGCCCACTGCGCCATCAAAATCCATGGTCCAAAGACCATCTTCATCGTCCTCTAAATGCCGAAACTGTACCGGCTCTGTTTTTCCTGTTTGCTGCCCATTGTCTTCAGCTGATTGCTCCATAACAGCTTGTTTTTCTCTTCTTTCTTTTTGCAAAACTTCTCTAAAATTCTCATTGATTTCTGGTATGTCTTCTGCCTGAACTAATTGACTTTCTATATCATTAAAACTATCAGCAAGCAACACAAACGACTCTAAGTCGGTATGTACATAATTCACAGGATGATTGATTGGCTTCTCTTTGCTAGTTATCATGTATTTCATCTTCTGCTCTCGATATAACTTTCTCATTTGACCGAAGACCGGAATTGTAGCATAAGAGAAATCTAACTGAAGTGTACCTTTCAACTTTGCCCCCCAAGATCTTGCAAGGAGCATCCCGAACCGTGGAGGAATGTCGGCAACCACCACATCCATCAAAACATTCTTTGCTGGGATTTGATCTAAGCTTACCACCAAATCTTTGATGATTCCTATACACTTTACCCGGCTGGAATCAAATGAATACAAATCATGATACTCTCTTGTAATGTCTAATCCCAACTTTTCCATGATCGCCTTTGGCATCAGATTGTGCGAAGCACCTGAATCGAGCATAGCATTGTGCAATATATATTCGTGCAACCTCAAACTGATGTAAAAAGGAGGAACATTACTGTCAGGAGACTCACCATTTAATGCAGGCCCAAAAATCAATTCCGGCTGATCATCCTCAACATTTACTGTGTCAATCATTGGATCAAAGTTCAGAATTTTGGAGACTTGACCACGGTAACTGCTGTTCTTCATGATTTCTGTCAAAGGAATAGATATTTTCAGTTTGGAAATTTCATTTTCCAAACTAAATGCTGAAACTTTCTCAACCTCTTTGACCGGAACTTCCTTCTTTTCAGCCTTGTCTTTCACTATGTTTGACTGATTTACCTTCTCTGCTGATGACACTTTACTAGCTGCGGGATCAATTGTTTCTTTTCCTCTCTTCTGTGGTATCGGTGAATCCGTCTTCGGTGCTGAAGCTTCTTTTCTTTTCTGAATGGGATTTATGGGCACATCTCGATTTCTCAATGAATATTGTTTCTGCTGGGCAGTCAATGCATTCATATATCCCCTTTGGTATTCATCCGACTCTTCCTCTAAATCTGCATCATTTGTTAGGATGAAATCCTCATCTTTCTGAACAACTGAACTTTCTCCATATTCTTCATCCTCAGTGATATAGATAGGCAAATCATCGGGAGTGAAAAAATGATTTTTCTCACCTGATACATCATCATCATCATCGGAATCATGACTCACAAAATTCTGCAAAAGAGGTGTCTTAATCTGCTGTTGGGCTGCTGGCTCTTGAGCTCTTTGTTCACGCTGCTTAATTCTGAATTGTGGCTGCTGCTGGCCACGGTAGTTGGGATTACGAATCTGCACGTCTGATTTGTCAAGTGTCACCTTTTTAAGCAATTTTTCTACCTCACGAAGCAAGTGCTGTTCAGATGTAGAAGTGGAAGGCTCTTCCTTTATAGTCACTCTTTTCTCTGCTTTCAACCGTGCCCTTTTATCATTCAGATTTGCCTCAACACTAACATCGACCTTCTGCATATCTTCTAAAGTAGGTGGATCTCTATCACGAAGGGAATAAGCCATCTCCGGATCAAATCCATCCGGGAATTTAAGGAGAGCAGACTTTTTAGACGGTCTCAAGTCATCTGGAATAGCATTATACACTGTATTGAATCTAATGATATAATCCTGAACAGACTCACCAGGATTACGTTTGAGGTTCGTATATTCTGAAGTAATCTGCAGCAGATCCTTCTTCATCTCCCATCGATCTAAAAACTGCCTCTGGAGTTCTGCCAATGTAGTGATGCTTCTTTGCGGCAAGGCTCTAAACCATTTTCTTACCTCTCCTCCAAAAGTTTGCACAAAAAGCCTCATACTCACATTCTCTTCATCAATTTCGAAACGATCAAAAAAATCTGCCATATTGTCTACATGCTGTTGTGCAGGAATACTCTGTGGAGTGCCATCAAATATTGGGATCTTGCTCTGATAATCTGCAGGCATATCATTCAACTGCTGTGGTAACACAAGAGGTGCAAAACGAGCAGCCATAGCTCTTGGTGGATTGATGACAATCTGCTGTCGAGGAGAAACAGGAGGACTAGGAGCAGTAGGTCTGCGAGGTATATTTGGTGGAGACGGAGGAGAAATTACTATGGATTGCTGATCAGAAAGGTCAGGCTGAACCGGAATGGTAGGGATAAAAGGAGGCTCAGTAGGGATCCGTGAACTAGATGCAATTTCAGATGGTTCAAAAATTTGAGAAGCAGATTCAGTGAATTCAGGAGTGTTAGTATCCACAATGGAATTTTGCAATTGTCTATCTAGGTAATGTGAAACAAATCTATATTGCAAATCTTCAGTAAACAACGGATCTGGAACTAATCTTGACAATTCAGTTTCGGAAAAATTTACAAACAAGGATGTTTCAAACCGTGCATCAAAAGGAATTTCATCAACATATATAATCTTCACAGGACAGGATGCAGATCTGGTAAGCAATCTGGAACTCCCAAAACTCACTTGACTTTCTCTTTCAGAACTTTCTTGACTTCCTTGTCTTCTAAGGGTCCTAGGAATCAGATTTTGATTTTCAAATATTGTTGGTGGATCAGGGTCAGGATTCGCCCTAGTATTCCTTCTTGAAGCCAGTGTATTGATCTTCTCGGGATAAATTTTCAAGGAACACAATCAATTATTTTCAGCCTTTCGACTTCTAGACTCAATCATCCAAAGGGTCTAGAACGAATAAGTATACTGGGGTGATTTACAAATCGAGTGCTGCACTTACAAGCTTACCGGAGATCGACTGAAGCAGCGTTTATCTACTACCGCTTATGCATAGCAAAAGCGTTTCGAAAGCTACCTGGCGTGACTTCAGACTCCGTCTAAGACTCATGGAACAAACACATCAACAAGCAAACCATTGAGATCTTCCCCAGTATGGTTGCCACTATGTTAGCGCTCGAATCTACCTCAGCCTGAAATGAAGTAAAACTCAAGGCTACATCAAACCACGCTCAGCCTCGTAGCTAGCCCTACGAGGACAGGAGAGGGCTCTCTCCGTCAATCTCGAGAAAATAAGCAATAGGATGCGAGCTGACTTACAATAAGAACTGATTTTAGGCTAGTAAAGAGATAGGTATGTTTGATTTTTTGGTTTTTGGGTTTTCGCTGGAGAAATGGGAAAACAGATTTTTGGGTCCGGGGATAAGGTCAGACCTTTGCAGATTTCGAGTTGGGGCGAGGTAGGTGAATGTCTTGATGCTTTTGATTGGATATATGAACAGATTAGACCGACGAGGAGCTGAAGAGGGCAAGGAAGAACTTGGATCCTCTCCAAACAGTTGAAAACATATAGAACTAACTGAATTCAAAGGCCAAGCACTGTAAACAATGGATTCAACCTTATTCACTCATTCAATTTAGTTCAGAAGCATATGAAAGGATGGCATACATTAAACATGAAGAAACTTACAGTAAAAAAAGGAGAAACACCATCAAGAACAGAACACCACAAGGATCCCAACAAGTGCCGCAAAACCCCTGATCTTTCCTTAGCCAAAATATGAAAAGTATGTACAATGATATCAAAAGTATCCCAAGAGTCCAACTTCTCCAACCTCTGAAAATGATTGAGAAATTACAATACATAGATCACTCTAACACCTTTCCCCACCTCTAGGGGTCGAATTCCCTCTTCAGGGATCAGTTTCAACCAATTCTAATCATGGAACTACAATCTAGGCAGCTAACAACTTGTCTCTAAAAGAGTGGAAACTGATCCATTACATGATTTTTTACCCTTTTGAGAGTGAATCTTCTAGAATAGATAAAAATAAGCCAAATTTACATGTCAAATATGAATTTACATCATAAAAACCCAAAATTCCATCCATAAGCAAAACTGGTCCATACTAGGCGAAAATCTGAGCTGGCAGCTGAAAATTCAGGAAAAATTTAAGTGGGTCGCTTTTGAGCCGAGTGGGTCGCGCTTTTTCCAGCCTGAATTTGAGGTACTTCCCGGCATCCAAATTGAGCTCATGATAGCTCGTTGGAAAGCCCTGGATGTTGACTATCCAACCCAAGTGGAATTTCTGAATTTGGAGCTCATTTGACCCTCCAAAACCTCATTATCCCAGAGGTACTTCCTGCTGGTACAAAAGGTGGCAGCAAGGTGGTTTTCATAGTGTTTTTGAGCCCTTTGACCATCCAGATTTTGATGAAATGCTTAGTTGATTTCTGAGGATGCATAACTAACCATGACAAATCCAAAAATGCAAAAATTTCCTCCAGCAAGTGTCCCAAAAAAAAGTGAGCGCATGGGTGCGCGACCCGCTTAACTGAAAAACCTGTTTTTGAGACCAAAAATTTCAAAATGACAAAAATTTCTCCGAATTTGCTCAAATTCGGAGTGAAGACCCTCCATCATGTATCTTGCTCAGTCAACTAAGCCTCGGCCAAAATCCGGAGTGGATCAGGCCTCTTCCGCCGTCTTAGTGCTTTGCGCAACCTCCTCTTCATGATCTTCATTCTCGCTTTGCAGACATGCATGCGAGCCCAATAATGGCCTTTCATGTGACGAAGCATGTCTTTGTCTCGATTGGCCTTCGCCAACAATTTCTCCAAATGAATGTTCACATGTGTGAGTACAGTATCTCGGTCAGCTGGTGTCATGTCACCGGGTCTCTTTCGATTCCACTGTCGGTCCTCACGGATTCGACGCAACTCATAATATGTGAGCTCATCCTCAAGCTGTTTGTTGTGATGCTCCACATAGTTAATCACCCATTGAGCCTTCTGCAATTGATCTTCGCCTTGTCAGCCCCGCCTCCCTCTGCCCCCGGATGACTTTCGCCTTCGAGCTAGGAGAGCTCGCATCAACATCAATGATCGGAAATCTATGTCCCGCCCCGATGGGCCCTCATCATGGCGTCTTCGCTCGGCTCGTACCGTACCGTGTCAGGAATGTTACAGACCCCTTCCACATCATGTGGAGATAATACTCGCTGTGTTGATGAAGTCGGCAAGACCCCTTCCACCTCACGTGGAGATAATACTCGCCGTGTCGCCGCAAATAAGGCCCTGTGGCCTCGCTGATATGTCTGAACCAAAGGAGTGCCGATATGCTCAACCTCAAGCATGTCCTATGTGAAGGCCTCCCTGCATCATGAACTGCCCCGGGAGGCTGTCGTGGTAATCGAAAAGTCTCTAGAAATGAAATCCTCCCAAGTGATGCCCTGCTCTGCCAACTGATGCAACACTATGATCTTGATCAAAGCGTAATGATATATACTCCTGTACTGCTGCACTGGGCTTGTCTTATTTTGCACAAACATCACCATCCTCTCTATGTCACGATATATGAAGTACGGAATATTCATCATACGTACCCTCGTGAAGTGCATCAACAAACGAATATGATACGCAAAGAGACGAGTATATCTTCCCTCACAACTGAAATACTGAATGATGAGCTTCATCAGCGGTGCATACTCATCCCTCAAGAATCTGAATGGAAAAACTCTGCTCAAGTAACTCATATATCCAGTTTTAATGTATGGCTCATAGTGGAATTTTTCTAAATGCTGATGTTTGTTCCATTCCTCGCCCATGTTTGGTATGCCAGTGGCTTGAGCAATAGTCAAGGGTGACAAAATGAAATCAACCCCGGCAAGATTTACCCGGCCATCCCGTAAATGTAGAACAAACAGACGGGCCAATTCACGATGAAGCCGGGTTTGTGCAATCATCTCACAAAATCTGAAACATGACAAATACCGAAAAAAATCCATTGCTAATGGACATGCCTGCAACCGAGCCAAAGAAGTAGGCTCCTCTCTGCGATGATTACCACTTCTGCTAACTCTATGAGACCCCCGTGGCACATTATCTTCAGTCATAGAATCACTGCCTGACCCTTGCTCATACTCTGACTCTGTCTCTGACATGGCTCTGAACAAGATATTGGCACTATGTATACTGATATAAATGCAGTGAAAACAAAGTTATGATGTGTGTTTTAACACCCAACAAATATCCCCCACCGTTAAAGCACCATAAGGAAACAAACAATGATAATATCTCTGTTTTAGGTGGATTGAAATAGAAGCACAGTCTCTGTTTTAATTGCAAGTGAAACTTGACCAAAGGAAATAGGCAGCCTTTAGAATATTGGGCAAACCTTGTCAAAGGGAGCAATGCATCATATGACTGTGTTTATCAATGGGCAATGAAAACAGAGTTATAAGTGTCAATGGGCATAAGAACGTTTTTATCATTGGGCAGTGAGACACAATATGACCATAATCACCATGGAACACAAGCCTTGACAATGGTAAAGCAATAATGATGACCACGATGGTATAATGGGTGTGAAGACAGTGGGGTTTTGATAATATATGCAAAGGTGAATATATCAATGATATAAGGTAGGAGAAAAACTCATAAAACCATCCATATACATTTAAAAACCCTGAGGAACAAAACTGCCATGACTGTAGGGTTTTACTCTTCCATTCAAATGTTTGAAGTCATCAAGATACCACCAACATATTAAAAACTATTGTGCAATAGTTAAGAACCTGTTTGAAGGCCGTTGGAGGCGATCTAAAACGAAACTGGGCGCTCAAATCGACTTTTCTGAACTCTGCTGGCAAGTGGGTCGCTTTTTCCCAAGTGGGTCGCTTTTCCCCAAGTGGGTCGCTCTCGTTATATTTTGCACTGTGAAAAACGCCCAAGTGGGTCGCTCTTGCCCAGGTGGGTCGCTTTTGCCCAAGTGGGTCGCTCGACCTTCAACTCTGTCAACAATGCTCCAAAATGCGATTTCGGCCTCCAAACTTCAGATTTCGACTTGTATGCTATGGATCGTTGGAAATGAAACTTGTTTGCCCTTTATACATGATGTAAATATCTTTCATAATCAGATTTGATCCAAATCTATTTGACAACCCATATTACAATGTTTTTTGCATTTTCACATTTGGCTTTTTAATACAATCTCTCTTTGGCTTTTCTGAGTTTTGAATTGATGATTTTGTTATCTTCTTGCAGGAGTATGGCTTCTTTAGCTGAGGAAAAGATCAGAGGTCTGCTTTGAAATTTCTTCTTGGTGAAATAAATACAATTTATTACAAAAATAATATTGAACAATTTCTAGTTCCAAAACAGAGTTTTGGACTAGAAATGTTTTTTAAAATGCTGATGATAAAAAATATGAAATCAAAATTTGCGGAACAATCCTCATCCTGCAGGCCTTTATGATATGTATGCAAATGACATGAAAACCCTAGACACTAGGACCAGACACTTATTGACATTTAATGGCCATAACTGAAATGACAATGATTTTGAGTGATTTTTGAGGAATTTTTTAAAATAGCACTGCAGGTGTAAGCATGAGGAAACATAAGACAACAGACCCCTTCGTCAGTCAATGGCATGCTCCTAGCGAAATGCAACGAAGTGGAACAAGCGAGACACCTAAGAATGAATATGAAAAAGACGAAATGATCACTGACGGAGGGCTGTAAGGACCGACTCTAACACGCTGCTGTAGAATGGGGTTTATAGTCACCCAGGTACTTGCTTAAGATATGGAAATCCAAGCATCTTCCGTGCTGGTCTTCAAGAGAGTAGGAAGTGCATGGACCTTCCTCTTCTCCTCTTTTATTCTCCTCCTCCTCAGGGAGCCTCTTATTTATTCCAAAATTAGATGAGATTAGTCTCATATTCTTCATCATCCTCCTCTGAAATTGAACTCACAAGCTGTGCCAGTTCGATGCTCTGATACCACTGTAATGTTCCTTTTTCAGAAACATTGTCAAATGACAAGGAAAATCTATTCCAGAGATAGACTACAGGGGCATTTACTGGATTTGTCACCTTTAAAAAAAGGATGAGCTCCAGAGGCTACTTGGCCCACTAGCAGACTCTGTCTATAGAGTGATTGTCAAAGGAAAATATCCCCAATAGGGAAATACAACAAGATTGGGAAACCCCAACATTGCAACTACAACAATAACAAATACATATAATGGAAATAATAGTGAATCATATACACATGAAATGCCGGAGAATACAATGGCCATCATATTAAGACACAACAACATAAAATATACATCATCTTGAGGAAATGATCACTCAAGAAAAGCACAACAAGCCTCAAGAAAGCTATATAAGAAAACATGAGAAATATTGCTGCATAGAGAAAGCCCTAGGCCATGACTGCGCAGTTATAGAGAGGAACTGCTGCATAAAAAATGAAAATACAATGATATATCAATGTAGGCTCAAATAAAGAAGGGGGAGCATGATCTCAACCCCTGAAAATACAATAAATCAATCCTCTAAAAGGACTAGCTGAAATCTATACAAAAATGGCATTTTGTAGAAATGCTGGAGTAGCTGGTTAGCTGCAGCTACTCAAGAACTGGAAATACATGGAGAAGGCTGAAATAGCTGCAAAAAATTAAGAACCCTCCTCCAATATAAATCTGAAGTGAAAGGCTGATCCTTTCACCCAAGACTTCCCCTCCAAAATCTGCTGATCCCTCACAGCAAATACTCACTCAGAAAAACGCTGTCTAAGAGAGGGACCGCGCTGTCAATGATGGAATGTGGTTGGCCTGATGCCAAATATGATGGGATCTGCTCATAAAACTCCTTTTATGATCTCCCAATGTATGGAACCTCTCTCCACTGAAAAACTAGCTCCGGATGGTGTGTGGAAACCTCCCCAGCAACACCCAGCAACATTGCACAATATCTGCTGCAGAAACTGCGCTGATGTAGATGACTGAAGCTATGGCCTCAATGCCTAAATATTTGGAATGGAGTGCAATCCTTCATGAGCTACTCAAGAAGGAGAGGAATTCCTAAACAGGACTCCCTCGTGCCCAAAGGCACTGCAGCCCTGCTGAACAACAAGAGGCAGCAACAAGTCTCTCAAGACTCAAGTGTAAAATGATCAAAAGATGTGCACAATGGCTGCTTTTATCCTCTTTTAAACAATGGGCCTTCCCTCCATGGAACCTATTTTGAATTAGGGTTTCCTCTCTCTAGAAACTTGCCTCCTACATTGTCCCACATAGTGCTTTACAACTCATGCCAATGCAGTTTGACATGGTCAACCTTGGCCAAGCCTTCATGCAAAAACCCCTTTTCACACATGGAGGTGTGAAATCCAGCTCCAACATGATCCTATTTCATACTTAGAGGATTTTTATTCTCTAATCAAGCAAAGAATGGGTCCCCTAACCATTTTATTAATCTCTTATCAAAAATTAATGTTCCATAAAAAATTGGAACATTACAGTCCTCCCCTCTCAAAATATTGCTTGCCCTCAAGAAATTGCAAGGATGAACTGAGTTTCATTATGCCCTTTCCTCATGTAGCATCCTTATGTGATGATCTTCTCAAGAAAAGGATGCCATATCAGCAATCAAGTCTTCAAAACTGTCCCTCCATCATATGCAATCTAGCCTTGGGGTGAAAATTCCCAAGTAGCTATCATGTAGAAACAATATCCATGAAGGAAAAACGAGTTGTACAAGGGCCTCCTTGAGGCATGAGATCTGATATATAATGGGAATTATCATCCCCCATGTGAATCTATCATCCCCAAGTCATCAATCATGAAAATAAGTTGCCTCCCAACAAGACAACTCATGGAAAATCTCCCTCCACCTTGAGCTCCAAAAATGAAGGTGGGATGATATATGATCATGGCAAGCACTGTAACTTGCCCCACGCTGTCCTCTCCCCCACTTATGACAAGTGTTGAGTGTATGCTGATCCTGGGCTACAAATGTATTGCCCTCAAATGGAAAAATGAGGAGTAATCCTCCAAGAATCTCTCCCCCATCAATGAAAAATCAGCTGGCCCAAGACATGCCATTTATGATGAATAGGACAAGATTACCATAGAATTCTCCCATGATATGTTTGCTGTAGGTTATACCATGTGTAGAAAAATGCAAACAATTCCTCATAGGGTTACAACGCAATCTCACCCACTGTAGCTGCAGAAAAGAGCATGGAAAGCATTGTACAGAAAATATCACCTCTACTACTGAATAGTAAGTAGATGAGTGAATCAACAATACAAAATAAAATACATGCCCATATACATACAATGGATGGATATCATCACCTGAATCATGGTCCACCTCCAAGGAAAGCAAATAAGTGGCTGTGGTGACCATGTCTCTCCTCATGTCCCCATTAGAACATGCCATGCATAAACTGTGGGAATCACCTTCCCTCAATGACACACCAACCTCATGTGTCAATCCTCCAATCATGCTTCCAATAATGTGGGAAATATCAGAAAATTGAAACATGATCCTCATCAAAATAGAGGAAGTACTAATGGTTTTACATGATGCTTGATGGCACCAACAGTCTCCCAAGCAGCGACATCGCAGTTTTTCAAACTGCTGCTTCAGAAATTTATATGGAAAAATGTTTCTTAACACATGGTCAAGTATATGAGCTGGATGAACATATATGTAGTGATGGAACCTTTTCCCAAGGCCACATAAATATGGTTGTATCCATCATACAAATTGGCCTAATTTTGATCCATGGAGCAATCTTAAAAGCTTTCCCTCTTGTAGAGCCATGCACTGCAAATTAATGGTAAGAGCATATAAATCAACCAATGTAAAACACATTTCTTACCATATACTGGGAGTAAGATAATGTATGGATCCATGAATGAACCCTCCATGGTTGTTTGGCCTGTTCCCATGAAGAGAAATGAACTAGGTGCTGCAAGAAGATCCATATTCTCATGCTTGGGAATCCAAGTCAAGAAGAATGTAGCATAGTAGTATATGACTCCATCTACTACCTCATCCATCTCACCTCCTCTTTGTCCATCTAGTGCAAAAAATATGAAATGACCCTGGGACCTGTGGGTTATGGATCCACCACACTTCCGCTGGGTAGACTTCATCAATAGGTCACTACTCCAAAGAGACCACACTGTTGGCCATACCCATAGGCTCTCATCAATACCAAGCTCCATTCTTTGACATGTTCTTTGTCAAAGATATCTTTCATAATGATGCAATGCATAAGAAGCCCCTCCCAAGGTGGAAGCACCTCTCTATCATCGAAACCCAAGGGGAGAATGCCAGTTCCTCCTCTTTCAACATTATGCAAAGCATGAGAGCAATTTTTCTCTTGCTCTCCCAAGAAAAGCAACAAAGTATTTTGCTGCCCTCCCATACTTCCATCATACAACTCATGTGATGGAGACACAATGGATGATATGAGTAGCACATCAACATCATGCATCCATACTCTATGCTTCTCAATGATGCAAGTATCCTGCCATCGCTTTTCCATCTTTGGTAATCCTCCCCATGAGGGCTACCATCCTCCCAAATCAATTCCTGCTCTTTGCATTTCATGAGAGTTTGAAATGTAGATCTTTAGAGACCCTTTAAGAAAGGCCTCTTTCCCATGAATATGTTGGACCCATGAAAATCCAAATGTGATGGAGGTGATGTCTCCTCTCCACCCCTGCTCAACAGCGCTGCTGGTTCCTCCAATGATGTAGCAACTGTCTCTTCCTCCGGTTCACAAATTGTTTCATGATTCTCCATGGAGGTGTCATGGTTTATTTCATCCTCCAAAAGTCTACACTCCCACCTTGAAGGCTGAATTAAAATCATCAAGGATACATGAGGATGAGGGTTCTTCTCCTGCTTGAACCCTTTTCACATCGCACTGCAATCATGAGGCCCTAAGTGGCCATGTGGTTTGATCCTTGGACTTCTCCATATGAAATCCCACCATTCTTAAGATTATTTGCTGAAATAGAAAGTAGAACTTTACTCATACCTTGGTGGGTTTTGGGATGATCATGTGTGGCTGCAATGTCTTTTTCTCCTGATGCAATGGCTGCCCCATCCATATATGTAGAAGGCTGCTCCTCCAAAGCTGTAGCAGCGTTGGAACAATTCTCCTCCCATGGTGGAATGGCTTTTTCTCTCCATCCAGGCTTGGATTAACCTTTGAGCAAGTCTGCAAAAGAACTCACCCTTGAATGGACCAAGGGTTTGAACCACCAAACAGAGGTTTCCTCCTCTATCTGTAGTGCTGCCATCTCCACTGCTTCTTTCTCTGCCACTGGATGCATCAATAAAAATTCCTCCAAATTCTTCTCCCAAGCTCTAGCTGAGGTAACCCCATCAAATGTAGACAATAGAGCCTTCTCTCCTCAATCTTCTTAATAGACTGTGAGAATGCTGTTGCAGAATGGGGTTTATAGTCACCCAGGTACTTGCTTAAGATCTGGAAATCCAAGCATCTTCCATGCTTGTTTTCAAGAGAGTAGGAAGTGCATGGACCTTCCTCTTCTCCTATTTTCTTCTCCTCTTCCTCAGGGAGGCTCTTATTTATTCCAAAATTAGATGAGATCAGTCTCATCTTCTTCATCATTCTCCTCTGAAATCGAACTCACAAGCTGTGCCAGTTCAATGCTCTGATACCACTGTAATGTTCCTTTTTCAGAAACATTGTCAAATGACAAGGCAAATCTATTCCAGAGATAGACTGCAGGGGAATTTAATGGATTTTTCACCTTTAAAAAAAGGATGAGCTCAGAGGCTACTTGGCCCACTAGTAGACTCTGTCTATAGAGTGATTGTCAAAGGAAAATATCCCCAATAGGGAAATACAACAAGATTGGGAAACCCCAACATTGCAACTACAACAATAAAAAATACATCTATTGGAAATAACAGTGAATCATATACACATGAAATTCTGGAGAATACAATGGCCATCATATTAATACATAGCAGCATAAAACATACATCATCTTGAGGAAATGATCACTCAAGAAAAGCACAACAAGCCTCAAGAAAGCTGTATAAGAAAACATGAGAAATATTGCTGCATAGAGAAAGCCCTAGGCCATGATTACGCAGTTATAGAGAGGAACTGCTGCATAAACAATTAAAATACAATGATATAGCAATGTAGGCTCAAATAAATAAGGGGGAGCATGATATCAACCCCTGAAAATACAATAAATCAATCCTCTAAAAGGACTGGCTGAAATCTATACAAAAATGGCATTTTGCAGAAATGTCGGAGTAGCTGGGTAGCTGCAGCTACTCAAGAACTGGAAATACATGGAGAAGGCTGAAATAGCTAAAAAAAATTAAGAACCCTCCTCCAATAGAAATATTAAGTGAAAGGCTGATCCTTTCACCCAAGAGTTCCCCTCCAAAATCTGCTGATCCCTCACAGCAAATACTCACTCAGAAAAATGCTGTCTAAGAGAGGGACTGCGCTGTCAATGATGGAATGTGGTTGGCCTGATGCCAAAGATGATGGGATATGCTCATAAACCTCCTTTTCTGATCTCCCAATGGATGGAACCTCTCTCCACTGAAAAACTAGCTCCGGATGGTGTGTGGAAACCTCCCCAGCAACACCCAACAACACTGCACAATCTCTGCTGCAGAAACTGTGCTGATGTAGATGACTGAAGCTATGGCCTGAATGCCTGAATATGGGGAATGGAGTGCAATATTTCATGAGCTACTCAATAAGGATAGGAATTCCTAAACAGGACTCCCTCATGCCCAAAGGCAATGCAGCTCTGCTGAACAGCAAGAGGCAGCAACAAGTCTCTCAAGACTCAAGTGTAAAATGATCAAAATATGTGCACAATGGCTGCCTTGCTCCTCTTTAAACAATGAGCCTTCTCTCCATGGACCCTATTTCGACTTATGGTTTCCTCTCTCTAGAAACTTCCCTCCTACATTGTCCCACATAGTGCTTTACAACTCACGCCAACGCAGTTTGACTTGGTCAACCTTGGCCAAGCCTTCATGCAAAAACCCCTTTTCACACATGGAGGTGTGAAATCCAGCTCCAACATGATTCTCTTTCATACTTAGAGGATTTTTATTCTCTAATCAAGAAAATAATGGGTCCCCTACCCATTTTATTCATCTCTTATCAAAAATTAATGTTCCATAAAAATTTGGAACATTAAAACTTCCTATCATATAACCAACAGAAATCACTTATAGAAGAATATGATCTCAATCGTAGTGTAGATCCCTTTCTCCTTCTTTCTTATATTTTCTTTTAATCAGGTTCTTCCTTTTCTACAAATTTTTGAGTTCTGCGAAACTATTGCCTTCAACTTGTCTTGTTACATAGAAACCCTAGGTTGATGAATGAGGTAACTTACTTATCCCATGATTTTTTTACCCTCATGATCATATGAGTTCTTGTTTCTTATACTTACATGATGTCACATCGCATAAATTCTTAAGTAGAATCTAGGAGCTATAAAGAGACTTATTATGAGGGAGACTAGTCCTAATGATCTCTTACTCCCTCTTTCCATCCACTCCTTCCATCCATTCTGGTGACATGAACTTTCTTGTACTATTCATAATTCTTCTTTTAGCTTCTTTTGTGTCTCCAATATTGTTCATGTGAGAGAACCTTAAAATTTCCTTTCCATGAATTCAAAAGAGACCTTTATCTATGACTTCAGTTATCTATGAGGACCATGACTATCCTCCTTGTTTTATGAAAGGATCTTCGGTAATGCAACCACCACATATATCTCCTTGAAAATCGAAGTCATTTAACCAAAATGAAAATGAAAATGATATATACTTACTTGGAAAGTGAAGAGGATATATACACCTTGTTCTTCTTTGAATGATCTTCTTCTTAGGTTGTTCCAGACTTGAGATCACATGTCATCCATTCGTGTAGCTGATCTTTAAGAATGTATTATTCCAAGGCGAATTATGATAGTTTCATAGTTCTATTACTATGGTAGCACAAATGACCGAAGTATTTATCCCTTCCCATCTATATTATGCACTGTGTAATTCACACTATGTCATCCGCACTATGAAACTTCAGATTTCAACACATTACATCAGGTGATATGTTTATGTCCCTTCTACGCATCAATCATAGAATTGATCTCACTTTTATTGCAGGTGTATATCATCCAGTTTATCTCAGAGTTGTTCCTATTCTCTTATTTAGTATATAAACTTGTTCCTTGTTCTGCAATCCGTTGTCTTTTATCACATAAACCTCATCGAACAACTCAGAGAAGGTCGAGGTTTTTTCCAACTTTTACTGTGCAGTATATGGGGAATATATAGTTGAACCCGACTATTGTTTGTTGAGAATTTCACTGGTCATCACTTGTAATTTTCTCACTAATATCTTTATATACCTGAAACTGTGCTATCTGAGTTCTGCTTCTTTTTCCAAACTTCTATACCATCGAGAATCTCAGATTGTGTCTAAACTGTGGCGATGTATGTATGCTAAGACCGTGTTTAGGATGACTGTGTAATATTTGTGCTATAAGCGCTGCAATGTAACCAAGCTGAGAATGTAACCTCCAAACTGAAGTGGATTTGTATCACTGATGGCCCTTTCTTGTAACCAAAACTCTGATACCATGTTGAGAATTTGGAGAGCTATAAGTTAATAAAAATTCTCTTCTTGATAATTACTTGTGAGCTTGCTTAAGTTGCTTATGTCTTTTATTAGTTAATCTTTCATCAATTCAATTATCAAAAAGCACAAGACGCAAAAGTTATGCTTAGTTAAATGTAAGAACATAATTATCTTCTCTTTGCATCTACTTGCAGCTGAATGTAGTTAGGAAGGTAAATATTCAGATTTACCTTCCTCACTTTCTCCTTTTTTTAGACCTGTCTTTATTCTTATGATCATAGTCTTAGCTTCAACAAATCATTCTTTCAAACAAAATGCCCTTAACTTTATCTTTTAGGACCTTTTAACAGTTCTGGAATCACAAGTTAATATATAGAACATCAGTAGTATGTCCGCAATATTTTTCCTTACTTAAGGGTCCTAGATAGATGCTGAGATGATCTTGAGTCCTCACTTTATACCCGCACTTAATACAGTGCAATCCGCACTGTTATTTATGCTGATAATATGCACTTTATTACCTTAGAGATCCACACTTATTCCCTTCTTAATTCTGCACTGAATTCACTTCTTAAAACCGAATTGAGTTCAGTCTTTTATTCGCACTGTAGTTCAGAGATAAATCCACAATTTTCTTCCTGCACTTCTATTTTCAGATTAAAAAATTCTTCCTTTATTTGGCTCAGACTTATCTGTAATTACAGAGGAATCCACATTCAATTATATAGTGTTCACTCTTTTCCGCATTGTTTTATATTTACTGCAGTGATGTACGCATTCTTCTCACCTTAAAATGATCCGCAATCTGCCTTATATATATAGTGAACTGTTTTTCACTTTTAGGCCGACCATCCAATGTAATATGGTGACTATGATACAACATGTAGGCCGGCTGGAGTTTTAACATTTCGTGGTGTATTTCTTCAATAGCGTTGATTGTAATTTCTTCAACATTACATGGTGTATTTCTTTAGCAGCGTTGGAACTTGTCTTCAAGGTCTTGGAGCATATGAAAAAGACTAGATCTTTAAACCTAATTACATAATCAACTTGAAGACTGACATAGTTATACTTTTCAACAGGTTTAAGTCCCGAAAAAACAACGTGGTAGAGGAGGGTTATTCCAAGGGTATGTCGAGGCAGTAGAACAATATTTTAAGGGTTGTGCGAGGTACTTTTTAGGTGGAAAAAGCTTAGGAGAGGCATCGTTGCTTGCTGTGGGTAGGCCGCAGGCCGTACCTTACCATTTGAGGGTAGCGTAGGGTATATGGAGGGCTGTTCATGCCAAAAAAAACAAAAAACAAAGTGAATACCTCTCGAAAGGTGGGACACAACCAAGGAGGGATTTTTTGGTGACTGATTAGTGGATATTGCAGCAGTCTAAGATGCCCTAACCAGTCACAATATGAACACCAATGAAAGAAGAAATGGAGGAGCAGTTGGATGTTGTGTGGGGTCCGTGATTTGTGGACCAGTCTTGGATCAGGTTGATGGGTAGATTTAGGAGACCTTAGGAGTTTTTTGGAGGAGCCCACATGGAATTTTGGGTTTCATACCAAGCAACCAAGGTGACAACAAGCACATTATATTAGAAGGCAAGAGGAAAACAACAAGGAGAGTCACAAATTTTCACTTGGTTGTTGAGCTGATGGTGTCCTAGGCAAGGATATTTTGATGTGCCCATATTTGTACAATAGATCCTCTATTGCAGAGCAAAGGGAAGATTGGTGATGTTTGTGGGCAACCATGTGTAAGGGTCTCCTAGGTGTGGGGATGCCCTAACTAGGTGCATATTTTACAATGTGGACTTGGTCTATCATGGAATATTGGAGGGAAGCGTGAGAGAGGACCAAGTGTGGATGAGATTGGGAACTTATGGCCTACTGGAGGACAACGTGATAGTGTCCAAGTTAGTGTTGAAGTGAAACACCTTGATGGAAAAAGGTGATTTCTAGCCTGGCAGTTGTTGGAGCTCAAGGGTTTGATCAGCCAGGAGTAGGATTGTGGAGCTCGAGACTTGTGTGTGGAGAAGGAATTATACAACAGATGATGGGAATTACTCCTAGCCCATGTTCAATGTGGAAGATGGAAATCTTGCAGTGATAGGTGGAAGCTCTTCGAGCCCTATATTGGTCTTCATCGTTGCAACATAGTAAGACCATAGTGGGCTGAAGTCCCTGAGTAGTTGAGGAGCAACAATGGGTAGATTGAGAGTTGTTCCCAAGCGGAGTTGTGAACAACTCAATAAGAGTCTCGATGTGTTGATGAGTTGGTCGAAAAATGATCAAATAGTTAGTAGATTGATAGCCAGGGTTCAATCACCAGATGGACTTGGAGCATTGATAGAGGCAAGAGCTGCAGATCGGTAGCCGAAGGATCAGGCATGTACAAGGTATGTCTGAGAGGAGTTGTGAGATCTTGTTACATCTAGATGGTCAGAGTATCTTGTTTATATATATACTAGTGGATGCATGAGGGCCATTATCCCTAGCCCTAGACTATTGTATTATATGTTGTTAATATAACAAATTTGGGTTGAAAAATGAAAAAAATGTATATATTCTGTGCATATGTGATTTACCATTGTTTATATTCTGTCGTGAAAAGTAGTATAGTTGATATTCTTGGTTTGGTAGCGTCAGATATTTTAAGACTCTATCCTAGACCCAAGGTCGTGGAAATTCAACAACGAGTGTCATGAATTTGACATTACTAAGACTCATGGTTTAAGGGAGAACTTGTGTCATAAATCCTTGTAAGGGTGATCACCATATGTAATTTTCTTTGATGACATCCCTTCTGATCCCTGTGCACCCACTATTCTACATCTACCAAGTGTCTTTATGTATTTTGTACTCCCCTTTGGTCTTGGCTATACATCTTGATAATCTCATAGTTCAAAATATATTTGTGTATCACGAGGCATCATGCTACATATTTTGAGGAAAAAAGGGTCTCCTTTTGATTCTCTATGCCAATATGAACCACTTGTCCTTCAAAGTAGTTAGAACTCCCACATAGATATCTACTTATAGTAGTGGACCTAATTTTGGGGCAAGAGGGATTTCCATGTAGTGTTACAAGAAAGCATGTTTGGAGACTAATGATGAGGTGGAAAAATAAGGGTCAAACGAGTGTCATCTCCAAGCCAAGTACGCACAAGAAAAGTGACATAAAATCAAGCTCTTCCAAGCATTTATGCCACACATGCGGCATGAAGTCATTCTCTTTTAGTTCTTTGGATGGAGTAAAGGGAAAATATAGGAAATGTTGGAACATTGAAGTCTTATGGTGAAATTTGAAGCCCCCAAGGGCTAATCATCCAATTTTCTCTCAAAATCACTCAAGGAAAAGTTCAAAGTGCTCCATATCATCTTAGCTGTTAGCATTTCAAGAGAAGAAAGGGAGGCTGAGCTCTGCAAGCAAGAAAAGGAAGCATCTTCAAGAAAGAAATTGAAGGAAGAAATGAAGAAGCAAGCCCCCAAGGGATAAATTAAGAAAAGTAATTCCAATTTAAAGGTTAAAGAAACAAATTTTCTTTCAAGTAAGGTAGCCGTTGGGAGGATTGAGGAGCAAGGAAGGAGTTTGATCCCTCAATGAGGAAGATTAAGCCTCTCGCAAGTAAATTAAGGAGACTTGTTGATGGAGGAGAGCCCGCAAAGGCTATTTAAAGTGTTTCAATTCAAATTCAAGCCAATTTTATAATTTTTAAGCTTGGAAAGCCATTCCCATGCTTTATGGAAGTTCCTTCACTTATAGTATGGGCATGAACCTTCATATAACACATATCTTAAAGGATAAGAAGAATGATTTGAGCCATTATTGGATTTTTTTTTGAGCAACTATACATCTTTTTCCTAGATGTTTGAGCCTTCTACATGGTCAAGTCAAGTCGTTGGAGCACCATATGGAGAAAAATTCAAGTAACATTGACATGAAATCACAAGTGGAACATTTGGAACATTTTGTCATCTAGGGTCAAAAAGACCCTTCTTGGCCACATCAATGTAGCCGTTTTTCCTCTTTTGGGTTTTTACTCAATGTAATTTTGAAAAAATCAAATTTTGACTTAGTCTCCAAGCAGTTTGTGGATGAAAAGTCACTTGTTTTGTGGGAGACCAAGGAGGACTTTTCAAACAGGCTCATCTATAGATATAGGCCTTATCCTCCTTAGAAAATCATTGTGAACTTGTTGAACTATCTAATAAATGTGAAATTTTTCATGAGAAAAAAATATTTACACATGAATTCTCTTCTCTTTCTTGGTTAATAAAAAATTATTCAAATAAATTTTGTAGAGTATCTCAAAGTTACTACAAGGATAAGGAAATCGATCCAAAAATGTTTGGAAGAGGAAGGTATAGAGTCTATATCACACCATTATCTTAATTCATACAAGGTACTGCTATTATCTTTTGGGACATGTTTCACACTCCCCTTGAGGGTAAATAACCTTATCTTCTATAATTGTTGATTTCTTGATTAGAGGATTCGTTCCATAGGAAGCACTACTTGTAGGATTTTGGTTCCATTTATTGTTTTGTTTTGATTTTGGGGCCATATCTTTAGTATTATAGCTAGTATAAAAAATTCAAACATTGTAATACCAAATTTAAGAGTGGACATACTTGCATGTCCTTAACTCTTGTGGAAAAGGGATCATATCCTTATTCCAGTTTAGTTTACAAACTCTTTAAAATTTTTTATCAAAATTTATTGTAATGTTTTTGTAAATTTTTATTTATTATTAAATTTATTTTTTGTACCAGAGGAATCAACAACTGGGTTGGGATCGTACTCACATGAAAAAGGGTCAATTCTAGTGGCTACAATTATATCTTTGGGGCCTATGATAATCCTCTCTGTGGATCGGGTTACTCTGGGGGAGTTGAACCTTGGATCTTTTGGTTTACACAATATTTCATATCACAATGATCAATGATGGAGTTGCTCCCTTGGGGCATATTTATAATTAAATATAAAAAATCCATAAACAATTATATTCCAAAACTTCTAAAAAAATTCACATAAGAAAATACAAAAAATATTTCAATAGTGGATTTCTTCACTATCCCGTGGTTTAATTTGCATTAATTGTTTATTTAATTGGATAAATCACCACAAATTTCATTTTTAGGAATCCATAAAATCCCTAATGGTGTATGCCCCCATTTATTTTTCTCTATACTATCGTGCTAACATCATTTTAAAGTTTTTTAAGGCTTATTACAAGTTTTGGAAATTATTTGTAGCAATTGGAAGAAATTAGAGACAAACCCTTTCTTCGAGATATGTGAAACTCAAGCATAACTCTCTTGTATATTTTACATTTGATATAAAGGAGTTTTCTATTGACTATTCATTTATTTTATATGATATATTGGTTGTCCAAAATAATTTGCAAGTCTGATCACACTTTGGGCTAAGTTAATTATCAACCCTAAAGAAGAGAAAGAAGTAAAATTTCAGCATCTACAAGAAGAAGAAGAAGGCCTATGGAGCATGGACTTTGATGGAGCTGTTGGTAAGGACGGGGCTGGTATAGGAATATGGATTCGGAGCCTTGTTTTCCAGTCTGAAAAGGTTCCTAGCAATGTTAGAGTATGTTCTTATAAGTTGGCTTTTGATTGCTCTAACAATGAAGCGGAGTATGAAGCTTTGATTACAGGTCTGAAAATTTTGAAGAAGTAAAATGCAAAGAGGATTTCTGTATATGGAGATTCAGAGTTGATAATCAAACAGGTCAAAGGAGAGTACCAAGAAAAGCATCCAAGATTGAGGGCATACAGAAATGCAGTCCTGTATATCTTGAAGACATTCCCTGAGTACACTTTGACAGCAGTACCCAAGATGCATAACATTATTGCTGATTCTCTTGCCACTACTGCAAGAAACTTGAAGATTCCGATGAACTCCAGCAACAATTTTGAGATTTATGTCAAACATAGGCCTATTGTTCCTGACAATTTAAGGTATTGGCAAGTGTTTTGGGAAGACAATGAGATCAATTCTTTTTTGCAGAGTGATGGAAAATTCAAAGATACTCCAATAGAAGGTGATTATGAGGTTGATGATCAAGAAATTGAAACAAATCAGATGGACATATTGCAGCTGAAAGATAATGTAATTCCTAGAGGTCTAATATCTTTAGAGGAGCCTCTTGATCAGGATGATGTTACAAAGAAACCAAGCTTGGTGCTTACTGAGAAAGGAGTCAAAGATGTGAATCTTAGAATAGCTGACAAGCCCAAGTTTGTGAAGTTGTCAAAGGCATTGTCCCCTGAGGTAAAGGAAAATTATGTTAAATTGATTTCTGAATTTTCCAATGTGTTTGCATGGGATTATTCAGATTTGAAGGTGTATGATAAAAACATAATCCAACATACTATTCCCATCAAGTCGGATCAGAAGCCATTTAGACAGATTCTGAGAAGAATCAATCTGAAGCTGCTGCCATTCATCAAAAAAGAGGTAAAAATATTGTATAAAGCTGGTATCATTGTTCCTATTATATTTTCTGACTGGATTTCAAATTTGGTCCTGGTACGTAAGAAGACAAGAGAGATAAGGTTGTGCATAGATTTTCAGAATCTGAATAAAGCATCCTTAAAGGATAATTATCCACTTTTGAAGATGGACCATATTCTGCAGAGAGTAGTTGGAGCATCTAGGATGTCACTACTTGATGGCTACTCAGGCTACAACCAGATCTTGGTGCATGAGAAGGACCAAGACAAAACTGCCTTCACAACACCATGGGGAACTTTCCAGTATGCCAAAATTCCATTTGGACTGAAGAACGTTGGAGCCACCTTCCAGCGAGCAATGGACATTTCTTTTGCCAATGAAAAAGATGTTTTTCTTGTGGTTTATTTGGATGATCTGACAGTGTTTTCTAGTTCTGATGATGAGCATTTGCACCTTTTGAGAGTTTTTTTTTTAGCGATGCAGAAATTTTGGGATTTCTCTCAATCCAAAGAAGAGTCTCTTTGCCATGGATGAAGGCAAGTTTCTGGGGCATATCATCTCTAAATATGGTATCCACATTGATCCATCTAGAGTAGAGGCAATTCAACACACAGACCTTCCACGGAACAAAATGGAGATTCAAGCATTCAATGGTAAGATGAACTTCTTGCGTAGATTTATACCCAATCTGGTTGAACATCTAAGAGAAATGACTAATATGTTGAAGAAGGATAGCACTGTCAAATGGAGTGAGGAAGTTATCAAGTCATTTAATTTGGTAAATTTTGCTTTGTCCAATGCCCCAGTCTTGATTAGTCCCGACAATACTCAAGATTTTATTATTTTTTCATTTGCATCGGAGCATACTATGGTTGTTGTTTTGATGCAAAAGAGAGATCAGATTGAAAAGCCAATTGCATTTTTCAGTAGGAATATTAGAGATGCTGCTTTGAGGTATAATATTATTGAGAAGCAAGCATTGGCTCTTATAAAGGCATTGAAGGATTTTAGGGTCTATATTATGCATTCACATACTATAGCATATGTTCCTAATGCAACAGTAAAAGATGTCTTGATGCAAACTAATCCAGAAGGTCGAAGAGGTAAGTGGATAGCGGCTATGTTGGAGTATGATTTGGAGATCAAACCCACGAAGTTGATCAAAGGACAAGGCTTGGAAAAATTAATGGCCCAATCAAATCTGCGTGCCCTGGATATAAACCTCATAACAACAATGTCAAAGGATGAATATGAAGGTTTGCTTGTTCCAACTTCAGGAATTTTTCTACAATCCCCATGGTATTCAAATATTGTTTATGTTCTTCAGCATATTTCACCACCTCCAGGGATGTCTAAGAGTAAAGGTAGATCACTGAAACTTAAATCTGCTAAATACTATATCTTAAACAATTCTCTTTATTGGAAAGATCCAGGAGGTATTCTACTCAATTGTTTGGTTGAAGAAGAGGCTCAACAGGTGTTGGAACACCTAATCCTACATGGGTAGGTGTGGAATGCGAAAAGTCAATATGGAGTCCAAGTGACCTTGGAATGTGAAACCAAGAGTCACACCATTGTACTGTAAATGTACATCTTTGTATAATGGAAAATAAAAAAAAGCCTCATGCTTATCCTTCATTGTGAGTTGAGTTTCTTGTGTGTGTATTTATTCTTCCTCATCCACCATGTGTGTGCTAAACATGGTGTTTAAAAGGGTATCGGAGCTGATACGTCCATAACCAGCTCCACATTGAGTGAGCCATTTATGTTTATGGCCTGTGCATATTTGCAAAATTTTTGATAATTTTTGCAGCACTCAGAGATTGTTGCAGCAGTGTTTTTACCGCATTCATCAAGCATTTTGCCGCATTCAGAAATTGGCAGCATTTAGAATTTGTTTTGAAGAAGAGCAGCTGTGGTTTTGAAGAAGAGCAGCACTGCACATCTGAAGGTTGATTTCTTCCTACAATTTCTGCCCATTAAATTCTGCATTTTAAGAGCTGTTGGAAAAATTGTTTAAAGTTGATTTCTGAAGAATTTTATGAGTTTTTTAGTGGAAAATATTTCTGATTATTTTTAATTTCTACATTGAAGAGCTGCTGGAAAATTGTTCAAAGTGGGTTTATGGAAAAATTCTGAGTTTTTCTGCTGAAAATTTCATCATCTCTGCACTTTCTGCTGCTGAATTTTTACTGCTATAACTTCTTGAAAAATTTTGCTGATTTTTAAAAATTTCCTTCACCTCTCTGCATTTATAAAAAAAAAAAAAAAAATAACAAATAAATAAAAAATAAATAAATAAATAAATAAATTTCTGCAACAATAGGCCTCTCGGCCCTCTCATCCCACCGCTCACCGCTACAACTCTCACCTCTTCACCACGCTTCCCTACCCTACGCTCTCCCCACGGCTCTCCACGCCTGCAACTCACCTCTACCCTCACGGCCTGCTCCCCTCACTTCACAATCTTGCACACTCCTCTCAACCCGTTCCCCCCTTCAAACGCTCCATACGCTCACCATACGCTCCTCTCCTCTCAGCCGTTCCCCCTATCCATAGTACCCAACCCACCTCCCCACGACCTTTGGCCCCTCTCCTCTCACCAAACCCAGCGCGCATCCCAGCATACTCTCAAACCACCCTCTGCAATAAACGACCCCCCTCCTCCACTGTTATACACCCTCCCCTCACTGTTTTAAAGCTCTACGCCCACTGCCTATCCTCACATACCCGACTCCCCTTGCCACGACAACACCCCCTCAGCCTGTCTACCCTCCCTCCCTAACTCCCACAACTTGCCTACCCACATCCGCTCGCACCCTAACCAAGACCCTTCCCCTCTATATGCTCATATCTCCCTACGCTAACTGCTTCCCAACCCTCCCACAAACCCCCTATCCGCTCATTCCCTACTCCTCTTGGTCGCTCGGCCTTCCCACATCTCCCTTCACTACATTTTTTTACTTTTAAATTCCCTCTCTATTAAGTTTATTTTTTATATTTTTAATAATACTTCCCCACCCCACCCCCAAATAAATTTCCTTCCCCTATTTAATTAATCCCTTTTTTGATTAATTCCTTCTTTTTTTAAAAATAATAATTAATTTAAAAAAAAAAAATTCCCTTAGTTTTTAAACTCCCCACTCTCCCACACCTTTTAAATTCCCCCTCCCTTTTAATTCCCCTCCCCTCACATTTTTTTAAATTTCTCATAGTTCCCCCTCCTCTTAATAAGTTTCCCAATTTCATTTTTTTTATTATTTAAAAAAAAAAAAAACAGAGAGAGAGGAAGAGAGAAAATGAACAGCAGGAAATGAGGAAAAAATGGACTGAATACATAGAGAAAGTTGCAGTTTTGCATTGTGATTTGTGGCATTGACATAAGGGTGAATTTTTCTAAAAGAGATTGACATGTGAAGACGAGTTGTTCTTGATGAAAAACAACTCTTTGAAGAAGAAAAATCAGCTACCTTAAAGGCCTATTGCACTAGTGTTTTGCTGCACATTTTTGCTGCATATTGTATTGAACTGACATTGTATTGCTTCTTCATAGTTGCAATCAGAAAATTTTGTACTTTGAGAATTCCTTGGAGTCATTTGTAATTTTTGAAAGGAAGTTGAATCAGATTGTAAACGGGTGCATTTTCGGTTGAAGCCGACACCCTTTCATTTTTTTGAGCCTAAATTGTTGAAAATGGCTAAAATCAATGAGGCATTAGAGTTGTTGAATAACCTCATTCATTACAATGTTTATGACATGATAAAAATGAGCAAGGATGCTCTTTGTAACATTCAAAGTTGTTTGCAAGATGCACGAGAAAAGATTGAGTTTTTGCAGTTGGAATCTCAGCTTCAACAAGACGAACTTCAGCAAAAGAGTCACCATTCTAAAAATGTTTCTGTTCAGAAGATTGTGAAGGACTCTCATCAAAAGAAAGAAGATAAAGATTCAGTTGATACACATTCAGTTCCTTGCACAAGAGCATATTTTCATGCAGATGCAACAACTCAGCCTGCACTTCTCAAGCCCATCATCAGACCTTGGGAAGAGCTTGTCCACAACAAGCACCAAACTGGTCTTGGATATGATAAAGATGTGTCCTTTCATATTCCAGAATACACCAAGCCCATCATATTTCAGAGTGCCGGATTCCTGTATGACAGTGCACCTGCAGCTGTTCCAGATCCTGTTCCGCTTCCACAACCATAACAGATTGAAAAATTCCAACACTATGCTCGATTTGGCCATATGAAAGATCACTGTTTTGATCTTCATCCATGCAAGCATTGTGGCCGGCACACCCATTCTTTGGACAGATGCTTCAGAAACAAGCCTCCTGTAAGAACAAAGATTCATCTTGGATGGATCGCTTCTTGGCAATGGGCATCAACAGCCAAGAATATGTTTAAGTCGCATGTCAGAACATGTTCACGAATATTGAGAAAACTTGCAGTTGAATTTTTGCCATCATCTCACCTTGTCGCTGACAAGGGGGAAAATGGTGGTCATGTACAAGCTTCGACGTCAGATCAAGTGAGCCTTTGCCACAATCTCTCATTCCATGTTCAGAGTTGTAGCCAGAGACACAGTAGTTCAAGCGAGCCTGAGCCACAATTCGTCATTTCAGATTCAGAGATGTAGCTAGAGATACGGATGCCCATGAGCATGCCTTCGGTTGGTGGACAAACTTAAACCATCACAGGTAGTAGACCTCTCTTCTTTTAGGTTGAAGGTCTCCCTTTCATATATGAGGGACACTTCCTCTAGCAGAAGCCTCCAGCTTCATGCCAGCTTTGGTTGAGTTCCAGGAAATGCTTCAAGCATTCCAGAGTTGTTGGTAATCCTAAAACCATCACAGGTAGTAGACCTCCCTTCTTTTAGGTTGAAGGTCTCCCTTTTTTATGAGGGACAATTCCTCTAGCAGAAGCTATCAGCTTCTTGCCAGTTTTGGAAGAGTTCCGAGAACTGCAACAAGTTTTGTGTTCCAGTGTTGGTGGTCATCCTTAAATCACCTCTTTTTCCAAGATTTCATAGAGTTGATTCAGCCCAAGTGCTGCCATGCATACTTTGCAGATTTGTATTACATCTCTCTTCTTGGACTCACACATACCCCTTCGGATTAAGGGGGGATGTTGGAACACCTAATCCTACATGGGTAGGTGTGGAATGCGAAAAGTCACAATGGAGTCTAAGTGACCTTGGAATGTGAAACCAAGAGTCACACCATTGTACTATAAATGTACATCTTTGTATAATGGAAAATAAAAAAAAGCCTCACGCTTATCCTTCATTGTGAGTTGAGTTTCTTGTGTGTGTATTTATTCTTCCTCATCCACCATGTGTGTGCTAAACATGGTGTTTAACAAAAGGTAATGCATGAATTTCACAAAGGTGATTGTGGTGGTCATTTGTTTTGGAAAACTACAGCTAACAAAGTGTTGAGAGCAAGATATTATTGGCCCACTTGATTTTCAGATTTATATAAAATAGTGATGAGTTGTCATGAATGTCAAATTTTCCAAGGAAAGAAGAAATTTCTTCCTCTTCCTTTGAAACCAGTTGCAGTAAACGCTCCCTTTTAGCAATGGGGACTTGATTTCATAGGAGAAATCCATCCCGCGTCATCATCACAAAATCTATGGATATTGACAAGAAAATATTACTTCACTAAATGAATCGAGGCCATCCCAACAAGGCAAGCTACAGATATGGTAATCATTCAATTCTTAGAGTCGAATATTTTATCTCGTTTTGGCTGCCCTCACAAAATTATAACAGATAACGCAGTAGCATTCAAGTCTAAGAAGATGGTGGATTTCTGCGACAAATATAATATCGTGTTGGGTCATTCAAAATTTTACTACCCACAAGGTAACGACCTGGTAGAATCATCGAACAAATCTCTGATAAATATAATCAAGAAAATGCTGGAGGAAAACAAAAGAAACTGGCATCGAAAACTCATCAACGCATTGTGGGCAGACAAAGTTAGTAGCAAGAAATCCATAGGTATGTCACCTTTTGAATTGGTTTATGGTACTGATGTTGTCTTTCCTACATCACTTACAGTTCCAGTCATGAGATTATTGGAAGAAGTTGGCAGTGAAGACAATGATAATCAGCGAAGGATCAATAAGATGATCCACCTTCAACAAACAAGAGAGGAAGTGTCACAGAACGCTATTCAGTTGCAGGAGGAGATAAAGAAGATCTATGACCGAAAGACCAAAGCAGAAAAGTTTCATTTGGATGATGTGGTGTTGAGATGGGATGCAAGAAATGAAGATAAAGGGAAGCATGGTAAGTTCGATAACCCGTGGAAAGGACCATACAGGATTTCAGCATACAGGGGACAAAATGCTTTCTTGCTTTCAGAAATGAATGGCCAAGATTTCCCTGGAGGAGCAGTGAATGGTAGGCTTTTGAAGCAAGACCATTGTTGAAGATAATGGATCAAAAATTATGTCACCATCATTGTATATACCATGTTATTTTCGGTCAGAGTTCAAGCACACAGTCATTGAAGTTTGGGGCCCGAGGAGAAGGCTATAAAACTTGAATGATATGTGCATGGTTTGGTTTTATTTCAATTTTCAGTCTTAGTCTTGAGTCAGAGTCAATCTGCATAGTGTCAGTTTTCAGTATTTTTGATTCCATGCCCAACGGATAAGGCTACTTGGTCTACAGTGTTCTTGGCACCTCCAAGGAGCTACCATCCCCATTGGAGCCAATGTTAGTGTCTGTTTAGTCATACTGCCATCAGTGATCAAAATTTCTCTTTGCATTTGCATATTACGAGTCCCATACCATAAGTTTCACCATTCCGATAGGTCATGGATTCATTGATGGTAGTGGTCTTTCATCAGTTTTCCCTCATGTGAAACTTGCTGATTCTCCTCTCTATGGTCTTTAGTCATGAGTCACTTTCACTCTCAAAATCATATTATTAGGTCATAGGGTTGGTCTCATTAGGTTCTAGGATCTCACCATGGTCAAATTAATGAGTCAACTGTTAATAAATATCAGCAAGGTCATGAGGAAGTCAATAAACTCAAAGTCACAGCACCTGGGAAGATCAAAGAAATGTTTTATTCAATTTGATGTAATTTTCACCTCAAAACCATGTTTTGAGGTGAAAACATGATACTTTGTCTTTATTATCATTTATTATGTAATTTTATGTCAGCATATGTAATAAGAAACATTTCAGAAGCTGTTATCTCCACAAAGTCATTACCCTACCTTTCATGTTGGGTGTGGAGCCTGATTATCTTGTTTACTTTGTATCACAGCAATGGACCCCTGTACCTTAAAAGGGGCGGCGACGCCGCTCGTAATTAATCACTGCTGTGGGGGGTCCAGGGGGGGTGGCAGCGCTTTTCAGAGCCCCCCCCTGGTAGGGGTTTCGAGGGCAGCACCCCCAAAGCTAAAAACAGATGTAAAATTGCCTTGTAAAAGTATAGTAATTTCTAGTCAATCTGGGCTGTTCATTAGGCAAATGATGTGACGGTAGAAGTTATGTTTAGTTTAGGGTTTTTTTCCCTAGAAGGAAACCCCTCGCTTTTATGAGGGTATTGTATTGCGGCTGTGTATTGTATGTGTATTCTCGGAGCGAGAAACAGAGAGGGAGACTGTGAGAAAGAACAGAGGATATTACAGCGGATCTGCTGTAGGTTTTGTCCTTTCATTTTGTTGGATAATAGAAAGGAAGGACTGGCTGTTCGGGGTGGACGTAGCCCAAATTGGGTGAACCACGTATATCTGTGTCTCTCTGGTTTTATGTGTTTTTTGTGTGCTTGTATCTTCCGCATATTTTATGTGTTGCATTGCTCCATAATATATAACTTTCTAAAAACTGGTATCAAAGCCGAAGGTATATTTGGCTGATAAACTCGTAGGAAAGAAGGGTTCCTGGTTCGAGTGGGAGAAATGGCCAACGATGGTAAGTTTAGGGTCGAGAAATTTAACGGCCAAAACTTCCCGCTGTGGAAGATGCAGATGGAATATTATCTGTATCAGAAAGATCTATACCTACCATTGAGCGGAAAAACAAAGAAGCCAACGGCCATGACAGACGCGGAATGGAACATTCTTGATATAAAGGCACTCGGAACAGTACGGTTGTGCCTTGCAACATCAGTCGCCTTCAATATTTCGAAGGAAACAACAACAGAGGGTTTGATGCAGACGTTGGTGAAACTATATGAAAAACCCTCGGCCTCAAACAAGGTATTTATTATGAAACGACTATTTAATATGAAGATTTCAGAAGGTCGATCTGTTGCAGACAATTTAAATGAATTTAATACAGTTACCAGTCAGTTAAGTTCTGTAGGGGTAAACTTTGATGATGAAGTTAGAGCTCTGTTATTCTTGTGCTCATTACCAGAAAGCTGGAATGGTTTAGTTATGGCCATTAGTAACTCTGTCTCTGGATCTAGTACATTAAAGTTTGATGATGTTGTTGGTGCTATACTTAGCAAGGAAATGTGACAGAAAAGCTCCGGTGAGACATCGGGCAATGCTTTGAGTGCAGAGTCTAGGGGAAGAAGAATGGAAAGAGGAAATAGCTCAGGATATCGCAGTAAGTCAAGGAAAGGCAGATCCAAGTCTAGATCAGGAATAGTGTGCTGGAATTGCGGAAAGAAAGGACACCTAAAGAAAGACTGTAGATCTCGGAAGGGAAAAGAAGGAGACACACAGCAAGAAAATAATCATGAAGCAAATGTGACAGGTGATGTGTTACAAGATGCTTTGATTCTTTCTTTCGAAAATGTTATTGATTCTTGGGTTGTAGATTCAAGGGCTTCATTCCATGCCACACCTGATAAGAAATATTTTCATGACTATGTTCAAGGAGATTTTGGACAAGTTCGTTTGGGTGATGATAAACCCTCTAAAATTGTTGGAATGGGTAAAGTTCTTGTAAAACAACAGAATGGAAACCAATGGCTACTAAAGGAGGTAAGGCATGTTCCAGATTTGAAGAAAAATCTGATTTCAACAGGGCAGTTAGGTGGTGAAGGTTGTGTGACAACTTTCACAGATAAAACTTGGAAGGTCACCAAAGGAGCCCTGGTAATAGAAAAAGGCGAAAAGGTTGGTACATTGTATTTATGCAATGGTATTTCTAACTCTGTTAATGCTTTAACTTCCAAAGGAGAAGATGTAGCATTATGGAATCATAGGCTCAGACACATGAGTGAGACGGGGATGAAAATTATTCACTCAAGAAATTTGCTGCCAGGTTTGAAGAATGTTGATTTGGATTTCTGTGAGAATTGCATTTATGGAAAACAGAAGAGACTCAGATTTCTCAGAGTTGGGAAAGAAAATAAGAGTGAAAAATTGGAGCTCGTGCATACAAATGTATGGGGACCTGCTCAGGTATCATCTCTCGGTGGCTCTCGTTATTATGTTACTTTTATTGATGATGCAACTAGAAAAACATGGATTTATTGTATTCAGAATAAATCTGATGTATTTGATACTTTCAAGAAATGGAAAGATTTGGTTGAGATTGAGACAGGAAAGAAGTTGAAGCGTCTCAGATCAGAAAATGGAGGTGAATATTGCAGCAAAGAGTTTGATAGGTACTGTTCAGAGCATGGAATTCATAGAGAGAAGACAGTTCCAAGAACACCACAAGAAAATGGTGTGTCAGAAAGGATGAACAGAAAAATCATGGAGCGTGCAAGGTGCATGAGATTGCATGCGGGATTGCCTTTACAATTTTGGGCAGATGCTGTAGATACTGCTGTTTATCTAATAAACAAAGGGCCTTCAAGTTCCTTGGATGGTGGTATTCCAGAGGAAGCATGGATAGGTAAAAAGGTAAACTACTCTTTTTTAAAGCCTTTTGGTTGTGAGGCCTTTATCCATATTAATAAAGAAAATATAACAAAGCTTGAGGCAAAATCAAAGAAATGTACCTTTATTGGATATGGTGCTAATGATTTTGGTTATCGCTTATATGATTATGAAAATCACAAAATCATTAGGAGCAGAGACGTAATATTCAATGAAAAGGTATTGTATAAGAATCAGCTGCAGGAAAAGAAATAGGAAAAAGAAAGCAAGGAATACACGGTTCTTGATGAGATAACTGAAAAAGTAAAGGTGCCTGAAAATAATAATAATCAACAAACACAGTAGCAGCAACCACCACAACAGCAACAGACACCTCAAACACTTGAAAGTGGTGTTAGAAGATCTACCAGGATAAGTAGACCCCCTGAACGATACTCTCCTTCATTATATTATTTATTGTTGACTGATTCTGGTGAACCTAAATGTTATGAAGAAGCAATGCAGGTTGAAAGCAGGAAGAAGTGGGAGCTAGCCATGGAAGAAGAGATGGACTCCTTAATGCATAACCAGACTTGGGACTTAGTCAGGTTGCCTCCAGGTAAAACTACATTGCGGAAAAAATGGGTTTACAGGCTGAAGGAAGAAGATGGAGGAAAACAGAGGTACAAAGCTAGACTTGTGGTGAAGGGGTTTGCATAGAAGAAAGGTATTGATTTTGATGAAATGTTTTCTCCTGTTGTTAAAATGAATTCAATCAGAACTATTTTGAGTCTTGTAGTAGCAGAAGTTTTACATCTTGAACATTTAGATGTAAAGACAACATTTCTCCATGGAGATTTGGAGGAAGAGATATACATGGAGCAACTAGAAGGATATGAGGTAAAAGGGAAAGAAAAATTGGTGTGCAGGTTAAAGAAGAGCTTGTATGGTTTAAAAAAGTCTCCAAGTCAGTGGTATCTAAAAGTTGACAAGTTCATGTCTGAACAAGGTTATACTAGATTTCACTCTAATCATTGTGTTTATCTAAAAAGGCAAAATGATGGCAGCTATATTATATTGTTATTGTATGTAGATGACATGCTTGTTGCAGGGTCTAACATGAAGGAAATAAATGTGCTCAAAATAAAATTGGAAAATTCATTTGCAATGAAGGATTTGGGAGCTGCAAAACAAATCCTTGGTATGAGGATAACCAGAGATAGGAAAAATCGCAAATTAACATTTTCTTAGAATGAGTACATAGAGAAGGTGTTGAAAAGATTTAATATTCAGAATGCAAAACCAGATAGTACACCTTTTGCTAGCCATTTCAAACTTAGTAAGGAGATGTGCCCAAAGACCCAAGAAGACATGGATTATATGTCTAAAGTTCCATATGCATCAGCAGTTGGAAGCTTAATGTATCACGATGGTTTGCCTGAGGTGATATTGCACATGCGATTAGGAGTTGTAGCGGGTACATGAACAATCCGGGGAAAAGAACATTGGATGGTAGTAAAATGGATTCTCAGATATTTGAGAAGTACCACAAATCAAGCATTATGCTTTGGTGGTTCAAACATTTCTCTACAGGGATATGTTGATGCAGATATGGTAGGTGATAGAGATAACAGGAGGAGCACTACATGATATGTATTTACTGTAGGTGGAATAATTGTCAATTGGGTGTCAAAAATCAAAAGTGTTGTTGCACTTTCAACAACAGAAGCAAAGTATGTTGCTGCTACAGAGGCTAGTAAAGAAATGATTTGGTTACAAAGGTTTATGGATGAATTGGGTAAGAAGCATGATATGGGCACGTTATATAGTAATAGCAAAAGTGCAATTTATATTGCAAAGAACTCAACATTTCATTCCGGGACTAAACACATACAGCTCAAGTACCATTTCATACGATCAATATTGGAAGATGGACAATTGAAGCTGGAAAAGGTACACACTAGCCAGAATCCTGCAGATATGCTAAAAAAATTTGTAACCAGGGAGAAATTGAGATTATGCTTAGTTTCAATTGGTCTTCAAGGATGACGATGAATATGAGAAACATCCAAGTCCAAAGAGGAGTCATTTTCCAACAAATGAAACAGCAGTGGAGTTTCTCCAATCAGTCTCCAAGTGGGAGATTGTTTGGTGTGGAGCACGATTATGTATTTTCGCTGTATCATAGCATTGGACCCTGGCCTTAAAAGGGCGGTAATGCGCGATGATGTCGCTACGAGTGGGGTTTTTGAACCCCATTTGGCGGGGGTTTGGAAATAGTGCCCCGAAGCTAAAAACAGATGTAAAATTGCCTTGTAAAAGTATAATCATTTCTAGTCAATCTGGGCCGTTCATTAGGCAAATGATCTGACGGTAGAAGTTATGTTTAGTTTAGGGTTTTTTGCCCTAGAAGGCAACCCCTCGCTTTTATGAGGGTATTGTATTGCGGCTGTGTATTGTATGTGTATTCTCGGAGCGAGAAATAGAGAGGGAGACTGTGAGAAAGAATAGAGGATATTACAGTGGATCTGCTGTAGGTTTTGTCTTTTCATTTTGTTGGATAATAGAAAGGAAGGACTGGCTGTTCGGGGTGGACGTAGCCCAAACTGGGTGAACCACGTATATCTGTGTCTCTTTGGTTTTATGTGTATTTTGTGTGCTTGTATTTTCCGCATATTTTATGTGTTGCATTGCTCCATAATATATAATTTTCTAACAACTGGTATCAAAGCCGAAGGTATATTTAGCTGATAAACTCGCAGGAAAGAAGGGTTCCTGGTTCGAGTGGGAGCAATGGCCGACGATGGTAAGTTTAGGGTCGAGAAATTTAACAGCCAAAACTTCCCACTGTGGAAGATGCAGATGGAAGATTATTTGTATCAGAAAGATCTATACCTACCATTGAGCGGAAAAACAAAGAAGCCGGCGGCCATGACAGACGCGGAATGGAACATTCTTGATAGAAAGGCACTCGGAACAGTACGGTTGTGCCTTGCAGCGTCAGTTGCCTTCAATATTTCGAAGGAAACAACAACAGAGGGTTTGATGCAGACGTTGGCGAAACTATATGAAAAACCCTCGACCTCAAACAAGGTATTTCTTATGAAACGACTATTTAATATGAAGATGTCGGAAGGTGGATCTGTTGCAGACCATTTAAATGAATTTAATACAGTTACCTGTCAGTTAAGTTCTGTAGGGGTAAACTTTGATGATGAGATTAGAGCTCTGTTATTCTTGTGCTCATTACCAGAAAGCTGGAATGGTTTAGTTATGGCCATTAGTAACTCTGTCTCTAGATATAGTACTTTAAAGTTTGTTGATTTTGTTGGTGCTATCCTTAGCGAGGAAATGCGACGGAAAAGCTCCGGTGAGACATCGGGTAATGATTTGAGTACAGAGTCTAGGGGAAGAAGAATGGAAAGAGGAAAGAGCTCGGGATATTGCAGTAAATCAAGGAAAGGCAGATCCACGTCTAGATCAGGAATAGTGTGCTGGAATTGCGGAAAGAAAGGACACCTAAAGAAAGACTGTATATCTCGTAAGGGAAAAGAAGGAGACACACAACAAGAAAACAATCATGAAGCAAATGTGACATGTGATGTTTTACAAGATGCTTTGATTCTTTCTTTAAAAAATGTTACTGATTCTTGGGTTGTAGATTCAGGGGCTTCATTCCATGCCACACCTAATAAGAAATATTTTCATGACTATGTTCAAGGAGATTTTGGACAAGTTCGTTTGGGTGATGATAAACCCTGTAAAATTGTTGGAATGGGTAAATTTCTTGTAAAACAACAGAATGGAAACCAATGGCTACTAAAAGAGGTAAGGCATGTTCCAGATCTGAAGAAAAATCTGATTTCAACAGGGCAGTTAGGCAGTGAAGGTTGTGTGACAACTTTCACAAATAAAACTTGGAAGGTCACCAAAGGAGCCCTGGTAATAGCAAAAGGCGAAAAGGTTGGTACATTGTATTTATGCAATGGTATTTCTAACTTTGTTAATGCTTTAACTTCCAAAGGAGCAGATGCAGCATTATGGCATCATAGGCTCGGACACATGAGTGAGAAGGGGATGAAAATTCTTCACTCAAGAAATTTGTTGCCAGGTTTGAAGAATGTTGATTTGGATTTTTGTGAGAATTGCATTTATGGAAAACAAAAGAGAGTCAGATTTCTCAGAGTTGGGAAAGAAAAGAAGAGCGAAAAATTGGAGCTTGTGCATATAGATGTATGGGGACCTGCTCAGGTATCATCTCTCAGTGACTCTTGTTATTATGTTACTTTTATTGATGATGAAAATAGGAAAACATGGATTTATTGTATTCAGAATAAATCTGATGTATTTGATACTTTCAAGAAATGGAAAGCTTTGGTTGAGATTGAGACAGGAAATAATTTGAAGCGTCTTAGATCAGACAATGGAGGTGAATATTGCAGCAAAGAGTTTGATAGGTACTGTTCAGAGCATGGAATTCGTAGAGAGAAGACAGTTCCAAGAACACCACAAGAAAATGGTGTGTCAGAAAGGATGAACAGAACAATCATGGAGCGTGCAAGGTGCATGAGATTGCATGCAGGATTTCCTTTAAAATTTTGGGCAGATGCTGTAGATACTGCTGTTTATCTAATAAAAAGAGGGCCTTCAATTTCCTTGGATGGTGGTATTCAGAAGAAAGCATGGACAGGTAAAAAGGTAAACTACTCTTTTTTAAAGCCTTTTGGTTGTGAGGCCTTTTTCCATATTAATAAAGAAAATAGAACAAAGCTTGAGACAAAATCAAAGAAATATACCTTTATTGGATATGGTGCTAATGATTTTGGTTATCGCTTATATGATTATGAAAATCACAAAATCATTAGGAGCAGAGACGTAATATTAAATGAAAAGGTCTTGTATAAGAATCAGCTGTAGGAAAAGAAACAGGAAAAAGAAAGCAAGGAATACACGGTTCTTGATGAGATAACTGAAAAAGTAAAGGTGCCTGAAAATAATAATAATCAACAACCACAGTAGCAGCAACCACCACAACAGCAACAGGCACCTCAAACACCTGAAAGTGGTGTTAGAAGATCTACCACGATAAGTAGACCCCCTGAACGATACTCTCCTTCATTATATTATTTATTGTTGACTGATTCTGGTGAACCTGAATGTTATGAAGAAGCAATGCAGGTTGAAAGCAGGAAGAAGTGGGAGCTAGCCATGGAAGAAGAGATGGACTCCTTAATGCATAACCGGACTTGGGACTTAGTCAAGTTGCCTGCAGGTAAAACTACATTGCAGAATAAATGGGTTTACAGGTTGAAGGAAGAAGATGGAGGAAAACAGAGGTACAAAGCTAGACTTGTGGTGAAGGGGTTTGCACTGAAGAAAGGTATTGATTTTGATGAAATATTTTCTCCTGTTGTTAAGATGACTTCAATCAGAACTATTTTAAGTCTTGTAGCAGCGGAAGATTTACATCTTGAACAGTTAGATGTAAAGACAACATTTCTCCATGGAGATTTGGAGGAAGAGATATACATGCAACAACCAGAAGGATATGAGGTAAAAGGGAAAGAAAAATTGGTGTGCAGGTTAAAGAAGAGCTTGTATGGTTTAAAAAAGTCTCCAAGGCAGTGGTATCTAAAAGTTGACAAGTTCATGTCTGAACAATGTTATACTAGATTACACTCTGATCATTGTGTTTATCTAAAAAGGGAAAATGATGGCAGCTATATTATATTTTTATTGTATGTAGATGACATGCTTGTTGCAGGGTCTAACATGCAGGAAATAAATGTGCTCAAAATAAAATTGGCAAATTCATTTGCAATGAAGGATTTGGGTGCTGCAAAACAAATCCTTGGTATGAGGATAACCAGAGACAGGAAAAATCGCAAATTAACACTGTCTCAGAAGGAGTACATAGAGAAGGTGTTGAAAAGATTTAATATGTAGAATGCAAAACCAGTTAGTACACCTTTTTCTAGCCATTTCAAACTTAGTAAAGAGATGTGCCCAAAGACCCAATAAGACATGGATTATATGTCTAAAGTTCGATATGCATCAGCAGTTGGAAGCTTAATGTATGCAATGGTTTGCACAAGGCCTGATATTGCACATGCAGTGGGAGTTGTAAGCAGGTACATGAACAATCCAGGAAAATAACATTGGATGGCAGTAAAATGGATTCTCAGATATTTGAGAGGTACCACAAATCAAGCATTATGTTTTGGTGGTTCAAACATTTCTCTACAGGGATATGTTGATGCAGATATGGCAGGTGACAAAGATAACAGGAGGAGCACTATAGGATATGTATTTACCCCCTGTGGAACATTGTCGGGGCTGTAGTTTAAGGAGTAAAGTGTTGTTGCACTTTCAACAACGTAATGGTATGTCAGCCGCTAAGCGCAGGCTAGTAAAGAAATGATTTGGTTACAAAGAAGCAGATGAATTGCAAGAAGCATGATTTGGGCACGTTATGCAGTGATAGCCAAAGTGCCGTTCATCTTGAAAAGAACTCAACATTTCATTCCACGACTAAACACATACAACTCAAGTACCATTTCATATTGTCAGTATTGGAAGATGGACAGTTGAAGCTGGAAAAGATACACACTAGCCAGGATCCTGCAGATATGCTAACAAAATTTGTAACCAGGGAGAAACTGAGAATATGCTCGGGCCAATTGGTCTTCAAGGATGACGATGAAGATGAGAAACAACTGTGTCCAAAGAGGAGTCATTTTCCAAGAATGAAGCAAGGGGTGGAGTTGCTACAACCGCCCTGGGAGATTGTTGTGTGAGCCCATTATTTGTTATTGTAGGACACAAAGATTGGACCCCCGTACGAAAAGGGGCGGCAACGCCGGGCCAGAATAATCTGGGCCGCCATGGGGCTTTTTTTGAGCCCAGCTCTGGGGTTTCTGGCGGGCCACTCTAAGCTAAAAAACAAATGTAAAATTGCTCAGAAGCATAAGAATTTTAGCTAACTGGGCCGTTCATTAGGCAAATGATTTAACGGTAGAAGTTATGTTTAGTTTAGGGTTTTTTTCCCTAGAAGGAAACCCCTCGCTTTTATGAGGGTATTATATTGCGGCTGTGTATTTTATGTGTATTCTCGGAGCGATAAATAGAGAGGGAGACTGTGAGAAAGAACAGAGGATATTACGATGAATCTACTGTAGGTTTTGTCTTTTCATTTTGCTGGATAATAGAAAGGAAGGACTGGCTGTTCGGGGTGGACGTAGCCCAAATTGGGTGAACCACGTATATCTGTGTCTCTCTGGTTTTATGTGTTTTTTGTGTGCTTGTATTTTCCACATATTTTATGTGTTGCATTGCTCCATAACATATAATTTTCTAACAACTGGTATCAAAGCTGAAGGTATATTTGGCTGATAAACTCGCAGGAAAGAAGGGTTCCTGGTTCGAGTGGGAGCAATGGCCGACGATGGTAAGTTTAGGGTCGAGAAATTTAACGGCCAAAACTTCCCGCTGTGGAAGATGCAGATGGAAGATTATCTGTATCAGAAAGATCTATACGTACCATTGAGCGGAAAAACAAAGAAGCCGGCGGCCATGACAGACGCGATAGAACATTCGATAGAAAGACACTGAACAGTACCTGGTCATACTTGCAAATATCACGCTTCAATATTTCGAAGGAAACAACAACTGATGGTTTGATGCAGACGTTGGCTAAACTATATGAGAAACCATCGGCCTCAAACAAGGTATTTCTTATGAAACGACTATTTAATATGAAGATGTCGGAAGGTGGATCTGTTGCAGACCATTTAAATGAATTTAATACAGTTACCAGTCAGTTAAGTTCCGTAGGGGTAAACTTTGATGATGAAGTTAGAGCTCTGTTATTCTTGTGCTCATTACTAGAAAGCTGGAATGGTTTAGTTATGGCCATTAGAAAATCTATCTCTGGATCTAGTACTTTAAAGTTTGATGATGTTGTTGGTGCTATCCTTAGCGAGGAAATGCGACGGAAAAGCTTCGGTGAGACATCGGGTAATGCTTTGAGTGCAGAGTCTAGGAAAAGAAGAATGGAAAGAGGAAAGAGCCTGGGATATCGCAGTAAATCAAGGAAAAGAAGATCCAAGTCTAGATCAGGAATAGTGTGCTGGAATTGCGGAAAGAAAGGACACCTAAAGAAAGACTGTAGATCTCGGAAGGGAAAAGAAGGAGACACACAACAACAAAACAATCATGAAGAAAATGTGACAGGTGATGTGTTACAAGATGCTTTGATTCTCTCTTTCAAAAATGTTACTGATTCTTGGGTTGTAGATTCAGGGGCTTCATTCCATGCCACACCTGATAAAAAATATTTTCATGACTATGTTCAAGGAGATTTTGGACAAGTTCATTTGGGTGATGATAAACCCTGTAAAATTGTTGGAATGGGTAAAGTTCTTGTAAAACAACAGATGGAAACCAATGGCTACTAAAGGAGGTAAGGCATGTTCCAGATCTGAAGAAAAATCTGATTTCAACAGGGCAGTTAGGCGGTGAAGGTTGTGTGACAAATTTCACAGATAAAACTTGGAATGTCACCAAAGGAGCCCTGGTAATAGCAAAAGGCGAAAAGGTTGGTACATTGTATTTATGTAATGGTATTTCTAACTCTGTTAATGCTTTAACTTCCAAAGGAGCAGATGCAACATTATGGCATCATAGGCTCGGACACATGAGTGAGAAGGGGATGAAAATTATTCACTCAAGAAATTTGCTGCCAAGTTTGAAGAATGTTGATTTGGATTTCTGTGAGAATTGCATTTATGGAAAACAGAAGAGAGTCAGATTTCTCAGAGTTGGGAAAGAAAAGAAGAGCGAAAAATTGGAGCTTGTGCATACAGATGTATGGGGACCTGCTCAGGTATCATCTCTCGGTGGCTCTTGTTATTATGTTACTTTTATTGGTGATGCAACTAGAAAAACATGGATTTATTGTATTCAGAATAAATCTGATGTATTTGATACTTTCAAGAAATGGAAAGCTTTGGTTGAGATTGAGACAGAAAAGAAGTTGAAGTGTCTCAGATCAGACAATGGAGGTGAATATTGCAGCAAAGAGTTTAATAGGTACTGTTCAGAGCATGGAATTCGCAGAGAGAAGATAGTTCCAAGAACACCACAAGAAAATGGTGTGTCAGAAAGGATGAACAAAACAATCATGGAGCGTGCAAGGTGCATGAGATTTCATGTAGGATTTCCTTTACAATTTTGGGCAGATGCTGTAGATACTACTGTTTATCTAATAAACATAGGGCCTTCAAGTTCCTTGGATGGTGGTATTCCAGAGGAAGCATGGACAGGTAAAAAGGTAAACTACTCTTTTTTAAAGCCTTTTGGTTGTGAGGCCTTTTTCCATATTAATAAAGAAAACAGAACAAAGCTTGAGGAAAAATCAAAGAAATGTACCTTTATTGGAAATGGTGCTAATGATTTTGGTTATCGCTTATATGATTATGAAAATCACAAAATCATTAGGAGCAGAGACGTAATATTCAATGAAAAGGTCTTGTATAAGAATCAGCTACAGGAAAAGAAATAGGAAAAAGAAAGCAAGGAATACATGGTTCTTGATGAGATAACTGAAAAAGTAAAGGTGCCTGAAAATAATAATAATCAACAACCACAGTAGCAGCAACCACCACAACAGCAACAGGCACCTCAAACACCTGAAAGTGGTGTTAGAGGATCTACCAGGATAAGTAGACCCCCTGAACGATACTCTCCTTCATTATATTATTTATTGTTGACTGATTCTGGTGAACCTGAATGTTATGAAGAAGCAATGCAGGTTGAAAGCAGGAAGAAATGGGAGCTAGCCATGGAAGAAGAGATGGACTCCTTAATGCATAACCAGACTTGGGACTTAGTCAGGTTGCCTGCAGGTAAAACTACATTGCAGAATAAATGGGTTTACAGGCTGAAGGAAGAAGATGGAGGAAAACAGAGGTACAAATCTAGACTTGTGGTGAAGGGGTTTGCACAAAAGAAAGGTATTGATTTTGATGAAATATTTTCTCCTGTTGTTAAGATGACTTCAATCAGAACTATCTTAAGTCTTGTAGCAGCGGAAGATTTACATCTTGAACAGTTAGATGTAAAGACAACATTTCTCCATGGAGATTTGGAGGAAGAGATATACATGTAGCAACCAGAAGGATATGAGGTCAAAGGGAAAGAAAAATTAGTGTGCAGGTTAAAGAAGAGCTTGTATGGCTTAAAACAGGCTCCAAGGCAGTGGTATCTAAAATTTAACAAGTTTATGTCTGAACAAGGTTATACTAGATGTCACTCTGATCATTGTGTTTATCTGAAAAGGAAAAATGATGGCAGCTATATTATATTGTTATTGTATGTAGATGACATGCTTGTTACAGGGTCTAACATGCAGGAAATAAATGTGCTCAAAAGAAAATTGGCAAATTCATTTGCAATGAAGGATTTGGGAGCTGCAAAACAAATCCTTGGTATGAGGATAACTAGAGACAGGAAAAATCGAAAATTAACACTGTCTCAGAATGAGTACATAGAAAAGGTGTTGAAAAGATTTAATATGCAGAATGCAAAACCAGTTAGTACACATTTTGCTAGCCATTTCAAACTTAGTAAGGAGATGTGCCCCAAGACCCAAGAAGACATGGATTATATGTCTAAAGTTCCATATGCATCGGTAGTTGGAAGCTTAATGTATGCAATGGTCTGCACAAGGCCTGATATTGCACATGCAGTGGGAGTTGTAAGCAGGTACATGAATAATCCAGGAAAAGAACATTGGATGGTAGTAAAATGGATTCTCAAATATTTGAGAGGTACCACAAATCAAGCATTATGCTTTGGTGGTTCAAACATTACTCTACAGGGATATGTTGATGCAGATATGGCAGGTGACAGAGATAACAGGAGGAGCACTACAGGATATGTATTTACTGTAGGTGGAACAATTGTCAGTTGGGTTTCAAAAATCCAAAGTTTTGTTGCACTTTCAACAACAGAAGCCGAGTATGTTGCTGCTACAGAGGCTAGTAAAGAAATGATTTGGTTACAAAGGTTTATGGATGAATTGGGTAAGAAGCATGATATGGGCACACTATACAGTGATAGCCAAAGTGCTATTCATCTTGCAAAGAATTCAACATTTCATTCCAGGACTAAACACATACATCTCAAGTACCATTTCATACGGTCAGTATTGGAAGATGGAGAGTTGAAGCTGGAAAAGATACACACTAGCCAGAATCCTGCAGATATGTTAACAAAAGTTGTAACCAGGGAGAAACTGAGAACATGCTCAGTTTCAATTGGTCTTCAAGGATGACGATGAAGATGAGGACCAGCCATGTCCAAAGAGGAGTCATTGTCCAGCAAATGAAGCAGCGGTGGAGTTGCTACAATCAGTCTCCAAGTGGGAGATTGTTGGGTGTGGAGCCTGATTATCTTGTTTACTTTGTATCACAGCATTGGACCCCTGTACCTTAAAAGGGGCAGCAACGCCGCCCATAATTAATCACAATCAAGGCCGCGGGGCTTTACCGGTTTCGGTTAAAAAAATACATGTAAAATACCTGCAAAAGTAGCAATAATTTCTCAATAATCATTGTCAGGGAAAATGATTTGATGGTAGAAGTTGTGTTTAGTTTAGGGTTTTTTTCCCTAGAAGGTAACCCCTCGCTTTTATGAGGGTATTGTTTTGTGGCTGTGTATTGTATGTGTATTCTCGGAGTGAGAAACAGAGAGGGAGACTGTGAGAAAGAATAGAGGATATTACAGCGGATCTGCTGTAGGTTTTGTCTTTTTATTTTGCTGGATAATAGAAAGGAAGGACTGGCTGTTCGGGGTGGACGTAGCCCAAACTGGGTGAACCACGTATATCTGTGTCTCTCTGGTTTTATTTGTTTTTTGTGTGCTTGTATTTTCCGCATATTTTATGTGTTTCATTGCTCCATAATATATAATTTTCTAACAACTGGTATCAAAGCCGAAGGTATATTTGGATGATAAACTCGTAGGAAAGAAGGGTTCCTGGTTTGAGTGGGAGAAATGGCGGACGATGGTAAGTTTAGGGTCGAGAAATCTAACGGCCAAAACTTCCCGCTATGGAAGATGCAGATGGAAAATTATCTGTATCAGAAAGATCTATACCTACCATTGAGCGGAAAAACAAAGAAGCCGGCGGTCATGACAAACGCGGAATGGAAAATTCTTGATAGAAAGGCACTCAGAACAGTACAGTTGTGCCTTGCAGCATCAGTCGCCTTCAATATTTCGAAGGAAACAACAACAGAGGGTTAGATGCAGATGTTGGCGAAACTATATGAAAAACCCTCGGCCTCAAACAAGGTATTTCTTATGAAACGACTATTTGATATGAAGATGTCGGAAGGTGGATCTGTTGCAGACCATTTAAATGAATTTAATACAGTTACCTGTCAGTTAAGTTCTGTAGGGCTAAAATTTGATGATGAAGTTAGAGCTCTGTTATTCTTGTGCTCATTACCAGAAAGCTGGAATGGTTTAGTTATGGCCATTAGTAACTCTGTCTCTAGATCTAGTACTTTAAAGTTTGATGATATTGTTGGTGCTATCCTTAGCAAGGAAATGCAACGGAAAAGCTCCAGTGAGACATCGGGTAATGCTTTGAGTGCAGAGTCTAGGGGAAGAAGAATGGAAAGAGGAAACAACTCGGGATATCGCAGTAAATCAAGGAAAGGCAGATCCAAGTCTAGATCAGGAATAGTGTGCTGGAATTACGGAAAGAAAGGACACCTAAAGAAAGACTGTAGATCTCAGAAGGGAAAAGAAGGAGACACACATCAAGAAAACAATCATGAAGCAAGTGTGACAGGTGATGTGTTACAATATGCTTTGATTCTTTCTTTCAAAAATGTTACTGATTCTTGGGTTGTAGATTCAGGGGCTTCATTCCATGCCACACCTGATAAGAAATATTTTCATGACTATGTTCTAGGAGATTTTGGACAAGTTCGTTTGGGTGATGATAAACCCTGTAAAATTGTTGGAATGGGTAAAGTTCTTGTAAAACAACAGAATGGAAACCAATGGCTACTAAAGGAGGTAAGGCATGTTCCAGATCTGAAGAAAAATCTGATTTCAACAGGGCAGTTAGGCGGTGAAGGTTGTGTGACAAATTTCACAGATAAAGCTTGGAAGGTCACCAAAGGAGCCCTGGTAATAGCAAAAGGCGAAAAGGTTGGTACATTGTATTTATGCAATGGTATTTCTAACTCTGTTAATGCTTTAACTTCCAAAGGAGCAGATGCAGCATTATGGCATCATAGGCTCGGACACATGAGTGAGAAGGGGATAAAGATTCTTCACTCAAGAAATTTGTTGCCAGGTTTGAAGAATGTTGATTTGGATTTCTGTGAAAATTGCATTTATGGAAAACAAAAGAGAGTCAGATTTCTCAGAGTTGGGAAAGAAAAGAAGAGCGAAAAATTGGAGCTTTTGCATACAGATGTATGGGGACCTGCTCAGGTATCATCTCTCGGTGGCTCTCGTTATTATGTTACTTTTATTGATGATGCAACTAGAAAAACATGGATTTATTGTATTCAGAATAAATCTGATGTATTTGATACTTTCAAGAAATGAAAATCTTTGGTTGAGATTGAGACAGGAAAGAAGTTGAAGTGTCTCAGATCAGACAATGGAGGTGAATATTGCAGCAAAGAGTTTGATAGGTAATGTTCAGAGCATGGAATTCGTAGAGAGAAGACAGTTCCAAGAACACCACAAGAAAATGGTGTGTCAGAAAGGATGAACAGAACAATCATGGAGCGTGCAAGGTGCATGAGATTGCATGTAGGATTGCCTTTACAATTTTGGGCAGATGCTATAGATACTGTTGTTTATCTAATAAATAGAGGGCCTTCAAGTTCCTTGGACGGTGGTATTCCAGAGGAAGCATGGACAGGTAAAAAGGTAAACTACTCTTTTTTAAATCCTTTTGGTTGTGAGGCCTTTGTCCATATTAATAAAGAAAACAGAACAAAGCTTGAGGCAAAATCAAAGAAATGTAGCTTTATTGGATATGGTGCTAATGATTTTGGTTATCGCTTATATGATTATGAAAATCACAAAATCATTAGGAGCGGAGACGTAATATTCAATGAAAAGGTCTTGTATAAGAATCAGCTGCAGGAAAGAAACAGGAAAAATAAAGCAAGGAACACGGTTCTTGATGAGATAACTAAAAAAATAAAGGTGCCTGAAAATAATAATAATCAACAACCACAGCAGCAACAACCACCACAACAGCAACAGGCACCTCAAACACCTGAAAGTGGTGTTAGAAGATCTACCAGGATAAGTAGACCCCCTGAACGATACTCTCCTTCATTATATTATTTATTGTTGACTGATTCTGGTGAACTTGAATGTTATGAAGAAGTAATGCAGGTTGAAAGCAGGAAGAAGTGGGAGCTAGCCATGGAAGAAGAGATGGACTCCTTAATGCATAACCAGACTTGGGACTTAGTCAGGTTGCCTGCAGGTAAAACTACATTGTAGAATAAATGGGTTTACAGGCTGAAGGAAGAAGATGGAGGAAAACAGAGGTACAAAGCTAGAATTGTGGTGAAGGGATTTGCACAGAAGAAAGGTATTGATTTTGATGAAATATTTTCTCCTGTTGTTAAAATGAATTCAATCAGAACTATTTTAAGTCTTGTAGCAGCGGAAGATTTACATCTTGAATAGTTATATGTAAAGACAACATTTCTCCATGGAGATTTGGAGGAAGAGATATACATGCAGCAACCAGAAGGATATGAGGTAAAAAGGAAATAAAAATTGGTGTGCAGGTTAAAGAAGAGCTTGTATGGCTTAAAACAGGCTCCAAGGCAGTGGTATCTAAAATTTGACAAGTTTATGTCTGAACAAGGTTATACTAGATGTCACTCTGATCATTTTGTTTATCTAAAAAGGCAAAATGATGGCAGCTATATTATATTGTTATTGTATGTAGATGACATGCTTGTTGCAGGATCTAACATGCAGGAAATAAATGTGCTCAAAAGAAAATTGGCAAATTCATTTGAAATGAAGGATTTGGGAGCTGCAAAACAAATCCTTGGTATGAGGATAACTAGAGACAGGAAAAATCGCAAATTAACACTGTCTCAGAATGAGTACATAGAAAAGGTGTTGAAAAGATTTAATATGCAGAATGCAAAACCAGTTAGTACACCTTTTGCTAGCCATTTCAAACTTAGTAAGGAGATGTGCTCCAAGACCCAAGAAGAAATGGATTATATGTCTAAAGTTCCATATGCATCAGCAGTTGGAAGCTTAATGTATGCAATGGTCTGCACAAGGCTTGATATTGCACATGCAGTGGGAGTTGTAAGCAGGTACATGAACAATCCAGGAAAAGAACATTGGATGGCAGTAAAATGGATTCTCAGATATTTGAGAGGTACCACAAATAAAGCATTATGCTTTGGTGGTTCAAACATTGCTCTACAGGGATATGTTGATGCAGGTATGGTAGGTGACAGAAATAAAAGGAGGAGCACTACAAGATATGTATTTACTGTAGGTGGAACAACTGTCAGTTGGGTTTCAAAAATCCAAAGTGTTGTTGCACTTTCAACAACAGAAGTCGAGTATGTTGTTGCTACAGAGGCTAGTAAAGAAATGATTTGGGTACAAAGGTTTATGGATGAATTGGGTAAGAAGCATGATATGGGCACACTGTATAGTGATAGCCAAAGTGCTATTCATCTTGCAAAGAACTCAGCATTTCATTCCAGGACTAAACACATACATCTCAAGTACCATTTCATACAGTCAGTATTGGAAGATGGAGAGTTGAAGCTGGAAAAGATACACACTAGCTAGAATACTACAAATATGCTAACAAAAGTTGTAACCAGGGAGAAATTGAGAACATGCTCAGTTTCAATTGGTCTTCAAGGATGACGATGAAGATGAGAAACAGCCAGGTCCAAAGAGGAGTCATTGTCCAGCAAATGAAGCAGCGGTGGAGTTGCTACAATCAGTCTCCAAGTGGGAGATTGTTGGGTGTGGAGCCTAATTATCTTGTTTACTTTGTATCACAGCATTGGACCCCTGTACCTTAAAAGGGGTGGAAACGCCACCCGTAATTAATCGCTGCCGTGGGGCTTTTCGGAGCCCCCCCTGACGGGGGTTTCGGGGGCAACGCCCCCGAAGCTAAAAACAGATGTAAAATTGCCTTGTAAAAGTAGAGCAATTTCTAGTCAATCTGGGCCATTCATTAGGCAAATGATCTGACGGTAGAAGTTATGTTTAGTTTAGGGTTTTTTCCCCTAGAAGGAAACCCCTCACTTTTATGAGGGTATTGTATTGCGGCTGTGTATTGTATGTGTATTCTCGGAGCGAGAAACAGAGAGGGAGACTGTGAGAAAGAACAGAGGATATTACAACGGATTTGTTGTAGGTTTTGTCTTTTCATTTTGCTGGATAATAGAAAGGAAGGACTGGTTGTTCGGGGTGGACGTAGCCCAAACTGGGTGAACCACGTATATCTGTGTCTCTCTGGTTTTATGTGTGCTTGTATTTTCCGCATATTTTATGTGTCGCATTGCTCCATAATATATAATTTTCTAAAATTTCAGAGAAATTTTCCATATCATTTTCAGTGTCAAATCATTTTCTAATTGGATCCATCAGAAAGAGCCCAGAAAGAGCTTTCCAACGGTATACTACACTCTCAAAACTAACTCCTGGATTGAAATTTGCGCCTAAATGGAAGAAAGGTCCCCTACACCCTAAACCAAACCCATTTCCCACCTTTCCCTAAAATTTATTTTATTAGAGTTTTATGTTTTATTTATAAAAACCCCCTTTTCCTCTTCCAATTAAATAATCGCAATACAAAATTTCCTTAACGTAAGAACTCCAATGCGATTAAACCACTTCCCCTCATGTCCCTTTAAAAATTTATAATAATGTTTTAAAGTTTGTTATTATAAAATCCCATTTCCTTAAATCCCCTCCGGTCGCAATCGAAATATTTAAACCACTTCCCTCTCATGACCCCTTAAACTTTATAACAAATATTAAAGTTTGACATTGGAAAACCCCCCGCTGATCCAAATCTTTCCCTTCCCCGATCGCATCGCAACATTTAATATGTGCACTTCGATTGGCCCTCGTGTTCACTAAAAATCCAATGCGATTGAGAGCTCCCGATTGTATGTCTCTAATTGAACCCCACCCGATTACATCCTGACCATTGATCCGATCAACGATCCAACGATCTATATGCCATCGCATCATCGCGATTGATGCTTTCAAAGGGTCCCCTTCGATTGAGTCCCTCCTAATGGAAAACTCCCGATTAAATCCCGACCGTCAATCTGTCCTTCCGATCGGATGGCTCACAAGCCATCACATCATCGCATCGGAATTTTCCATGCATGCTTTGCCTCTGCTCCCCTTTTGCCTCTAATTCTAATTAACTTTGGGTCCCACCACATAATCTTCCGCCTATTGAATATAAACAGACATTTTCCCTTTGTAAAACTTAAATTTCATTTTAATTCGTTTTACAAAGAACTCCCCCCCTTATCACTTTTTCCCATGCTCTATGTTATTATTCAATCCCATCGCATATTATTATTACAATATGTTCACTACCCCGCTCCCCTTCCCCGATTGCGATTGTGATTTGGTCCCCGGGTCCCACCTTAAAGGCCCTCCGCTCTTTTAATCTAAAATCATTTCGCTCCTTTGCAAAGCGCCGAAACATTTTTAATTTTTTTTACCCCATTACCTTTGGCTTATCCCTATTACACTAAATCCAAATCGCATCGAAAGTTTTTAAAGCCTCATAACACCTCCCCCTTTCCTCTGATCCCAATTGCAATTACACCATCACATCATATATTTTAAAACACTCCATTATATGTTGCATCCCCTCCTTTCCTCCGATTGCGATTTTCGATCGCTTATGGACCCCACCTCCTTTCCCTTTCACTCATATTCATTCAAAAGGGGATCATCCTTCATTAAAGGCATAATTTCATTTTAATTCATTTTAAAGGTGTTTTCTTCAAAGGTGGATTTTTCTTCAAGAGAGTAATAATAGAAAGAAAAGCGACATTCAAAGGCTGAGAGCTAATATGAGAAAGAGATGTCTACAACAACAGAAAAAATAGGGATCTGCTCTTCAAATTGCCTATTTTTCATTCAACAGCGTAACAATGAATCTGCCAAAGTGGTCAAATGTAATGTTGTTCCTTCTTTAGGGCAGAGTGTTGGTTCTCTTTTCTATCTTCAGATTTCAGTTCTGAGTTAGTAAAACAACTTCCTTTTTCTTTGGATCTATTTCCCACAAATCTGGTCTATTTACTGTAATTTTAAATCATTTTTAAAGCAGTCTGTAACTCAGTAAGTAGGGGAACAGTGTGGAAATCAAGGAGGGCACTCTGCGCTCCATTGTAATACTTTTGGACAGGGAATTAATAAAGAGATGCAGCTCTGATTTGTGGGATCCATGTGGTATGAAATTTAGCATTTTTTCTCTCCTTTGTGTTCATATGTAAATTTTTATGTGTACCATTCATTCATAAACATCTTTGTTTGAATGCTTTCAAGATATAAAGGTAGAATCCATTTTTTATGCTCTGCCTTGGGAAATCATTCAATACTCTATGTTTTTCTTCTATTTGAAAAGGATCCATCTCCCATGCCCTTTTCAACTCCTCATCAGTCTTTCCATTCCATCATTATTTAAACTTGATTGCTAAAATTTCCTGCCTATGTTGCCCCATGAAATAACCTGTATCCTAATTTAATTTCCCAGTTTCAAACTGTCCCATTTTGTCCCACACATCCCTGAAAAATTCATTCATTTCAATAAACATTTTCCCATTCCTATACCTAGCCTAAAATCAGTTTGTAATTGTACTTTGTTGAATATATTTTCATGAAGAGAGCCCTCTCCTAACCTTGTAGGGCTAGCTACAAGGCTAAGCGTGGTTTAGATGTTACCCTGATTTCCCTTTTTCAGCCTGAGGTCCAAATCAGGCAATAACATAATTGATATTCTAGTCACAGATATTCCTGAATTCTATGGATTAGTCTTAAGCAGGGATTGGTCTGCAAAGCTTAATTGTTATATCACAATTGATTATTCACATATGTAGCTTCCCTATAAAGGGAAACCAAATCAAATCAAAATCGAGCGAGAAAAACACATGATGCATACTGTGACAGAATTTGAACAAGAAAATGAACTTGTAGCTTTTAATAGCAATATCCTTGGAGGATATTCTGTTGAATCATTCCTAGGGAATTTCACTGCACCACAATCACCCTTTTCTGTAAATACTTTTATTTCGCAAATTGAAAAATTTTCACAATCTGATTCTTCTAGAATTGTTAATTTTTCTGATACATCTATAGATAAACCTGTAGATAAATCTTCATTTTGGTCATTATATTTCAATGGATCAAAATCTAGTGATGGAGCAGGAGCAGGATGCATTTTAATTGATCCAGATGGAGAGAAAACTATGTTATCATGTAGAATAGAATTTGAGTGCACGAACAATACTGCAGAATATGAATCCTTGATCCAAGGACTTTATAAATGATTCGGATTTTATGCAGGAACACAACAGAATATAGAAATAACCATGAACATAGAGATGCAGCGGAAATAATGCTTCATTTCATTAATATCAAATAACAGAAATATGCTTACAAACATAATGGAAACAAGCTAGGGTGCTGGTAGCGAATCTCTGAGAAGAGATGTGATAGCTACAGACCTTTGAACTGAGTTACAATGAGGCTCGAGGGCCTATTTATTGTTGAGAAACAATGTAGAATCTGAAACGTCCAAAAACCTAACCGTAGGAGATGAGGCGCCAAAACTGTGGGTGCCCGTTTGGGTAAATTGGTGGTTCAACTTCCCGGGGGCGTAACTTTGGCACCCGATCTCCGTTTTACGCGCTCAATAGCTCGTTAGAAAGATCTATCCAAGGAGTACAACTTTTGAACGAGAAACATCGGTCCATGGACCCATGTTGCTCTCCGTTTTCCCAAAAAACATCGTTTAGGGCCTCAAAACGGATCCGGAAGTTCAGGACCCAAAAAACTGCTAAAAATAGTAAGTTTTGTTGCAACTTGAAAATTGAAAGAACTGATGGTGGGGGTTCAAATGGAATAGGTGGGTGGCCACCAATATCCACCAGGATTATTAAGGCCCCGAAACGGCTCCGGGAGTGGAGGACCCGAAAACCTGCTAAAAATAGTAAGTTGTGTTGTATGTGGAGAGCTGCAAGAATTGATGGTGCTAGTCCAAATGGAGTAGGTGGGTGGCCACCGATATCCACCTGGATCATTCCTCCCTCCTTAAAAAGCAATGGTCCCCATTGCGTTGAGATCCTCCATGAGATGAGGCAAATTCTGCTGAACTGAGTATTAGATGTGTTGAAGATGTCAAGGACCTGTGGGTGGACATGCTGGATGCATTTAGTAAATTTGGTTTCTTTATCAGCCTTAGACAGTACATGTTTGGATTCTGTATGTGTAGTTGCAAGATGTATGGAAACATCAGGCGGTGGTGCGTTGGGAGTCAGATCAATGGAGTTCTTGTCCTGACAGTGTAGAGGAACCTCTATGAGTGAGGGGAAAACTTCCTCGTATTCCTCCATGACTTTGTCCATCTGCTGCAGCCGTGCAAGGGAGCCCTGTTTCGAGGCTGTGGCCACAATACTTTTCTTTCCCCGTGAGTGAGTTGTAAGGAAAATGAATTTCCTGGTTTGGGAAACAATCTTACTGCGTTGTTTTGCAGTAGTCAAAGAGATGACAGGAGGCGGTACTACCTCCGATATCCTGTACAAGTTATTTCCCAAAGTAATAATAACAGCACGAGGCCTAGACTCATACACAGCATGTCGCCTCCACAAGTATGGTTGGCCCAACAATACATCAGCTACATCAAGAGGAGCAACATCACACAATACCTCATCCGTGAATGGCTTGATACTGTATGGAAGTCGGCACTGCTGGCGGATGCGGAGATCTCTCCCTGGGTGGAGCCACCCGATGGTATACGGCTGCGGGTGTGCTATGGTTGGTAGGCCGAGCCGCTTCACGACGTCTGCTGAAATGAGGTTCTTTGGCTTCCGGCGCACGACGGAAACCGCAATGAGAACCCTTCACCCACATCCGTGACCGGAAGAGGCGCCCTCCTCTCGGGATCATCCGGACCTTCCTTTGGATCTTGGTGGCAGCAACAGTGGTGGCAGCAACAATGGCACCGGGATCCGTATCAATGATTTGATCTGCCTTTGTTATTACATTGTCTCGGGTTCTCTAACCTAGGATCAAAAAATGCATCTAATTCGGGTGCCTTTAGTTGGACCACCAATGACTGTTTGGCCCGACACTCGTTTGTGCTATGAGTGGGGCTGTTATAAAATTCACACCACTTCCCCGTGTCCTTCTTTGGATTTGTGGTGGTGTTTGGAGTCGCTCCACTTTGGCTCTGCCCCCTGTTCTGTGGTTCCGGTTCTTTCTGGTAAGGAACATCCAAAGTTCCGTTTCTTTAAATAATTTTCGTCGATCTTGGCGACATAGTGATATGCCGTGCCAAGCGATGTAATGTCGAGGAATTCCATTTCCTCCTGAATGTGTTTGTGTAGATAGTCGCGGTACTTGAGCACCAAATGTCTCTTCGAATCTTTAATACCCAACTTTGTGCGCAGGGTATGGAACAGATTCGTCAGTTCATGCACATCTTGATCCTTTTGTTGCCGCAGCGTGGTCCATTGGATGTATTTGTCCTCATAGCTCCCCACAGGGTAATATTGTTCCTTGATGCCATCTCGGAATGAATTCCAAGTGGGTGTGGCCAAGAACAGAGAGGGTTCCCCTTCGCCCTCTTGCTCACGGTAGGTTTCCCACCAGTCTTTGACATGGGGGGCAGCTTTGAGGAGTGCAAAAATAATCTTTTCTCGGTCAGAGAAGTCATGGATCGAGAAATACCCTTCCAACAAATTTAACCATCTGTCTACAGCGTCTGCATCTATTTTTCCTTCAAATATAGGAATGTCAAAGTTTACCTGTACCTTGAAGGGAGTGGCGCCTCCAGAGTGGCTGTTGGATGCAGATGCGCCATATGTGGGCAGTCGTTGAAGGATTTGAGAAAAGTTATCCATCATCGCGTTCCTTTGTTTCTCGAGGGCCTCCTCGAGAAGTATTTTGATAGGATCTCCTGCTCCCTCGTCTTTCTTTTCTTCTGCCATGGGAGGTCGTCGGGGTTTGCGAGGCTGATCTTGCAAGGGTTCAACCAGATCGAGCCCTAACTCCTTATACCCTGACCGCGTTGGGGACATGCAAAGAAAAACAAAGAAAGAGCAGACCCGCTCTGATACCACTGATCCGGATTTTATGCAAGAACGCAACAGAATACAGAAATAACCATGAACATAGAGATGCAGCGGAAATAATGCTTCATTTCATTAATATCAAATAACAGAAATATGCTTACAGGCATAATGGAAATAAAATAGCTAGGGTGCTGGTAGCGAATCTCTGAGAAGAGATGTGATAGCTACAGACCTCTGAACTGAGTTACAATGAGGCTCGAGGGCCTATTTATTGTTGAGAAACAATGTAGAATCTGAAACGTCCAAAAACCTAACCGTAGGAGATGAGGCGCCAAAACTGTGGGCGCCCGTTTGGGTAAATTGGTGGTTCAACTTCCCGGGGGCGTAACTTTGGCACCCGATCTCCGTTTTATGCGCTCAATAGCTCGTTAGAAATATCTATCCAAGGAGTACAACTTTTGAATGAGCAACATAGGTCCATGGACCCATGTTTCTCTCCGTTTTCCCAAAAAACATCGTTTAGGGCCTCAAAACGGCTCCGGAAGTTCAGGACCCAAAAAACTGCTAAAAATAGTAAGTTTTGTTGCAACTTGAAAATTGAAAGAACTGATGGTGGGGGTTCAAATGGAATAGGTGGGTGGCCACCAATATCCACCTGGATTATTAAGGCCCCGAAACGGCTCCGGGAGTGGAGGACCCGAAAACCTGCTAAAAATAGTAAGTTGTGCTGTATGTGGAGAGCTGCAAGAATTGATGGTGCTAGTCCAAATGGAGTAGGTGGGTGGCCACCGATATCCACCTGGATCAATAAAGCTATAGGGTTAAATTTCAAATACTTGAAAGTATATGGTGATTCTGAAATTGTCATAAGACAAGTAAGGAATACCATCCATTTTATTTCAGGACATCTCAAACATTATCAAACCCTTGTGCAAGACCTTACCACTCAATTTTTAGCATTTAATATCTCTTCTATCCCTAGAACTCAAAACACATCAGCTGATTTGTTAGCTAATGTTGCATCCAAACTCCTCCCTACTGAAGATTGTAGTCTTGATAGATTTTCAGTAGAATTAATCTTTCGACCATATGTTCCCGATAATATCACAAATTGGAGAGTATTCTATCATGATGAAGATATATTGAATTTCTTGACTTCAGAGAAATCCTATGATGAACAAATTATTGATGAAAATGATCATGATTTGCAAATTACTTCAAAACGTAATGAAAATCCTATTCCTAAATCTGTTGTTAAACATGAGGATCTATATTATATAAAAGATAGATTCAAGAAAGTTACTAATGCTAAACTTCAAAGTTCTACTTTGAAGTATGAATTAGAAATCTTGGCTCTAACTCTAAACCTCAAAATGTTAATATAGGACTCAATTTAACTCCAGAAGAAAGAACCGCTTTCATCAAACTTTTGAGAACATATAAAAATGTCTTTGCTTGGAATTATGAGGACTTAAAAACCTATGATACTTCTGTATTCAACACACAATTCCAATGTTGTGTGATTTCAAACCTGTTCAGTAGAAGTTAAGAAAGATTCATCAAAATCTTGAAAGTCAAATCAAAACAAAACTCAACAAACTTTTGAAAGCCAAAATCATTTTTCCTGTAAGGCATTCCAATTGGGTTTCTAACATGGTACTTTTCAGGAAGAAGAATGGCGATATTAGAATCTGCATTGACTTTAGAAATTTAAACAGGGCATGTCAAAAAGATAATTTCCCATTGCCAACCATGGAGAAAATACTTCAAAAGGTAGCTGGTTCTGAACTCATGTCCTTCCTTGATGGATTTTCAGGCTATAACCAAATATTAGTACATCCAGATGATAGGTTAAAAACCACTTTCAGAACCAAATGGGGAACCTATGCTTATTAGAAAATGCATCTTGGTTTAATAAATGTAGGAGCTACTTTCCAGAGAGCCATGGACATAGCATTTAAGGGTCTGATTAATAGATTAGTTGTTATTTATCTCAATGACATAACAATATTTTCAAAGATGAGATCCAATCATCTACATGATCTGAAACAAATATTTGAAAGATGTAGAAGGTTTGGTATTTATTTAAATCCAAAGAAATCCTTCTTTGCTCTTAATGAAGGAAAAATCTTAGGGTTTTTTGTGTCAAAAGATGGTATATATATTGATCCTGACAGAGTGAAAGAAATTTCTGATATTTCTTTACCTCATAACAAAAAGTCCATGCAATCATTTCTAGGGCAGATCAATTTTGTAAAAAGATTCATTCCTGATTTTTCTCAAATTTTTTTACCTATGCAGAATATGATTAAGAAAAATTCTGTATTTAAATGGGGGTATAAAGAGAAGGAAGCCTATGATGCAATCAAACAGACAATCATTAATGCACCTGCATTGAACACTCCTGATTTTTCTAAAGATTTTATTATGTATACATTAGCTATTGAAACATCCTATGCTGCTGTTTTAACACAACTCAATGATCAACAAATAGAAGCACCAATTTCTTTCTTTAGCTCAAATCTTCAAGGAGCTAACCTTAATTATTCCGATGTAGAAAAAAAAGCCTTCATTGTTTTTAAATCAATCAAACATTTTAGACCTTTTCTCCTAAAGACACACACAAAAATTATTGTCCCATTCTCTGCAGTGAGACAATTATTAATTCAAAAGGAAGTAGGAGAAAAGAGGGCTAATTGGGTGACAACTTTGCAAGAATATGATATTGATATTAAGCCAGCCAAGATTGTTAGAGGTCAAGGTTTTTGCAGATTATTAGCAGGAGCTCACAACATACCAGAAAATCAAGATCCAGGTAATGTTGTTCAAGTAAATCAGATAAGTATTACAGATTCTGAATCTCAATATGTTGATCTGATCTTCTACTTAAAAAATGGGTATGCTCCTTCTAATATCAGCAATAAGAACAAAATTTCTCTAAGATTAAAAGCTAAACATTATGAAATCATTGATAATGTGCTATTGAAGAGGAATTATGATTCAATTCTATTAAGATGCCTTGAAAAGACTGAAGAAAAAAAAGGTATTGCAGGAATTACATGATGGAACAGTAGGTGGACATTTTGGAGGTGATACCACAACTCACAAAATCATCCATGCTGGATATTATTGGCCTACCCTTTTCAAAGATACACATGATTATGTGAGGAAGTGAAAAATTTGTCAAACTGCTAGTGGAAGACAAAGGAAGCTAGCTTTACCTTTGCAACCAGTAAACATTGAGCAACCATTTGAGCAATGGGGGCTTGACATCATTGGTGAGATAGTACATCATTCTTCCAAATAACACAAATACATCCTTACAGCAACATAATACTTCACAAAGTGGGTAGAAGCAATTCCTTTAAAGGTAGCCAATTCTGATGCAATTATTGATTTCATCGATCAATTCATCATTATCAAGTTTGGTGTACCTAACACTCTTATATTTGACAATGCATCTTACTTTTCTGGAAATAGTATAATGGAATTTGCAATCAGAAGAGGTTTCAAGTTGAAATATTCAACAAATTATTATCCACAAGGTAATGGTTTAGCTGAATCTACTAATAAAAATCTTATCAAAATCATTAAAAGGACCATTGATCAAAATCAAAAGAATTGGCAGAAGTCTTTAATCTTTGCATTATGGGCTAATCGTATTACTCATAAAGCTTCAATAGGAACTTCACCTTTCAATTTAGTTTATGGAAAAGAAGTTGTGATACCATCAAATATAGTTCTCCCATAATTAGCTCTAATGCAATTTATTGAAGAAAATCCTTCCTCTTCTATTCAGTTGAGATTTGATCAAATCCTTAAATTAGAAGAAGATAGAGAGAAAGCAAAAAATATTCATGAAAAACATCAACCGCCTGTAAAATATTCTTTTGATTCAAGTTCCACCGGCTCAAAAAATTTGTCAATTGGTGATCTTGTTCTGAAATGGGATAAAGCACATGAAGAAAAAGGTAAGCATACCAAATTTCAAAAAATGTGGCTTGAACCATTTTAGATTGCTGAAAAGATAGGCTCATATACATTCATACTCCAAGATTTAACAGGAAAGAGAGAATCTCTTCCTATAAATGGGCTTGTCTTAAAGAAATTATTTTCATAAAGAGGTAACCCTTCTTACTTGTACATATTCATTTCTGCAATTTTTGTTTGTTTTGTAAAATAAAGGTTGTTAATAAGTCTCTAATTGACTTTTTACTATTATTAAATGTCTTAGGAAGAATATTATAAATATTTATTTTGTGTAAATAAGAATTTTAGGGAGATGATTATAGTTTTGGATAGTTTAAAATAAAATGTTAAACTTTGAATTTATTCAAAACATTTACATGATCTTTTGAAACCTTGAGAAAAATGTAAATCATTATAAGTTTATTGAGCAGAGAAAGGTTATCTATAAAATTAAAGACTTTTTCAAGCTTTGGCACTCAAAAAACTCTGAAAATTGTCATCCATTGATTCTTAAGGATAAAACTATTTCACCCCATCCATTTAGGTTGTGTTTTTTTAGAATATAGTTCTAAAAAATTATATATAAAATTAAGAGATAAGAGGTCTCATCATTTTGAAACCTTGAGAAAAATGTAAATCATTATAAGTTTATTGAGAAGAGAAAGGTTATCTATAAAAGTAAAGACTTTTTCAAGCTTTGGCACTCAAAAAACTCTGAAAATTGTCATCCATCGATTCTTAAGGATAAAACTATTTCACCCCATCCATTTAGGTTGTGATTTTTTAGAATATAGTTCTAAGAAATTATATATAAAATTAAGATATAAGAGGTCTCATCACGAGCCTGCTTACCATGATCATAAGAAGTAATAAAACTGACATTACCAACACTTCATACCAAAACAGGGTAATGGCTTATAAATGTAAGACAAGGGGTCTCATCACGAGCCAACTTGTTCAATTTAATTACAACTAGTGAATGGCATTGTTATTAACTAGCTACCAAACCAGAACAATGGCTCTTAAACTAAAAAATAAGTAAAAGACAAAAAACATGAGATAATATGTCTTATGAATTTATCTTTTAAAAAGTCATAATATTAGTTGGATGGGACAATGAAATGGTTAATGGTTAAAAAGTAACCCTATTGAGACTATGAACATTTGCAGGCAGCAGACGAAATGCCTATGACAATAGAGTATATCACAAAATCTAAACTTGGAAATGCCCCTTACTTCATTATTATCAACCAATCAAGGCTTGAGAAAACCAAAAAATGTTTTTGTTTTTGAGGAATTAGAAAGAAATTGTAAGTGATTTTTATTCTTTTTCAGAGTTAGATTTTATTTAAAAGTTCTCTAAGATAGTTTTCATTATCTTTAAAAAAATTTAGTTACTAGAAATATAATATTCATTTTATTTTTTTAGAGATAATTGTTTCTTCCAGTGAATCGCCAATTGTTGTACAGTACAACAACCCTCCCCATTTCAAAATTTTAGAATAAATTTCATTTAGAAATAGGTCCCCTTTCTTTTTAGATAGGAATAAAAGACTTAGAGGAAATCTGATCATTTTGAGTAAAACAATAAAGGTTCATTGATTAAAGGGCATATATTGCATATCTTTAATAGCAAGTGTATATAAACAAATGCAACATTGAAAAATTTCCGATCCGATGAGATATAAAGGACTTTATCGCATTAACATAATACATAAAAGTATTTAATTGGAACACATTCTGATGTGATACAGTAATCGCAATCGCAAATCGCAGATATCTTTAAGTTGTATATTTTTTTTGAAAAAATACGATACGATTGAACCAATCAAAATCGCAAAATCAAAAAAGTTTAAGCTTTCACATTTGTTCTATAAAAATTCGATGCGATGCGATTAATCGCAATCGCATTTTGGAAGAGCAATGTAATTTGCGCTTGTTTTATAATCTCCGATGTGATGGGCCCCATCGCAAATTTCAAATCGCAAAATGAAAATGCAAACTCTTCATTCGGTCGTTTGCAAAACTGCGATGCGATGCGATTGATCGCAATCGCATTTCGGAGGAACAAACATTATATTCACTCATGATACTAAAATCTCGATGCGATGGACCCCACTGTAATCACAATCGCAACTCATCATTTGCAACTCATTTCTTTTGAAAAGATCAGATGCGATACACCATCATCGCAATCGGAAATCAACAGAGATCATGAAATATTATTTGTTGTCCCTCTTGAAAATCCCCGATGCGATTAATACTTAATCTTTGTATTTTACATTGCGCATATGTTATTTATTCATCACAATCACATGATTCAAAGGGAAAGTTTTATGTTCTCATTTCAAAACCGTGGATCTCCGATTGTACGTTTATTATTAATAGAAAATCAAAATAATGATGGTTATTGATTCTATTTCGAATACGTTGAGTGTGACTTCTAAAGAGAGCATTTAAGTTTAAAATACAGAGTTAATAAATGGAAATCAATGAATAGATCTTTCATATAGCTGTTCTCTTTATTCTCTTTTTACCACGTCTGAAAGCCTTTCTCCATTGCAAAACTACAGAGAACCTAATCCTTTCATTCGCCGAGCAAGGGAAACATTACCAGACAATGAAATGTCTAAGAGATCTAGGAAAGTAAAGGCCACTGCCGCTACAAATACCCCTACTTTCACCATGGTACCAAAAGAAAAACTAGCCAAAATCAAGCTGGTAACAAATACATCGTGCCAAGGTCTTGGAAAACTCTCTTGGGAAGAGGTATATAACCTGATTGAAAGGGAAAATCCTAAGATCACTGTGGCGAAGGCAACAGTTCCTAAGGAAGGAGACTCAAAGTCTAATTCAGAAAATTCTCTTCAAGCACTTGTGAATTCATTCTTGCACCGAATTGCAGCTCGGGCAAAAATTTTCCCTTACTATGATGTAATCCGGTGGGTGATAGATAATGTCACCATCCAGAACAGGACGTTTGTTTCAGCTATTGGGACAACATTTGGGTCATTTAAAGCATAGGAAATTAAAGCAATGTACCACCTTTCGGACCCGCAGAAAATCTATAACAAAGCCTTCATCAAGGAATTTTATGCAAACAATCAAACTCAGTCGGAGCCAATCAGAGAATGGAGAAGGGCTCCAGAGAAGCACAAAAACGAGGCATCAGGTATGTACTCTATGGAGTCCCTTTCGCCTCCACACTGTTACACTGCCACAATGATGTGCAGGCTATTTGGAAATGCTAATTCAGCTATGTTTTCTATACAAATGGTACCTTTAATCCATTCGGCTATAAATTATGAAATCACGGACTAGGCTGTCATCCTTTCAGATAAGATAGCCAATAGAATCCTTGAGTATAGAAAGGACAAGGACACAAGGAACACAACCCCATTTTACTTTTATGCCTATATTCTAGATGCCCTATGTTTCAACTCTGAATTTCCCATGTTAGGATGGAAATGGAATCCCAAAGATCCTGCTCCTATTCATATATATCATAAGTTCATGTGGAAAGTTCATTTTAAAAACCATGTTTATAGAATTTGTCATGGTTTCCTCATCCCTGTTTATCAAACCATTTTTAACCGATTCCCTCCCAGGCTTTCTGAAAAAGATAAAATTGATATATCCTTGATTGGGGACTGGTTCGGAGAAGAAATATTTACCTATATCAGAGTCTTCGGGAGCATTGTAGAGCCCCACATTCTTCCTCTGTATGTTCCCGATAAACTGTTAGCACAAGAGATTTCCTATCAGTTAATAGTAGAAGGCATGTCCAGGTATTTGAAGAATAATAAAAAGTTGATGTGGCCTACTTTTCCCTTCCACTGTGGAGATTATACTCTTAATAACTTCACACATGCTGAGAAGGAAGTCATCAAGATAAGAGATCTTAAGCTCTCAAAAATCCTGGTAAGGCAATATGACCCAAAGAAGGTGGCGTTTGATTTCACCACTTTAGTTTCAATCGCTCGATTTGAGCATGAACCAGATGAGTTTGATGATTTGTTTATTTCTATTGATAATTTTTCCCAAGTCTATGACTTAGCCAATTCTAAATTTCAGACTGAAGAGATAAATAAATTCATGTTATTTAGAAGCCAGAGACTTCTCAAAGCTCCTCTAGATCAATTAAGAATTCCTGTGCAAGAGTCTGAAACACAACAAAAGGAAAAAGATGATGCATCTGGCAAAGAAGCTAAAGAAACATCTACCAGCACAGTCAATGTACAGACACAGAAGGAAGTCACAGGAACTAATCCTGTTGTGTTGAAAGAGAATACTAATGGTAAAATCAATGTACATATTGATTAACAATCTATAGCTCAGACAGAAAAGGAAAGCACAGGTACTGAGACCAATGTGCATACTAAGAAAGAAGACACAGGAAGTAAAGCTATTGTACAAGAAATGAAAGGAGATATGAGCAATAATCCAGATTCTCAACTTGGAAGAGAAAAAACTACTGAGAAAGTAGTGGAATCTCCTGAACTTATAATTTCTTCCCATTTGCTGAGCCAATATGAGCAATTTGCCCAGCAAATAAGACAACAAAATAATCTCCAAGTTAGAGTTTTTGAAGATCAAGATATGGAAGTTATTCCTGAACATCCTATTGGTGAAATTATGTTGAAAGTAGAATAAATTCCTCCTCTAGACATATTTTACAGTCCTAAGCACAGGGCTGTTGTTAAAAAGCATAGGAAGAGGAGAAGAACTGACCAGGATTCACTTTCAACATCACAAGTGGAATTTATGAACATTGTTTATAAAAATTTTGACGTGAATCCGACGGAGGATCTCACCAAATTATCTCAATATGCAGGTGCCTATAGTGCTGCAACTATAGACAAAGCTTCTGAAGTCTCCCAGTTGATGAAACAAAAGGACTTACAAATAGCTATGTTGGAGGAACAGGCCAGATAGAATCAACAAAAGATTGTTTAGCTGGAAAAACAATTGCAAGATAAGGAGGTCGTATCTAAACAGCTGGAAGAGCAGCTTAACATTGAAAAGAATAAGATTGATGAACAAGCCTCGAAAAAACAACAACAGTTTAGTCAAGAGGTAGAAAAGTTACAAAATCTTCTGCAAAATGAGAAAAATGCAAACATTGAACAAGAGAAAATATTCCAATCAGCATTGGACAAGTTCCAATATTACCCTAAATTATATCAATTCATAACTGAAGCTCTTGAAACAAACAAGCTGCTATCTCAGTAGTTAAATGAAATTTGTCTAAATTTGACACAATTTGAGCCCTTGTGCGAAATAACATCATCCTTGATAGATGAAGCAATCACTCTCAGGCCAGAAATTGATGACGCTGAAAAGATTTCTGAATTCCTTTCATGGCAGGATACAGAGCAGGGAAGAAAAGCTAATCTTCCCATAATTGAGGAGAGACACAAGGAAATTTTATTTGTGGAATGGGAACAACAGCTGATGAAATCAGAAAGAGCCATATCAAGAGCTAAGAGTATGATGAATAATATAACACCATTGATTAATGACAACTTGTATGCCACTAATTTGATCTCAGATTGTACCCCAGTCAAATTACCAAAAGTAAAAGAAGCTGATTCCAGGTGGAAGGAAGAGATAATCAATAAGAATCAACAGATTAGCAAACTTCAAGGAATTTCATGGGATATCATGTGGCCTTATCTAATCAAGCCACACAGTCAACAAATGGCCATCAAATTCCTTTCAAAATTCATTCATTGTATCATTCCTGAATTCTCTGATGCTACGTATACTGGGCAGTTACATTCAAGGCTAATTCATCCAACATAAGTCAAATATATGCTAAAAATTTTCCATATGGGCACATTGAACGCAGGAGATAATCAATGAATCGGTTTCACTTCAATATCGCAATTATGTTTACAGATTTCCAATGAGATAGATTGTAGCAATAGTTTTAGTTATTTTTTATATATTTTAAGTTCCTATTTAAACCCCTTTCATGCATTTAGAAAGGGGTCATGAATTTATAATATTTTGACTTGGATGTTATATTTTTGTACTCCATTGACTCTTATACTTTTATAAAGGATCAAATCTGGTGGTTTATGGCAAATGATCTATGAGAATTGCATTTCTGTACCTTATAGTTTTGTTTTACATTGAAACTCTGGATCTGGATATTGAAGTTGCATCTGGAAAAGTATCAAGATGAATCTGGTATTTCTATCGATTTGCTGTTATTTTTCTTATGTTATGAGATATTCTATTTAAATTTTCTATCATTTATATGTATTTTCTTTACAAATGTTTCTTTATACATATCATTTATGAGTGTATAGAAATATTCATCTCTTACAGTATATGCAAATGATATATATAATGATGAATGCACTGTGTTATTATAACTATGTTTAATTTCTTAAACAGAGTTATCTTTATTTGTCACTGTATATTTCAATTAAACTAGAATACATTTTCATGGTTATTGATTTGATTGAAGCAATATTTAAGTTGTATTCATATTTGACGCCCGGGTTAATTTTAGAATAATTTGTAAGTTATAATTAGATAGATTATTTAAGTCATTTTAGTCCCATTTTCCATTCATCCAATCATTCCATCACCAACCCATTTAAGTTATTAGGAAACTGGTCCTATCAATCCAGTCGGAGCTACCACACCAAATGGAAAAGGAGTTGTCCTAAGGTCCCGACCGAGTGGTTTTCCCCCAATGTTTGAAGCAGCGATTTTCGAGGCTTCAACATTTTTGGCACTAGAAGGAGGGCCTAAGCTATGAATGGCAGATAAATCCAAATCTACAGGCCATTCTAAGAGTGACTCACCCCCATCTCCTTCTTCAATTTCTTGTACATCTCAAATCACCAGGGAAGAAATTGATAGAAATATTCAAACACCCACTACCAAAGTTTCAAACCAGTCAAACAATCAACCTCCTGAGTCTCCTGAAATTGAAGCTTTAGTTCATAAAATTCAAGGGTTCTCATTATCATTAGAAGAGTCTGAAATATCTGAAGGTAGTGTTACTTCACAATTTGTTTCTTCTAGGCCCCTCACTAGTTCACAGAGTGAAAAACTTGGTATTCCTCCAAAGGAAATTCCTTTACCTAGTAGAGTTAAAACAAGAAGAACCCATTGGAAATAGAGACTAGTATTATCATTTGTCGCAAATTCAATCATCTGTTTCCCAAGCCCCAAATCAGAAAAGTACAGTTGTCTCAACATCATCTGTTCCAATATCAACTGCTCAAACAACATTTACTCAAATACCAGCTGTCTCTTCTAGTCCTTCAACTGTTACTACTCAAACACTAGTTGTCTCTTCTAGTTCTTCGATCATCATCACAACAATGGCACAAAGACCATGGACTAATCCATGAGCTGTTGAAATGGTTGCGCCTTTACATGATTTACTAGATCATCATGAAAAATGGCTGCCAAAATTTAGTTCTGACCTTGGTATACAAGCAGAAGAACACATAAATAACTTTATGTTGGCTGTAAAATTGAATGCAGTAGAACATGAAGATGTTGTGGTTAGGTTATTTCCTTATAATTTGTAAGGGGCATCAGGATCTTGGTATTTTTCATTACCTTTAGGCTCTATTACAAGTTGGGATATTTTCCAAGAGAAATTTTTAACCAAATATGGAGATGATAGATAAATAACTACCCTAATCAATGATCTATCCAATTTGAAGAAAGAACCCAAAGAACCCATTAAATATTTTAATTCTCGATTCAATAAACTCTTGAATAAGATCCCTACAACATCAAAGCCTAGTAAGCAGGTTAGAAGTGAATAGTATATCACTGCTTTGCCTTCAAACATAGCTATTTTAGTAGATAGAGCTACGAAGCCAACTTTGGCTGAAAACATGAAAGAAGCGATTGCAGTAGAAAAAAGGATTTTTGCTTTGGATAAGAAAAATTCCATTGAAGAAAGAAAATCCAAGAAAGTCAGCTTTAAGGATGATTCAAAGAAAAAGACACCTAGAGATCCATATGACATGGAAGGCTTACAGAAATTTCTCAAAACCATGTCTAATGAGATGGTTGAGATTAAAAAGAAAGTAGCAGAGACTTCTACCAAGAGACCATTCAGAAATTTCAAGAGAAATCAAGCTGAATCTAAACCTCCCAATTCAATCTCCAATGCAGAATCAGAAGAGGAAGAAGAAGAAGATACTCCTCCAGTATCAGATGAAGAAGAAGAAAGAGAGGAAATAGCTGAATTACATGGAATGTGGGATCTCATTCTCCCTAACTCAGACAGTGAAATAGAACAAGAAGCTATGCTTGTAAGTACAAGGAGCAAATCTACATCGAAACCTATTCAATCTGTTCCTAAGAAGAAAACTACAACTCCAAGTACCAAAGACAAATCTCCTACAAAGAAAGCTTCTCCTTTATCGACTCAAAATCAGCCATCATCTTCTAATCCTCCTACATCAACATCTAAGACTTTGGTGGTATTAGATCCTATGGATTATAACATTGTTGAAGACATGAAAAAGACTAGAGCGACCATTTCTTTACATGAACTTAGCAAACTTAAAAATCAACAAAAGTTGCTATTAAAAGAATTAAATGCTACACCTATTGCTCCTCTACCAAGTGGTGTAGTTGCCAAAGTAGCTAAAGGAACTAGTAAGCCACCAAACAAAGTAGATGCCATAGATACTGTTCTTATTGGAGAAAGATCAAATTCTCAGACACCTCCTTTTCTTTTGACTTATGAAATCTATAACAAGAATTTTCATAATTTTTTGATAGATTCCGGAGCATCCTCTAATATAATTCCTACTTTAGTATGTGAAAAATTGAATATTGAACCACCAAATTCTGTAGTTCACTTTGTACAATTGGATCGCTCTAAATTCCAAGTTGTAGGAGAAATCAATTCAGTTACTATTCGATTAGCTTATGATCCTAGAATTGTCCAAAGAATTGATATTCTGGTCACAGATATTCCTGAATTCTATGGATTAGTCTTAAGCAAGGATTGGTCTACAAAGCTTAATGGTTATATCGCAACCGATTATTCACATATGTAGCTTCCCTATAAAGGGAAACCAAATCAAATCAAAATCGAGTGAGAAAAACACATGATGCATACTATGACAAAATTTGAACAAGCAAATGAACCTGTAGCTTTTAATAGCAATATCCTTGGAGGATATTCTTCTGAATCATTCCTGGGGAATTTCACTGCACCACAATCACCCTTTTCTGTAAATACTTTTATTTCGCAAATTGAAAATTTTTCACAATCTGATTCTTCTAGAATTGTTAATGTTTCTGATACATTTGTAGATAAACCTGTAGATGAATCTTTATTTTGGTCATTATATTTCGATGGATCAAAATCTAGTGATGGAGCAGGAGAAGGATGCATTTTAATTGATCCGGATGGAGAGAAAACTATGTTATCATGTAGACTAGAATTTGAGTGCACGAACAATACTGTAGAATATGAAGCCTTGATCCAAAAACTTTATAAAGCTATAGGGTTAAATGTCAAATACTTGAAAGTATATGGTGATTCTGAAATTGTCATCAGACAAGTAAGGAATACCATCCATTGTCTTTCAGGACATCTTAAACATTATCAAACCCTTGTGCAAGACCTTACCACTCAATTTTTAGCATTTAATATCTCTTCTATCCCTAGAACTCAAAACACATCAGCTGATTTGTTAGCTAATGTTGCATCCAAACTCATCCTTTATGAAGATTGCAATCCTGATAGATTTTCAGTAGAATTAATCTTTCGGCCATCTGTTCCCGATAATATCACAAACTGGAAAGTATTGTATCACGATGAAGATATATTGAATTTCTTGACTTCAGAGAAATCCTATGATGAACAAATTATTGATGAAAATGATCATGATTTGCAAATTAATTCAAAAAGTAATGAAAATCATATTCCTAAATCTGTTGTTAAACATGAGGATCTATATGATATAAAAGATAGATTCAAGAAAGTTACTAATGCTAAACTTCAAAGTTCTACTTTGAAGTTTGAATTAGTAAATCTTGGCTCTGACTCTAAACCTCAAAATGTTAATCTAGGACTCAATTTAACTCCAGAAGAAAGAACCACTTTCATCAAAATTTTGAGTAGGTATAAAAATGTCTTTGCTTGGAATTATGAGGACTTAAAAACCTATGATACTTCTGTTATTCAACACACAATTCCAATGATGTCTGATGTCAAACCTGTTCAATAGAAGTTAAGAAAGATTCATCCAAATCTTGGAAGTCAAATCAAAACAAAACTCAACAAACTTTTGAAAGCCAAAATCATTTTTCCTGTAAGGCATTCCAATTGGGTTTCTAACATGGTACCTGTCAGGAAGAAGAATGGCGATATTAGAATCTACATTGATTTTAGAAATTTAAACAGGGCATGTCAAAAAGATAATTTCCCATTTCCAACCATGGAGCAAATACTTCAAAAGGTAGCTAGTTCTGAACTCATGTCCTTCCTTGATGGATTTTCAGGCTATAACTGAATATTAGTACATCCAGATGATAGGTTAAAAACCACTTTCAGAACCAAATGGGGAACCTATGCTTATTAGAAAATTCCTTTTGGTTTAATAAATGCAGGAGCTACTTTCCAGAGAGCCATGGACATAGCATTTAAGGGTCTGATTAATAGATTAGTTGTTATTTATCTTGATGACATAACGGTATTTTCAAAGAAGAGAGCCAATCATCTACATGATCTAAAACAAATATTTGAAAGATTTAGAAGGTTTGGTATTTATTTAAATCCAAAGAAATTATTCTTTGCTCTCAATGAAGGAAAAATCTTAGGGTTTTTTGTGTCAAAATATGGTATATATATCGATCCTGACAGAGTGAAAGAAATTTTTGATATTTCTTTACCTCATAACAAAAAGTCCATGCAATCATTTCTAGGGCAGATCAATTTTGTAAAAAGATTCATTCCTAATTTTTCTCAAATTGTTTTACTTATGCAGAATATGATTAAGAAAAATTCAGTATTCAAATGGGGGTATAAAGAGAAGGAAGCCTTTGATGCAATCAAACAGGCAATCATTAATGCACCTGCATTGAACACTCCTGATTTTTCTAAAGATTTTATTATGTATACATTAGCTACTCAAACATCCTATGCTATTATTTTAACACAACTCAATGATCAACAAATAGAAGTACCAATTTCTTTCTTTAGCTCAAATCTGCAAGGAGCTGAGCTTAATTATTCCGATGTAGAAAAAAAAGCCTTCATTGTTTTTAAATCAATAAAAAATTTTAGACCTTTTCTCCTAAAGACACACACAAAAATTATTGTCCCATTCTTTGCAATGAGACAATTATTAATTCAAAAGGAAGTAGGAGAAAAGAGGGCTAATTGGGTGATAGCTTTGCAAGAATATGATATTGATATTAAGCCAACCAAGATTGTTAGAGGTCAAGGTTTTTGCAGATTATTAGCATGAGCTCACAACATACCATAAAATCAAGATCCAGATAATGTTGTTCAAGTAAATCAGATAAGTATTACAGATTCTGAATCTCAATATGCTGATATGATCTTCTACTTAAAAAATGGGTATGCTCCTTCTAATCTCAGCCATAAGAGAAAACATGCTCTAAGATTAAAAGCTAAACATTATGAAATCATTGATAATGTGTTATTCAAGAGGAATTATGATTCAATTCTATTAAGATGCCTTGAAAATACTGAAGCAAAAAAGGTATTGCAAGAATTACATGATGGACCAGTAGGTGGAAATTTTGGAGGTGATACCACAACTCACAAAATCATCCATGCTGGATATTATTGTCCTACCCTTTTCAAAGATACACATGATTATGTGAGGAAGTGAAAAAATTTTCAAACCGCTAGTGGAAGACAAAGGAAGCCAGATTTTCCTTTGCAACCAATAAACATTGAGCAACCATTTGAGAAATGGGGGCTTGACATTATTGGTGAGATAGTACCTCATTCTTCCAAACAACACAAATACATCCTTACAGCAACAGACTACTTCACAAAGTGGGTAGAAGCAATTCCTTTAAAGGTAGCCAATTCTGATGCAATTATTGATTTCATCGATCAATTCATCATTACTAGGTTTGGTGTACCTAACACTCTTGTCTTTGACAATGCGTCTTTCTTTTCTGTAAATAGTATAATGGAATTTGCAATCAAAAGAGGTTTCAAATTGAAATATTCAACAAATTATTATCCACAAGGTAATGGCTTAGCTAAATCTACTAATAAAAATCTTATCAAAATCATTAAAAGGACCATTGATAAAAATCAAAAGAATTGGCACAAGTCTTTAATCTTTGAATTATGGGCTGATCGTATTACTCATAAAGCTTCAATAGGAACTTCACCTTTCAATTTAATTTATTGAAAAGAAGCTGTGATACCATCAAATCTAGCTCTCCCATCATTAGCTCTAATGCAATTTATTGAAGAAAATCCTTCCTCATCTATTCAGTTGAGATTTGATCAAATCCTTAAATTAGAAGAATATAGAGAAAAAGCAAAAAGTATTCATGAAAAACATCAACAACTTGTAAAATCTTCTTTTAATTCAAGTTCCACCGGCTCAAAAAATTTGTCAATTGGTGATCTTGTTCTGAAATGGGATAAAGCACATGAAGAAAAAGGTAAGCATACCAAATTTCAGAAAATGTGGCTTGGACCATTTCATATTGTTGAAAATATAGGCTCATATACATTCATACTCCAATATTTAACAGGAAAGAGAGAATCTCTTCCTGTTAATGGGCTTGTCTTAAAGAAATTATTTTCATAATGAGGTAACCCTTCTTACTTGTACATATTCCTTTCTACAATTTTTGTTTGTTTTGTAAAATAAAGGTTGTTAATAAGTCTCTAATTGACTTTTTACTATTAGAAAATGTCTTAGGAAGAATATTATAAATATTTATTTTGTGTAAATAAGAATTTTAGGGAGATGATTACAGTTTTGGATAGTTTAAAATAAAATGTTAAACTTTGAAAATTTATTCAAAACATTTACATGATCTTTTGAAACCTTGAGAAAAATGTAAATCATTATAAGTTTATTGAGCACATAAAGGTTATCTATAAAATTAAAGACTTTTTCAAGCTTTGGCATTCAAAAAACTCTGAAAATTGTCATCCATTGATTCTTAAGGATAAAACTATTTCACCCCATCCATTTAGGTTGTGACTTTTTAGAATATAGTTATAAGAAATTATATATAAAATTAAGAGATAAAAGGTATCATCACAAGCCTGCTTACCATGATCATAAGAAGTAATAAAACTGACATTACCAACACTTCATACCAAAACAGGGTAATGGCTTATAAATGTAAGCCAAGGGGTCTCATCACGAGTCAGCTTGTTCAGTTTAATTACAACTAGTGAATGGCATTGTTATTAACTGGATACCAAAATAGAACAATGGCTCTTAAACTAAAAAATAAGTAAAAGACAAAAAACATGAGATAATGTCTTATGAATTTATCTTTTAAAAAGTCATAATCTTAGTTGGATGGGACAATGAAATGGTTAATAGTTAAAAGGTAACCCTGTTGAGACTATGAACGTTTGCAGGTAGCAGAGGCAATGCCTATGACAATAGAGTATATCACAAAAGCTAAACTTGGAAAGGCCCCTTACTTCATTATTATCAACCAATCAAGGCTTGAGAAAACCAAAAAATATTTTTGTTTTTGAGGAATTAGAAAGAAATTGTAAGTGATTTTTATTTTTTTTCAGAGTTAGATTTTATTTAAAATTTCTCTAAGATAGTTTTCATTATTTTTAAAATTTTTTACTTACTAGAAATATAGTGTTCATTTTATTTTTTCAGAGATAACTATTTCTTCAAGTGAATCACCAATTGTTGTACAGTACAACAACCCTCCCCATTTCAAAATTTTAGAATAAATTTCATTTAGAAATAGGTCCCCTTTCTTTTTAGATAGGAATAAAAGACTTAGAGGAAATCCGATCATTTTGAGTAAAACAATAAAGGTTCATTTATTAAAGGGCATATATTGCATATCTTTAATAGCAAGTGTATATAAACAAATGCAACATTGAAAAATTTCTGATTCGATGAGATATAAAGGACTTTATCACATTAACATAATACATAAAAGTATTTAATTGGAACAAAGTCCAATGTGATACAGTAATTGCTATTGCAAATCACATATATCTTTAAGTTGTATATTTTTTTTTGAAAAACTTCGATGCAATTGAACCAATCGCAATCGCAAAATCACACAAGTTTAATATTTCACATTTGTTCTACAAAAATTCGATGTGATGCGATTAATCGCAGTCGCATTTCGGAAGAGCAATGTAATATGTGCTTGTTTTATAATCTCCGATGTGATGGGCCCCATCGCAAATCGCAAATCGCAAAACAAAAATGCAAACTCTTCATTCGGTCGTTTGCAAAACTCTGATGCGATGCGATTGATCGCAATCGCATTTCAGAGGAACAAAAATTATATTCACTCATGATAATAAAATCTCGATGCGATGGACCCCACCGTAATCGCAATCGCAACTCATCATTTGCAACTCATTTCTTTTGAAAAGAGCCGATGTGATAAACCATCATCGCAATCGGAAATCGACGGAGATCATGAAATCTTATTTGTTGTCCCTCTTGAAAATCCCCGATGCAATTAATACTTAATATTTATATTTTACATTGCGCATATGTTATTTATTCAACGCAATTGCATGATTCAAAGGGAAAGTTTTATGTTCTCATTTCAAAACCGCCGATCTCCGATTGTACGTTTATTATTAATAGAAAATCAAAAGAATGATGGTTATTGATTCTATTTCAAATACTTTGAGTGTGACTTCTAAAGAGAGCATTTAAGTTTAAAATACAGAGTTAATAAATGGAAATCAATGAATATATATTTCATATAGTTGTTCTCTTTATTCTCTTTTTATCACGTCTGAAAGCCTTCCTCCATTGCAGAACTACAGAACACCCAATCCTTTCATTCGCCGAGCAAGGGAAATGTTACCAGACAACGAAATGTCTAAGAGATCTAGGAAAGCAAAGGCCACTGTCGCTGCAAATACCCCTACTTTCACCATGGTACCAAAAGAAAAACTAGACAAACTCAAGCTGGTAACAGATACATTGTGCCAAGGTCTTGGAAAACTCTCTTGGGAAGAGGTATATAACCTTATTAAAAGGGAAAATCCTAAGGTCACTCTGGCGAAGGCAACAGTTCCTGACGAAGGAGACTCAAATTCCGATTCAAAAACTTCTCTTAAAGCACTTTCGAATTCATTCCTGCATCGAATTGCAGCTCGGGTAAACATTTTCCCTTGCTATGATGTAATCTAGTGGGTGAGAGATAATGTCACCATCCAGAACAGGACGTTTGTTTCAGCTATTGGGACAACATTTGGGTCATTTAAAGTAGAGGACATTAAATCAATGTACCACCTTCCAGACCCGCAGAAAATCTATAACAAAGCCTTCATCAAGGAATTTGCTGCAAACAATCAGACTTAGTCGGAGCCAATTAGAGAATGGAGAAGAGCTCCAGAGAAGCACAAAAACGAGGCATCAGGTATGTACTCTGTGGAGTCTGTTTCGCCTCCATACTGTTACACTGCCGCAATGATGTGCAAGATATTTGGAAATGATAATTTAGCTAGGTTTTCTATACAAATGGTACCTTTAATCCATTCTACTGTAAATTTCGAAATCATGGACTGGGCTATCATCCTTTCAGATAAGATAGCCAATAGAATCCTCGAGTATAGAAAGGACAAGGACACAGGAAACACAACCCCATTTTACTTTTGTGCCTATAGTCTAGATGCCCTATGTTTCAACTCTGAATTTCCCATGTTAGGATGGAAATGGACTCCCAAAGATCCTGCTCCTATTCATATATATCATAAGTTCTTGTGGAGTTCATTTTAAAAACCATGTTTATAGAATTTGTCATGGTTTCCTCATCCCTTTTTATCAAACCATTTTTAAACGATTCCCTCCCAAGCTTTCTGAAAAAGCTAAAATTGATATATCATTGATTGGGGACTGGTTTGGAGAAGAAATATTTACCTATATCAGAGTCTTCGGGAGCATTGTAGAGCCCCATATTCTACCTCTGTTTATTCCTGATAAACTTTTAGCACAAGAGATTTCCTATCAGTTAATAGTAGAAGGCATGTCGAGGTCTTTGAAGAATAATAAAAAGTTGATGTGTCCTACTTTTCCCTTCCACTGTGGAGATTATAATCTTAATAAATTCACACATGCTGAGGAGGAAGTCATAAGTATAAGAGATAATAAGCTCTCAACAGTCCTGGGAAGGCAATATGACCCAAAGAAGGTGGCGTTTGATTTCACCACTTCAGTTTCGATCGCTCGATTTGAGCATGAACCAGATGAGTTTGATGATTTGTTTATTTCTGTTGATAATTTTTCCCAAGTATATGACTTAGCCAAGTCTAAATTTCAGACTGAAGAGATAAATAAATTCATCTTATTTAGAAGCCAAAGACTTCTCAAAGCTCCTCTAGATCAATTAAGAATTCTTGTGCAAGAGTCTGAAACACAGCAAAAGGAAAAAGATGATGCATCTGGAAAAGAAGCTGAAGAAACATCTACCAGCAAAGTCAATGTACAAACACAAAAGGAAGTCACAGGAACTAATCTTGTTGTGCTGAAAGAGAATATTAATGGTAAACTCAATGTACATATTGATCAGCAATCTACAACTTAGACAGAAAAGGAAAGCACAGGTACTGAGACCAATGTGCATACTAAGAAAGAAGACACAAGAAGTAAGGATATTGTACAAGTAATGAAAGGAGATATGAGAAATAATCTAGATTCTCAACTTGGAAGAGAAAAAACTATTGAGAAAGTAGTGGAATTTGCTGAACTTATAATTTCTTCCCATTTCCTGAGCCATTATGAGCAATTTTCCCAGCAAATAGGACAACAAAATAATCCCCAAGTTAGAGTTTTGGAAGATCAAGATATGGAAGTTATTCCTGAACATCCTACAGGTGAAATTATGTTGAAAGTAGAAGAAATTCCTCCTCTAGACATATTTTATAGTCCTAAGCATAGGGTTGTTGTTAGAAAGCAGAGGAAGAGGAGAAGAACTGACCAGGATTCACTTTCAACATCACAAGTGGAGTTTTGAACATTGTTTATAAAAATGTTGATGTGAATCCGACGGAGGATCTCACCAAATTATCTCAATACGCAGGTGCCTATAGTGATACAACTATAGACAAAGCTTCTGAAGTCTCCCAGTTGATGAAAAAAAAGGACTTATAGATAGCTATGCTGGAGGAACAGGCCACAGAGAATCAACAAAATATTGTTCAGCTGGAAAAACAATTACAAGATAAGGAGCTCAGATCTAAACAGCTGGAAGAGCAACTTAACATTGAAAAGAAGAAGATTGATGAACAAGCCTCGAACAAACAACAACAGTTGAGTCAAGAGGTGGAAAATTTACAAAATCTTCAGCAAAATGAGAAAAATGCAAAGATTGAACAAGAGAAAATATTCCAATTAGCATTGGACAAGTTCAAAGATTACCCTAAATTAGATCAATTCAAAACTGAAGCTCTTGAAACAAACAAGCTGCTATCTCAGCAGTTAAATGAATTTTGTCTAAAGTTGACACAAGTTGAGCCCTTGTGCGAAATAACATCATCCTTGATAGATGAAGCAGTCACTCTCAGGCAATAAATTGATGATCCTGATGAAAAAATTTCTAAATTCCTTTAATAGCAGGATACAGAGCAGGGAAGAAAAGCTAATCTTCCCAAAATTGAGGAGAGACATAAGGAAATTTTATTTGTGGAATGGGAACAACAGCTAATGAAATCAGAAAGAGTCATATCAAGAGCTAAGAGTATGATGAATAATATAACACAATTGATTAATGACAGCTTGTATGCCACTAATTTGATCTCAGATTGTACCCCAAGCAAATTACCAAAAGTAAAATAAGTTGATTCCAGGTGGAAGGAAGAGATAATCAATAAGAATCAACAGATTAGCAAAATTCAAGGAATTTCATGGGATATTATGTGGAATTATCTAATCAATCCACACAGTCAACAAATGGCCATCAAATTCCTTTCAAATTCCATTCATTGTATCATTCCTGAATTCTCTGATGCTACGTATACTAGGCAGTTACATTCAATGCTAAGTCATCCAACAGAAGTCAAAGATATGCTCAAAATTTTCCATCTGGGCACATTGAACGTAGGAGATAATCAATGAATCATTTTCACTTCAATATCGGAATCTCGTTTACATATTTCTGATGAGATAGATTGTAGCAATAGTTTTAGTTATTTTGTTTTATTTTAAGTTCCTATTTAAACCCCTTTCATGCATTTAGAAAGGGGTCCTGAATTTGTAATATTTTGACTTGGATGTTACATTTTTGTACTGCATTGACTCTTATATTTTTATAAAGGATCACATCTGGTGGTTTATGGAAAATGATCTCTGAGAATTGCATTTATGTACCTTAGAGTTTTGTTTTACATTGAAGTACTGGATCTGGATATTGAAGTTGCATCTGGAAAAGTATCAAGATGAATCTAGTATTTCTATCGATTTGTTGTTATTTTTCTTATGTTATGAGATATTCTATTTAAATTTGCTATCATTTATATGTATTTTCTTTACAAATGTTTCTTTATACATATCATTTCTGAGTGTATAGAAATATTCATCTCTTACAATATATGCAAATGATATATATGATGATGAATGCAATGTGTTATTATAACTCTATTTAATTTCTTAAACAGAGTTATATTTATTTGTTACTGCATATTTCAATTTAACTATAATACATTTTCATGGTTATTGATTTGATTGAAACAATCTTTAAGTTGTATTCATATTTGACACCCGGGTTAGTTTTAGAATAATTTCTAAGTTATAATTAGATAGATTATTTAAGTCATTTTAGTCCCATTTTCCATTCATCCAATCATTCCATCACCAACCCATTTAAGTTATTAGGAAATTGGTCCTATCAATCTAGTCGGAGCCACCACACCAAACGGAATATGAGTTATCCTAAGGTCCCGACCAGGTGGTTTTCCCCCAATGTTTGAAGCAGCGATTTTCGAGGCTTCAACAGGTGGCTAGAGGCCTATAAAATGAGTTAAAATGAGGCTTGAGGGCCTATTTATTATTTAGAAATAATGGAAAAACCTAAGCATCCAAAACCCTAACCCTAGGAGAAGAAGCACCAAAACTATGGGCCCCATTTGGGTAAATTGGTGTTTTAACTTCCCGATGACGTAACTTTGGCATATGATCTCCTTTTGACGTGCACCATACCTCGTTAGAAAGATCTATCTGAGGAATACAAATTTTGATGTCAACAAAATTAGTTTATGGAACCATGTTACTCTCGATTTTCCCAAAAAATGTCGTTTAGGGCCTCAAAATGACTTCGGAAGTTCAGGACCCGAAAAACTTCTAAAAATAGTAAGTTGTGCCAAACTGAAAAACTGAAAGAGACAATGGTGGGGCCGCAAGTGGAATAGGTGGGTGGCCACCAATATCCACCTGGATCATTTTTCCCACCTTAGGAAGCAATGGTCCCCATTGCGTTGAGTTCCTCCATGAGATGAGGAAACTTCTGTTGAACTTAGTCCCTAGTGAACCACTTGCCTGGTACAAGAGTTGGCCAACTTTGACAACCCAATAAAGTTGGATCTTTTGTTGGCGAGTGTTCTTGATTTACATGCCCATGATACAATCTGTGGTGCCCTGTTCCATGCAGTCTGGGTTTAACTTTGTTGGTGTGAGTTGTTCTGCAATGTTAGAGCTGTCCAATAGAGGTGGTAAGTAGGGACGAAGGCGGTCCACATTGAATACTGGGTGAAAAACAAGGAGTTTTGGAATACTGAGCTCAAAGGCATTGTTACCTATAGCCTTAGTGATGGTGTATGGCCCATATCGGAGCGATCGAATCTTGCGGTGGGGTCCAGTGAGGCGCTTCTTCTGCAAATGTAGCCACACTTTTTCGCCCACCTGGAAGTTGTGTGGCACATGATGTTGCTCATGTTGATGCTTGTACTTAGCATTGGATCTATCCAATATGTCATGAAATTGTTGGCGGATGTGATGAATGTGCTCGATGAAGCTGTTTGATTTGTCAGCTTCAAACTGGAAATGAGCCGAATCGGCCTGAGTAGTCGCAAATGGCATGGTTACGTCAATGGGACATAGTGGCTGGAATCCCAAGCCCACCTAAAAGGGGTCGTGGCCAGTTGAGTTGTGGAGAGTTCGATTATAACTATGTTGTACATAGGGGAGGCTCTTATCCCATGTGCATGGATGATTTTAATTGTACATGTGCGGGATGTGTACAATCATCCTGTTGACGACCTCCGTTGGCCATCAGTTCGGGGATGGAAATCTGTGGACTTGGTGAGCTTGGTTTCCAACATTGACCAGAGGCTGGACCAAAATGTGTTGAGGAACCTGCTATCATGATCTGATATGATAGACTGTGGGATCCCAAAGTTCACCCACACTCATTCAAAAAGAGTTTAGTAGTGGCTTCTGCTATGATATTCTTCTTGCAGGTCGCCATAATAGCCATCTTCGAGAATCTGTTGACGACCATGAAAACACAATTGTTTCCATGCTTAGTAGAAGGAAGGCCTGGTATGTAATCCATGGATATGGATTCCCAAGGTTGACTATGGGTAGGTAGTGGAGTATAGAGGCCTTGCTTCTTGATGGTCGGTTTGGCAATGATGCAAGCAGTGCAGGATTTGATGTACTTCCCGACATCCTATCGAAGGTTCAGCCAATAGAAATAATTTTTCAGTATTGCCATTGTTTTCTTGACCCCGAAATCCTTAGCAACTAGACTATAGTGTGCTTCCCATATCATCTTCGCATGCACGCTTGAAGGAACAAAAAGGTGTCCTAGGTGACATAATAATGCATCTTGGAGGTGCAATTTTGGAACTTGCGTACCCCCCAAGAGTGCCTTGTATGTGTTGCCGAATTCTAGATCACTCTTGTGGAGAATTGGCTAATCAAAAGTCTCGTTCCCACAAGATTTGAGAACGGTGATTAGTGCCACGATCGGTGGTCGATTGAGGCAGTCTGCAACATTATTGGTGCTACCCTTCTTGTATTTGATGTTAAAATGAAACTATTGCAGATATGTGGACCACTTCTGATGGCGATCATTTTGCAACTTCCCTTGTGTCTGTATGAAATGCAGGGGTTGGTGGTCTGTGTGGATGATTGTTTCCTTCCCCAAAATGTAATGCTTCCATTGTCGACAAGCCTGCATAATGGAATACATTTCTTTGTCATAAGTGGGATACTTGCGAACTGTGTCGGACAATGTCTCAGTGTGATATGCCACTGGATGCCCCTGTTGAGTAATAACTGCCTGAATAGCATACATAGTCAGAGACATCTGTCTCGATCTCAAATGGTTGTTGCAAGTCTGGTAATGTGAGCACTGGGGCAGAACAGAGGCAATGTTTCAATTCTATGAGCACCTTTTGTTTAGATTTTGACCAAAATAATTTTTTTCTCGCTCCTCCCTTAGTGACTTGACTCAAGGGCCAAGTGATATGAGATAATCCCAACACAAACTTGCGGTAGAAATTAGCAAGACCTAGAAAGTTGCAAAGCTCTATTAGAGTGGTTGGGGCCAGCCAATCCCAAATGACTTGGATCTTGGTTGGATCCACATGCATCCACCTTTCATCAATAATGTATCCCATATATTGAACCCGGGTCATGCCAAAATTGAACTTCTCCAAATTGGCACGCAACTTGTGTTGTCGTAGTGTTTGGAGGACTTGTCGAATGTGGTGGAGGTGCTCTTCCGAAGTCTGGCTGAAGATTAGAATGTCATCCAAGTAAAACACTACAAATGAGTTAGTGAATTTCCTCAAGATGTCATCCATCAACCTCATGAAGGTTGTGGGAGCATTTGTCAACCTGAAAGGCATGACCAACCATTTGAAAAGGCCCTCCTTGGCTTTGAAGGAAATATTCCACACATCGGAGGGTTTGATGGGTACCGGGTGATACCCAAACTTCAAGTCAATCTTGCTGAAATATTTTTCCCCTTTGAGTTGGTCCAGAAGGTCATCAATCCATGGGATTGGGTACCTATTCTGAACAGTGATCTTGTTCAACGCTCGATAGTCAATACAGAGTCTCCAATCCCCATCCTTCTTCTATACTAACAATATCGGGCTCTCGCAGTGTGATGAACTTGGTTGGATGTGACATTTCTGCAATAGCTCCTAAATATGCCTCTTGATTTCATCATTCTCTAGAACAGAGCACCAATAGATCAGTCCATTGGGTAGCGGCGCACTCGAGGTTAGATCAATGGGGTGCTTGACCTAACAATGTAGAGGCACCCCTGTGGGTGAGGTGAAAATGTCCTCGTAATCTTCCCCAACCTTGTCCATTTGTTGTTATAGTGCAGAGGAGCCATGTCTAGGGGTCGTGGCCATAGTATTCTTCTTGCCCTGGGGGCGGATCATCAGGAAAAAAAATTTCCTGGTTTGGGAAATGAGCTTAGTGCATTCTTTTTCTGTAACCAAAGAGATAGTGGTAGGTGGTGGTACCTCTGGTATACTGTACAACTTATTTCCCAAAGTAACAATAACAGTGTGAGGCCATGACTCATACACATCATGTCGCTTCCACAAGTATGGTTGGCCTAATAATACATTAGAAACATCAAGAGGAGAAATGTCACATAATACCGCATCCATGAAGGGCTGATGCTATAAGGAAGGTGACATTGTTGGCTAACATAGAGATCCTGTCCTCGGTTAATGTTGGCTCAAGGGGTCCTGACCCGGGTTCAGATGTTCAAGGTTTTCCAACAAACCACTATACTACTGGCCCTTTCAGCAGTGACCTTCTTGCGCAGGCCAAAGTCTCACCCGAAGTAGTATGGGTGGGTGATGGAACCAGGTTTCTGCACCCTAGGAGAGGGTAGGTAAGTCAAGCAGAGCTACGTTCACCCAGATTGTGACCCGATCCGATATCACAGAGCCTATATTCCATTTGCATCCATGTGCGTGACAACAATATTACTCACATAAATCAACAAATCAAGAATTCATATAACAATACACGACTATTTCAGATATTCTTGTATGAAGCAAGTAGAACAAACCTAGATCACAGCATAAATAAGTGCACAAGCATGTTCGCAACTTAAACTAACAACACGGCAGCATATGCTAAGTAATCAAGACGTCACAGATTCATATCACAGTAATTCCAATGGATTCAGATAGGCAAAAATACTTCCGCATTCATTAATCTTCCAGATCTACTTACAAAACCCCAAAAACCCAACCTGTGCACACAGCAGCAGGGTCTGCACAGAGCAAGACAGAGGCCCGCCGCACACAAAACAACAGGAGTCCTTACCCAAAAACCCTGACTAGATCTATCAATTTTCACTTAACATCAATCTCTTATCATTCTTAGCTTGTCCTACAACTCAAAAAGGTTCAACTACTTATACTATTTTAGCCTATGCATCCAATGGTCCGCAAATTGTTGTTTGCGGACTCTTGGTCTACCCTTGACCCATTTACAATGCTTTAGGGGCTTTGACCCACCCCAAAACCCCTGCGCTATACTAAATATAATTAGAAATATACAAAATGGACCAATTTCGCAGCTTTGTAGGAGACCTTGTTCCAACAGTCCCCCAACACAATATTGTGACTCGTCCCGAGTCACGACGATGGTAGGTTCTCCACCTGCGCGCGTAGTGCAGTGAGGGCGGTGATTAGTGGAGGAAGCACCTCTTGAATCTGGGTTGCGGCACTCCGCGTGAGGTCCACCAGCTTTTGGGATGTTGGCCCTTCAGTGGCCATAGTGACATTTTTTAGTGTCCGGTTGAGTTGCGTGACCGCGCCATCGGCATCGTGTGAGAGCTGGAGGGTTGTGGCAGCCCATGGCTTTAATCGTTCCTCAAGAATGTGCTTCTAGTACCGAAGTTTCTCAATCGCGTCCAGGAGAGTGCTTCTGGTCCGCAATTGTTCTAATCGTTGCGCAGGCACCAAGGTGGGCAAGGTAGCCATGACCTGTGCGAAAGCTTCTTCCTACTGTCATAAATCCTGATTGATATTTCGTAGGATCGGGTTGAACTAGACCATGGGCCAGAGATGTATGGCTGATTTGAGCAACTGAGCACCCTGATAAATTTTCTCTGAAATGGAGTTCGTAGCTTCGGCCACTAGCACAGCACACTGGGCTCGAACCTCCAGCGGTGTGGCGGGCTACAATGTAGCCTGTAAGTTAGATATTTGCTTCTCCAGTTGTGCCTTGATGGTCTGCATTTCCATCTAAGATTCTTTTATTGCTACAACCATAATTTATACCTTGGCCTGAGGTGTAGCTGTGACCGGGACTTCGTCCAGAACCTATGTGCAGTGCTGGTGGATCGCCATTTCAAGCTCCACCTGATGCGATATAGTAAGGTATTTTTCTGCATCTTTCCGTTTGAGGGCCCGCTTGGCCATACCGAGCTGTTGATGTACCTCCAAGTCTCGCCGGTGGGTTTCCCGAATTACGACAGTGTGGAGACCTTGTAATGCCTCAGTGGGAAACTTAGCCAGATCCAAGTGGACCCCTGTATCAACTTGGAATTTGGTTCTTATAAGGGCAGTGCTAGGTAAGGAGCAGAGGTGGATTCCTCTCGGTGCAAGCACGATACTGCTGATTGCCAAGGGAGCCCGTTTCTGAGTTACGCTGGTCTGTAGTGTATCTGCCTTCCCCTGGAGGGGGCGGAGCTCGTTCTGGAAGGTGTCAATTGCATCCTTCTGTTGTGTCTCTATGGCTGCCAATTTTTCCTTTGTGGCCAATGTAATTGCGTCCATGATCTGTTTGAGGTCACCATCAGTCAGTGTGACTGTCGCATCATATTCTCGGTGCTGGGCACACTGCATTTTTCAAGGCCTGATACCAGGCTCACCTGGCCGCTTTGTATTCGAGAGAGAGGTGGTAGCTGGGTTATTTTTCCCTGGCACACTTAGTGCCAGCTGCGAATCGGCCCCGACATCCTTATTGGCGACCGATAGCAGCAGTTTGTTCCTTTCCGCAGCTATGCCTGCGCCCCTCGTGCTTGGTTCTAGGGTTTTCTTGGGGTCGATAGTGGAGGGTACTATTGTGGCGCAGGTCCCTTTGGTGCGCTTTTCGCCAGGACTGAGGCCACTCCTCCAGTCAAGGAGCCAAAGTGCAATTATCCTATCGATTTCTTCGTCCCCTGACCCAATAATGACTGCCTCTTATTCGGGCTCTGTAGGTACTGAAGCTTCCATGGGCCTAGGAGGTATTATATTATTGGGAATAGGGACTCTTGGTTTCGGGGGCCTATTGGCAGCAGGAGTGGGTTGCTTTGCCATGAGTAGGATGCAATAGGCCCAAAAAATCATGTAGCATAAAAAACTACATACATGTTACGGGCATAATACAGAAATGTTTTCTGAGCTAGCTATCCTACTTTATAGTGCCTATGGTTGTCCAACGGTAGGGTAAGTGTCATTCAGAGCTTACCATCAAGTAAACGGTAAAAAATCTCAAGGAATTTCTTCATTAATTGCCAACCGCCTACTCCGCTTAACGATAACTTCTCCTCTTTACCTGAGTTTACTATTCCCCCTGTCACTTTTCGCTCCCTATGTGCACTCTGCGTACCTGCTGAGCTTGGGCTAAAAATCCATGCCTCTTGTGCATCCCCTCCCAACATAGGCTTGTTCTTAAGGTACTCTACAACCAAAGACATGTTTTCCCCATAGGTGTCCTCCCAACCGCACTGGATCACTTGTGGGAACGAGTCTTTCAGATGCGTTATAAGTATCATGCATTCCCAAAAAAATTTTTTGTAATACCCCGCATGGCCGAGGAGTGACCACAACTGTTTCATTGTTGTAAGATTTGTCGTAGATATGAGAACTCTGCCTTCTGTGTTCCTATTCAATGTAAGATACATCCTATTGCATCCCTCTCGCAGCCTGAGAAACTCAGTAGTTGTTCACACCCCTTCCAATTCTGAGTTAAATGCAGGTCGTGGACCATTCTTACTATCTGTTGGGCCTGGGCTACAGTAGTTGATCATGCTTGGTACCCGTGTTTCCCATGTGGGTGATTCTGGTGTGAGGAACAGGTGAGATTCGCCCCACTCCTTAGTGTCAATGTCTCGCAGGGTTGTGTCAAGCACCATGGTCCGGCCTACTAACCCAAATGTTCCCAGGAACTCTTCTTTTAACGTCCCCCAGTGGCAGGTGTGCCAATGGAGCTTGGCATCTAAGTACCATGCAGATGGAATCGGCCCTAGGTCATGAATCAGTAGGTGAACCCATTTCTTAGTCATCTTGTTGCAACACTGTTTTTCCCATATCGAGAGATATTCGCGTGGATCTTCCGATCCAAGGAATGTCTTGACCTATAGGCTGGTCGGGGCTTCAAATTGCAGGATCATCATATCCCGACATGCCTCCCAATATTATAATTCCTCCTCATGTGTCTCCCACCAGCGCGCAGGTATTCCATGTATGGCTAGCTTAAGGGCCCGTAGCCTTTGTCCCTTGTGAACCTCTTCTTCAAATATTCGAAAAATTCCCTAATGCTACCAGAACCATCAAAGTAGGGTGGGTCTCTTACCTCCGAGGAAATGCAGCAGAAGTCCCTAGTGACTCGAAGACATCGCAGTGCTGAGACATCATGCAACTAGTTTTGCCAATTCTCCATCTCCCCGTCAAAGTTAGAGAAGGATTCACTGTCCTTTTCCCAAAAGACTACACCTTGCACCGTAGGGTTGATCCAATCTTCATCCCGCGTAGTCAACTTGTAAATGTGGTCCATCTCCTCCTCGTCGCGCACCGGCTCTGTATATCGTTTACCTTCCGTAGGATCTAATGGTACTATCAACCTTGTGCCGTTATTCTCAAACACCATGCTTCAATTTTTGAGGTTGATGATACCACCCATATCTATGGTCCAGTCCAATCCCAAGAGCGTAGCGTAGGGGTCCACATCATCTACAATTTATATTACTTCAAAATCAGCTCGGGCCTTTACTCCTGCGATATCCACCATAATTTTAGACAACCTTCCTAGCGGGATGATTTTCTGCTGATTTTCCATGCGCAGCTGAATAGTGGAACATTCCAACTTAGGCTCTCCCATTTGTTGCAAAGTCTTCTTAGGTAAAACGTTCGCATCCGACCCTAGGTCCAAAATAACCTAGCTCATTTCGTAGTCACTGATCTGCGCGAACAACCACATTTCTCTTCCGGTGCATTTCTTATACCTGTATAGCTTGTGCACATCCTTGACTTCCAGGGTTAGATTGGGTCATACTGTGCAGCTATCTATTAATGCTTGAAGGTTCTCCACAGAATTTGGGTTGCACAGCAGTTTCATACATACCTGCAAAACGGGCTCAACCTCCTCATCTGCCTTGAGGTTCGTAGGTGGTCGAGCTGTAGTTGCCTTTGTCTCAACAAAGTCCTTGCGAGCTGTGATAAATGTTTCTTTCCCCATTTTTAGGTCCAGGCCTTCTTGTTTGATAGCGGCTTGATGGATCAGAGGTTTCATCGTATCCTCCTCCTCAGGCCCCCTGGTGGCCATCCCGCTGCATGTCACCACATTCATACTCAGATCTTTGTTTCGCAGCTCAACCTTAACTCTCTGCACATTTGGCGTAGCTGTTGAATGCTTTTCCTGCATTTTCGCTATCAATATTGGGCAATCTTCAATTGCATGGTCCAGCTGTCTGCAATATCGGAAGGATTGCCTAGTGGGGTTTGGGTAGTCCCTTGCAAAGTGTCCCGCTTCTCCATAGTTATAGCATATTAGTTGACCTCGTCCCTGTCCTGCACTTCCACCACTTCCTCCTCTCTTGCCCCTTGATGGGGAGCCGCCTACACCTACGAGGGTCCTTGGTGACGCAGGGTCTGATTGTACTCTGTATAAGTTTCCTTCATCAATCATCAAATCATATTTTCGACAGTTCTGTTCGTCATGTCCCACCGATCTGCAGAACCTACACCATTATTGCTTTACCTCTGGAATGTATGCAGCAAGGCGAGGACAGTGGTTAGTATCGTGCAGCCCTACGACATGCCAATCATCACACCAGAGCATTGGCCCACTAGGTCCTGCAGCTTCCCTAGGGTGAAATGGGCTAGGTCCCCTGGCCTGCACATAATCTGCTAATAGAGGAGAATTATCCTTGGTATGGCCATTCACTTGGCATCGTATGCACCATCTTTCTGCCCCTCATTCCTTTCACAAGTTCTAGATCTCTACATGCATCGCTTCCAGTTGTCCCTGGATTTGTTGCATGCCTAGCTGAGTCTCGTCTTGGGGTGCAACTTCTAACTTCATGGCACCTTCCAAGGTTGTTAGGTCCCTATATTACTAGTATAGTCCCTTATTGTTGTTAGTGTAACCCCCTTATTGTTATTATTGTACCCTTGTAACCCCCATTTTGTTATTAGTGTTCCCTTAAATTATTATTGTTAGGTCGGCTAGGATTACATTGTGGCCCCACTAGGATTACATTATGGCCCCATGGAATCCTATATATAGAAAGGAGGTTTTGTAAATTGTATCATCCAATAATTTTTCATTTATGTAATGTATTGGAGGTTTCCCCCTCGAAGTGGCTCATTTCTAAGGCGTTGATAGCTCTTTTCTTCTATTTTTGGAGCTGGTTACACAACATTTGGTATCAGAGCTTTTGGATTCTAGGGTTTCACTACTCCAAACAGGTCATCGTGGAATTTTCGTTATAACGTTTTTTCTACGAAGTTTAGGAAGCTGAAATTTTTAGGGTGCGAAGTTGAAATCCTGAGGAAGATTTTCTAAAAATTTCAGAGCTTGGTTCGCAATATTTTCAGAGATATGATATGTGGAAGTTAGGTCTTTTTTCAGGCTCCTAAACAGGTCATCGTGGAATTTGCGCTATAACGTTTTTTCTACAAAGGTTCAGAATCTGAAATTCTTATGGTGCGAAGTTGAAATCCTGAAGAAATTCATCAAAACATTTCAGAGCTTGGTTCGCAATATTTTTGGAGATATGATCTGTGGAATGTAGTGCTTTTTCAAGCTCCTGAATTTCATCTCAAAGTGGTGATCGTGGGAAACGTTCAATAACTCTCTCTCTGGGCATCGGATTGGAGTGCCGTAAAAATTGGTTTCAAGCACATGAAAGCTAGTTTCTTGTCTATCAATTTCAGAGACAAAGGATGAAACAATGACACGTGGAAATTCGTACAAGTTTGCTCTACTGAACCAGTCCATAATTAGGTCATTGTGGGAGATTGGACACAACTTTTTCTTGGAGAATCCAAATCAGGTGAGACATGTGGAATTTGAAAGATAATTCAGAGGGCTATTTTTGTACTGAAAATAAAATATTGAAGTGCTACAATCACAAAGATAATCTAATTTCAATATCGAGCTCCTCAAAAGCAAGAAAAAGGTGTGTATTTTTTTTTTTTTTTTGAATTACATAAGTCTTGTTTGAAGAATCAATTTGAATTGATTCCAAGGGCATATTGTAGAATAGATATCAGTATTGGGTTCTAAAATATGCCCCGTAAAAATAATTCAACACCCATTAAGCCTTCAGAAGGCTCTACTATGACTCATGAAGATGAAGAATCGCAACATGATCTATCAAAATTACAAGAGCAAGTGCAACAAATTTCACTCTCGCAAAGAGCAACAAAAAATGAAATGGAAGTTTTGAAGAAAGGCGTGGAAGCTAAGATGGATGGCGTGGAAGCTAAGATGGACGGCATGGAAGCTAAGATGGAAAACATGAAGAATGATCTAAAAATAGACATCGAAGGTTTGACAAAGTTGATACAAGAAATGTTTCCTAATGGTGAAAAGATAGTAGAAGAACCTCATGATGAGAACAAAATAAATGTTAATCGTGATTTCATAAACTCTAATGCTGGCGGGAAGAACCACCATATTCCAAAAATGGATATGAGGAAGTTTGATGGAAAGGATCCTGTAACATGGATACTACAGATGGAGCAATATTTTGATCTCCATAACGTGCAAAACACACAAAAGGTACGTATCGCAACTTTACATTTAGAACAAAATACATTTGTATGGTATCGATGGCTTTGCTCCCGTAAAAAAATTGTCACTTGGTCAATTTTTATGGAAGAAATGATAGCACATTATGAGGATACAAAGAGCAACACCTTCTTTAGCCAATTGATAAATCTCAAACAAAAGGGTTTAGTGGGGCAGCACATTGAGGACTTCCAAAAATTGAATATAAGGGCAACTGATATTCCAGAGGAACACAGGATTGATCTCTTCATAGGCACTTTAAAGGATAACATTCAACATGAAGTTCGTGTTCTGGAACCTGATTCATTGGAGAAGGCATTCAGGTTGGCAAGAAAAGTTGAATGTAAAATTATGGCGACAAGGAAGCCTACCACTCAATTCTATAAAGAAGGAAGTGTTGCCACGCCTAGATTTCCACAACCTACAAGGTTGACACCACAAAAATTGGAAGAAAAAAGAGCAAAAGGGCTTTGCTACAGTTGTGATAGAAAATACACTAAAGGGCATAAGTGTGCTGAGAAGAAATTATTTTACATAGATTGTGAAGAGGAAGAAGAAAATGAACAAGAAGAGGATATACACCAGGAACCAGCCCTAGAGGAGGAAGAAATGAATCCGACCATATCGTGTAATGCACTGGCAGGAATTACCACTCCTCAAACTCTCAAGATAGAAGGACATATCAAGAAGAAAAGGGTAATAGTGTTGATTGATTCAGGTAGCACCCATAATTTTATTCATTATAAGGTAGCCAACGAATTAAATTGTTTCCTATACCCAGCACCAGAATGTCAAGTGATGTTTGCAAATGGAGGAACTATAAATTGCTCTGGAAAATGCCATAATATCAAACTAACCATGGGGGAATATGTATTTACTTGTCCAATGCTTTCCATTCCTATGGGAGGTGCTGATGTTGTACTAGGAGTACAATGGTTACAATCTTTGGGGACGGTAGCTTTTAATTTTCAAGAACTTTTCTTGAAATTTTTTTCAGAAGGAAAGGAAGTCGAATTACGGGGTATTGAAGGGAAGCCAGGAAGGATAATAAGCTCTAATGTCATGACAACGCTTCTAAAGAAAGAACAACGAGGCGTAATTGTACAATTATGCTCACTAGAAGTTCCGACATCAAAATCATCTATTTCTGCAGATCTCCAACAAGTCTTGGACAATCATTCCAAGGTGTTTGAAACTCCCAAAGGACTCCCACCTATTCGTGATCATGATCACGCTATTCATTTGATTTCAGGAAGTGTTCCTCCAAATATCAGGCCTTATAGATATCCTTACTTCCAAAAAAGCGAAATTGAACGTATGATTGCAGAAATGTTAGAGGCGGGTATAATTCAACCCAGTCAAAGTTCTTTCTCTGCTCCTGTAGTATTTGTACACAAGAAGGATGGATCATGGCGAATGTGTCCGGATTATAGGGAGCTCAATAAGCTCACCATTAAAGACAAATTTCCCATTCCTGTGATTGATGAATTATTGGATGAATTACATGGAGCAATTTATTTTACCAAGTTGGATCTTCGTTCAGGATATCATCAAATTAGAATGAAGATCGAAGATATTCCAAAAACAACATTTCGAACTCATGAGGGTCATTATGAATTTTTGGTCATGCCTTTTGGCCTTACCAATGCACCTTCTACATTTCAAGGGTTGATGAATTCCATTTTCAAACCCTTCCTTAGAAAATTTGTGCAGTATTTTTTGATGATATACTAATCTACAACAGGTCTTGGAAGGATCATGTTGAACATGTTGGATGTGGTACTCAATTAGCTCATAGCTCATCTTATCATCCTCAATCTGATGGTCAAACAGAGATAGCAAATAAATGTTTGGAAGGATATCTTTGTTGTTTTGTATCTGATAAACAAACACAATGGGTCAAGTGGTTACCTCTCGCTGAATGGTGGTATAACACTTCCTTCCATACCGCAACAAAAATGACCCCATTTATGGAACTTTATGGATATCATCCACCATTGATCACATCATCTTTAAGGGAAAATTCGAAGGTTCAAGCAGTGGAAGATCACATCGAGCATCAACAAGAAGTTCTCCAACTCTTAAAGGATAACCTGAATTTGGCACAAAATCGAATGAAACAACAGGCAGATCAACATCGCAGCGAGAGAAGTTTTGATGTAGAAGATTGGGTATTTTTACGGCTACAACCATACAAACAAATGTCCCTCAAGCAAGCTAAGAAGGATAATAAATTATCGCCAAAGTACTATGGTCCTTACAAGGTGTTGCAAAATATTGGTACTATGGTATACAAATTGGAGCTTCCTGCTTCTTCACGAGTGCATCCAATTTTCCATGTTTCATGCTTAAAGAAGGTTATAGGTGAAAATCTTCCAGTTCAAACAATATTGCCAGAACTTGATGAGGAAGGAAAATCATATTGGAACCTGAAGCGGTCATGGAAACAAGAACTCGACAGCTACGGAATTGATCAATTTCAGAGTATCTCATCAAGTGGAAGAACTTACCCACCGAAGATTCTACATGGGAGGATGAGAATTTTATACAGAAGCACCCGGAGCTACTCAAGCGTTGAGGACAACACTTTTTTGAAGGAGAGGGCCATGTTAGGTCCCTATATCACTAGTATAGTCCCTTATTATTGTTAGTGTAACCCCCTTATTGTTATTATTGTACCCTTGTAATCCCCATTTTGTTATTATTGTGCCCTTAAATTATTATTGTTAGGTCGGCTAGGATTACACTGTGGCCCACTAGGATTACATTATGGCCACATGGACTCCTATATATAGAAAGGAGGTTTTGTAAATTGTATCATCCAAGAATTGTTCATTTATGTAATGTATTGGAGGTTTCCCCCTCGAAGTGGCTTATTTCTAAGGCGTTGATATCTCTTTTCTTCTATTTTTGGAGTTGGTTACACAACAAAGGCCTTCTCCTGTGACTCGAAAGTTTGGTGCCCCATAGGTACACACAAGTGAGGCAGCAACATAGCAATAAACCATTCCATGTGTTGTCTGTCATCATATTGGAATCCCCCTTCTCTGATCACCTTCTTTAGTCATTGATCGGCCTCCCACACAGATTCAAAAGGTCCTTGCTTGAAATCCTTTAGATCAACCACGATTTGGGAGTAGGACTTTGGTTTTTTGAACTGCTATTTTAGGGTGTTCTTAATCTCTTCAATGGTTGCATTTGCGTTTTGGCCGATGTATCCCATGTACCAGTCCAAAGCTCTTCCTTAGAAAGAAAGGGAAAATTGTGCCCTTTTCACCGCATCACTAGCCACATTCTACGCAGTCCATACTGATCCTCTGACAAACTAGAACTGATCCATGTCTTCATCCCCCACACCCTTAAAGGTTTGAAATTTCATGTGCGTAGCCATGTCATCTTCCGGTAGCGAAGGGGTCAGTGAATTCTTACCTCTAGGATGATTTGAAAGCAGTGTGGCTGGAGGACTCTGCGAAGCTGCTTCCCTTACTGGACTATAGACCAATCGATATCCCTCTAGGTTATCCCTATAGTACTTGCCACTCTGCGTTGTGCTCCCGTCCATATCAGAGGTCATTCACTCGGTATGGCTACACAGAATACTCTTTTCGCATAATAATATCTTGATCAACAATGGAAATGTCTTTAGAAACTTACCTCGGAACCCCGTGAAGAATCTTCTCTCTGCTTCAGAGTAGGAGACAAACTGGTCAATGGAAAATTCTGTCACAAATCCCCCTAGCACGTTGTCCACCCAATGGTCTACTATGCGAGTGATGGTGTTATCAGTCTTTTCTAGCTGCTGGATTAGTTCGGGGGTCCACTCTGTGATCCGCTCATCCTTCCAACACTTCTGGAACTCTACTAGTCTTGTGAGCCACTCCCGGAGTTCGATCGCAATCGTTACAAAGAAGATCTCGTAGATCTCTATGAAAATGTACTTATTCTTCCACTCTTTGGTGGTTAACCTCTTACTGTGGTTTTCTTTTATGGAAAATTCCTGAACTTGCTGTTCAAACCATTCATCAATTTCCTTTCTCTCTGGCTTCTAGTACGGCCTTGGAATTACCCAATACCTCTCTCAAAATTCTCCAGGTCCCAGCAACGGAACCATTTTTTGGCTCGAGAGGTCCTAACCTAGGTTTGGATGTTCAAGGTTTACCAATAAACCCCTATAATACTCGCCCTTTCGGCAGTGACCTACTTGCGTAGGCCAAAGTCTCACCCGAAGTAGTATGGGTGGGTGCTAGAACCAGGTTTCCACACCTTGGGAGAGGGTAGGTAAGTCAAGCAGAGCTGCGTTCACCCTAATTGTGACCCAATCTGGTATCACAAAGCCTATATTCCCTTTGCATCCATGTGCGTGACAACAATATTACTCATAGAAATCAACAGATCAAGAATTCATATAACAATACACAACTATTTTAGATATTCTTGTATGAAGCAAGTAGAAAAGACCTAGATCGCAGCATAAATAAGTAAACAAGTATGTTCGCAACTTAAACTAACAACACAACAGCATATTCTAAGTAATCAAGACGTCACAGATTCATATCACAATAATTCTAGTGGATTTATATAGGAAAAAATACTTTTGCATTCATTAATCTTCCATATCTACTTACAAAACCCCAAAAACCCAACCTGTTCACACAGCAGCAGGGTCCGCACACAGCAGGAAAAAGGCCCTCTGCGCACACAGCAGTAGGAGTCCTTACCCAAAAACCTTGACTGTATCTATCGATTTGCACTTAGCAGCAATCCCTTATCATTCTTAGCTTGTCCTACAACTCAAAAAGGTTCAACTACTTATACTATTTTAGCCTATGCATCCAATGGTCCACAAACTGTGGTTTGCGGACTCTTCGTCGACCCTTGACCCATTTACAATGCTTTAAGGGCTTTGACCCACCCCAAAACCCCTGCGCTATACTAAATATAATAAAAAATATACAAAATGGACCAGTTTCGTAGCTTTGTAGGAGACCTTGTTCCAACAGTGAAGCCACCCAATGGTGTATGGTTGTGGGTGCGCTGTGGTCGGAAAGCCCAACCAATTCACGACATCTACTGAAATGAGGTTCTTTTGGCAACAATTGTCGACAATGAATTGTAGTGGGGAACCCTTTACCCACATCTGGGAGTGGAAGAGATGCTCCGCCTCCTCAAGATCTTCCAGTTCCTCCTACTGGATCTTCGCAGTGGCAACAATGACGTTGTGCTCCACATCAATAATATGTTTCCCTTTGTCATTCCCCTTGTCAGGTTCTGATTTAGAGTCAGAGCATACATATAATTTAGAAGCCCTCATCTCAGCCACGATCGACTGCTTGGCCCGATAGTCACTTGTGTTGTGAGTGGAGCTCTTATGGAACTCACGCCACTTTCCGATGTCCTTCTTTGGCTTCGTGATGTTTTTCTTTGCTTGTGGCTTTGGTAGGTTGTCTTTGGCTTCCATGCCTTGGATTTTTCCTTTTTTCTACGGTTTGGGGGCACCTTTCCCTTGATTTTTATTTGTAGAACCAAAGTCTCGCTTCTTCTATTTGAATTTCTTCTCAATCTTGGCAGCATATTGGTATGTCGTACCAAGCGAGGAGATGTCGAAGAACTCCATTTCCTCCTAAATGTATCTTTGTAGACAACTGCGATACTTTAGCACCAAATGTTTCTCTGAATATTTGATACCCAACTTTGTGAGCAGGGTATGGAACATATTCGTCAGCTCATGCACATCTTGGTCCCTTTGTTGCCACAACGTGGTCCATTGTATGTACTTTTCCTCATAGCTCCCCACAAGATAGTATTGTTCCTTGATGGCATCTCAGAAATAATTCCAAGTGGGTACGGTTGAGAACATAGAGGGTTTTGTCTCGTCCTTTTTCTCACAGTAGGTTTCCCACCGTCCTTAACATGGGGGGTAGCTTTGAGAAGTGCAAAAATAATCTTCTCCCCGTCGAAAAAGTCATGAATTGATAAATATCCTTCTAATTGATTCAACCATTTATCTACGACATATGCATCTATTTGAACCTCAAATATGGGAATGTCAAATTTTATTTGTACCTTAAAGGGAGTTGCACCTCCAGAGTGGTTGTTGGATGCAGATGTGTCGCTGGTGGGCAGTCGTCTAAGGATCTGGGCAAAGTTATCCATCATCGCGTTCCTTTGTTTTTCGAGGGCCTCCTCGAGCAATATTTTGATAGGATCTCCTGCTCCCTCATATTTCATTTCGTCCCCCATGGATGGTCGTTGGGGTTTGCGAGGCTGATATTGCAAAGGTTCAACTAGATCGAGCCCCAACTCCTTATACTCTGACCTCATTGGGGACATGCAAAGAAGGGTCGAGAAAAAGCAGACCACTCTGATACCACTGATCCGGATTTATGTAGGAATGCAAGAGAATACACATGTAACCATAAATACAAATATGCAGCGGAAATAACACTTCATTTCATTAATATTAAAGAACTGAAATTTGCTTATAGACAGAATGGAAATAAAATAGCTAGGGCACTGGTAGCTTATCTCTAAGAATAGATGTGGTGGCTACAAGCTTATGAATTGAGTTACAATGAGGCTCAAGGGCCTATTTATTATTTATAAACAATGGAAAACCCTAAACAGCCAAAACCCTAACCCTAGGAGATGAAGCGCTAAAACTATTGGCCCCGTTTGGGTAAATTGGTGTTTCAACTTCCCGGGGACGTAACTTTGGCATACAATATTTGTTTTATGTGCACCATACCTCTATAGAAATATCTATCTGAGGAATACAACTTTTGATGTGAGCAACATTGGTCCATGGATCCATGTTGCTCCCGGTTTTCGCAAAAAAACATTGTTTAGGGCCTCAAAACGGCCCCGGAAGTTCACGACCCGAAAAACTGCTAAAAATAGTAAGTTGTGCCGAAACTGAAAAACTAAAAGAGACAATGGTGGGGCCCCAAGTAGAATAGGTGGGTGGCCACCAATATCCACTTGGATCATTTATCTGCCATAAAAGTTGATATATCAAGGAGTTGAATTTCATGCGAAAAACTCAAACATACTTGCTATTTTCTCCTCCTCTATTCAAGTCTCCTTCTTCTTATATAGAAGGTAGGATGGTAGTTGAAATGACATAACTACTCCTAAAATTCTATAGTGAATAAATTTAGCATAGTGTTATTATTTTGGATGGATAGTAGTTGGAAGATCACTTAGCTGAAATGTGGGTTTAAGTACCTACTGATGGGAAAGTAATCATGATTCTCACAAAAACATTTAAAATATAGTTAGGATAAGTGATATATGTTGTAGCTCCTAGAGATAGCCTTGAGTTGCAAAAGACCAGTGCCTAGAACATCTTAAAAATCAGAGGTTAAATTTTGACAATTTCCAGGGTGCCTCTGACAGAATATGGATTAAGAGAGTAATGGTTGTGGTGGTTCAGAAATGATGAAGAATTTGGAGTCTGATTCATGCAAATTACCCTATACTGCGAGAGGGCTTAGGAAGTTATATTTTTGGGTGGAGTTCAAATGGGCCAAGTGTGAAACAATGAGCAGAAGCTTTCAAAATATGAAAAGGTGTATAGAAGGAACAGAGGAGGAGGAACCCACGCAAGACGGGTTTAAAAGTATTAAGAATCTGTCTCTCGGGAACTCAGAGGAAGTGCATATGAATGAGATATGAACAAAAACAGAGATTCGTGGAGCGTGAATTAAGGGGTCACAACAAGTTTAACACATGAGCGTTATTCATAAATGAATTCATCAAAGCAACAAAACATGGAGGATGATTATACATAAACAAGAGATTATTGATAAACAAAATAATATAGATACATACTTCTCATTGCTCCATCTGGACTCCAAATAAACGATGATGTATATCATATTATATTCAAAACGGCTCTCCCAAGTATGTGTCTCATAGCATAAAGATCACAGTCATACAGAACTACAACAAAATTTCTCCAAAATTTAGAACCTTTCTTTCATCTATGAACTCTCTACATATAGAGTTCTCATGAGGGTTTTCAATCAAATCAAATTCCCATGATTGACCCACACATGTGAAAATCAAAATATCCTAACCAACTAGTAGAGCGTGCATCAAGCAATCACTCATGCAAATAGAAAATCAAACAGAATTGGGTGAAATCAAGATTTCACCAGCAAAACATCATAATCAAATAGTAAAAGAGAAAAAATAGTTGGCCACAAAGGACAGGTCCTGGAATATTCAAAATGGGGCGGTGAGGAGTGGCTGTGAACAGGTGGGCAGTGTGGCTTCCACCACTTGATTCCACCTGTTGTCGGAAACCTCCACTCCCTGGTTCTCATGATTTCCACTAACCCTTATGGAATGGTCAGTTGTGCTGTGCGTGCCTCGCTCTTTAGCGAAGATGAAGGGAGGATAGTGGAAGCGATAATGGAGTTATTGAGCTGATTAACACTAAAAATAGCGGAACAAAGGCCATGGAAAGGTTATTGATGACATGGCAGGGAGGTGGGGCGCAAGCTCATATTGAAAATCGCAATAAGATATTTTGTTATGGGAAAGTGAAGGGTAATTGTTATACTCTACGAGGAGCGAAGTGCGATTATGGTGAGTGGAAGATGACATGACATGACAGAGGTGGGGTTGACTGCATATCACAATCAGGAGTATTTAGTTATGAGGAGCAGGAGGTAAATGCTATAATCTGCTATCTGTGAAGTGCGGTGGCAAAAAGGTGATGTGGAAGGATGGAGGTAGGGCCACTCACACATCGCAAATCGTAAGGTTTAACATATGAGCGGAAGAGGGTAAATGGTATGATATGCGATGTGCGAAGTGCGTTGAGTGGAGGGGTGACGTGGCAGGACAGAGGCGGGGCCCAACTTATATTGCAAATCGCAAGTCGGGGAGTTTAGTTATGAGTAGTGAAGGGTAAATGGTATAACTTTCGAAGTGCAAAGTGCGATTGGTAGAAAGGTTGGTGATGCAAAAAGGTAAGTGATAAGAGCTCTTTCTTATTTTGACTGTGGGGGTGTCTGCCTGACTCACGCTTAGAGTGTTTGGCTTTCACTTCATCCATTCCCTCTCTTCATTTGCTTAGCCTCTCATGTTGCCTTATCGCTCCTGGAAACCACAAACCAACATTGCCTTATAGGGGCCACTTCTCCACCTTGTGTGCGGTCATAGGCCAACATTGGCTCCATCTAGGGACAACGTGTTGTTCTAAGTGCGTTGAGAACCTGTAGACCTAAATTCCTATGCTTTATTGGGCGCATGGAATAAAAAATGCATACTATAAGCTTGAATTGAAACTACTATTGAGCTGTGCACTGCCAACTATCAAAACGGAAATCACTGCCACACCCTGAAAATATTAAATGTTGAATCTGAACTAAGTTGAAATTGGAAACTGAAACACACTTGAATTGAAAATTGCAAAACAATATGAAATTAAACTAGAAAGATGCTCATAACACTGAGCTTATTTGCACACCTACCTACCCTAATCTATTGGAATTACTGCTATTATAAATGATACAATAATGCCAGTGTAACCAGGCAAGTAACTTCTCTAATAACTTTGTTCTTTCACTATTTTTCACCAAACTTAGGAAAAAAATTATTAATGGTAATTGATAGGAATTACTAGCCTGATATTCCTTGCAAGGAGCTTGGTAAACCTGAAAAACAACAAAAATGCTAGAAAGGTATGGTGTCCTTGTGATGAATAATTTCTCAATATAAATAGCCACTGGATCAAGTTACACTTGACCTATTTCTGAATATTCTGACCCCATCAATCTAACTTCACAACTTGGTATTGCACATGTGCTCTCCATGTCTTAAAACAACTCAGAACATGTTTGAATTTTATCTGATGAGTTAAGGCATAAAGGTAAAGAATTAAGCTGGATCAATTATTCCTTTGTTTTAAACTTTGCCTCTCTGTTCAGCAGGTTTACTTCTACATCAACTGTAACATTTTTCATTTCTTCAAGGGTTACAGTGTCCCTTTCTCTTATTTGGAATGCCATCCCTAGATTAAAGGCATTTGGGTAGTGCCAGAGAGCTACTCTTAGGGGTGGCCTTATATTAGCATGCATTGAATGATACACCTTATTGAACTTGTCAGAGAAATATTGTACTGTCTCCCCAGACTATATTTTTAAATGTCCATACTTTTCTATGATAAGAAATATATTTCCCATGATTACCCATTGACCTAGGAAAAGCTGCATGAATTGATGAAAATTGGTCATGATAGCAGTTGGAAGATTCTCAAACCAATTTTTAACTTTACCTTGTATTGAAAGAGAATTTGAGAGATGGTCTTCATCATGCAAATTTGACTGGTCTTTAATCTTTGAAGGAAATGCTTCTTGCTGAGGATTTTCTTGTGGATCTAGACAATTAAGCTCAACTGCCTCTATTTCTGGATCACCGGACTACTGTTTATTTTTAGTGCCGTCCTCTAGGAAACACTCTAGCTCTTCCCCTTCTTCATGGAGGGTAAGCTCACCTCTTTCTTCTTCAGAATAGGCTAGCAACTGGTTTTCTACATGCAGTTCAAAAACCACCATGGGTCTTTCTTCTTGGAGATTAAAGGGTGTGGCCCATTTTTTTGTAACGACTTCTTTGAACTGCTCTTTAGGAGGGTTGAGCAGTTTCAAGGGTATAGAAGTGGACTTCTCATTTTTGGGATGATCAGCTTCTTTCTTTGTGAAAGTGGATGCAGTGGCCTTATGAGGGGCTGACTCTTCTAATGGCTTCTTCCCTTTACTAGCAGTACTAGGAGGGATTTTTTCTCTTGATATTGACCCTTCATTTTTTTCTTTCCCTCGAGTTCTATTTCTGAAGGACCTGAGATCATACTTCTTATGGAATTGAGCCTGCATGAAATCCACAAACTATCTGTAGTAATTGTCAATATCTTGATCTTCTGGAGGGACTTCCTACTCTTCTTTCTCCCCTTGCAGGATGAGTTCACCCTCCTAATCATCAAAGTAAGTGAGGAATTGATTCTCTTGACTATCTGTGACTTCGTCTACCTTTCCCTCCACTTCTCTCTCCCAGTATAGACGAGGTTGAATGTGGTCTTGATGTTCCTTCTTATCCCGTTACAACAACTGCAGAGGGGGATTCTGATACTGAGGATTAAACTCTCGGTTATGAATCATTTGGTTGGGACGAGGAGGGGAATTTTTGGCCTCTAATTCAAGCTTAATTAGCTTATTTGAAAGCTTCTTGATTAACTTATTCATTTCTTCATTTCTATACTCTTGTGATTCCCTTTCTTGATTTGAAGTAGAATCCTCCTCCCTGTTCTTTCTTTTGGCTTCATGTTCTGTCTTCCCCTTGAATTTACCAGTACAAGCAAAGTTTGATTCTACCTCCAATGCATCAGTTTGGATCAGTTTGATTCTTCTCATGTTCATAAAGTATAATGAACAAGTCTTAGACACTTAAAAAAAATCTTCTTTCTTTTAAGAGAGTTCATTATAAGTCTCGACTACGATGCCAACATTAACTCTGGGCTTAGGTGTCATATTTATCCTTTCATCTATATATTCGTTTGAGTTCTTTAAACATTCAAAAACCTTATCAACCTCCTTTTATAATAACGTCAATTTACATCCTAGAAATAATATTTACTTCCAACTCATAACGCAACATAGTATTCTTTCAGGGTTTAGTATTCTTTTGCTTTCAATTATAGAACATGGCTTAAACTCAACCACTGCCTGTTTCCTTTTCAAACAAAGTGTTGGGTTAAAGAAACATAGTTTTTTATTTCAATCAGTGACTATAGCTATAAGTTGGGGTTCAATGAGAAATTCAGCCCTCACAAATTGACGAGTTTGAATCCTATGATATATTCTTTTACAGAGTAAGATCCCTTGTACAAAAATATATTTATAGCAAGTAAAAACCCACTCTTTTTACCATATCCTAAAACTCATGAAGAATAGATGTAAAAGTGATATCTCCATTCTCCTACTATATTGAGCCACATTAATTTTATTGGAAATAAACTTGAGCATACATAAACCCCATATAAAGTTCAAATAGTGAGTGAAAAGTGAAATTATGAGAGAATGAAAACTCCAAACGAGGGAGGTATCGGTAAGAATTTTCCCATGTAAGTTCTTCTCACTACATTTTATAAAGTCCACTCAGAAACGAAAATTACACCACATAAGTTTACTTCATAGAGAAATATCCAAACATTATCTATGTTGAGAAGGTGAAATAAGCAGCACACATAGCAACTGAAGCACTACAAAATTGTGTTTGTTTGTTACAAAACTACTCTACTTTATTTTTGACCAATCCACTTCTTTTTCACCTTAAATCATTACTACAAACTACTCTACTTTATTTTTGACCAATCCACTTCTTTTTCACCTTAAATCATTACTACAAACTAGTACATAAATTGCGCGCAGATCAAGTTATGAACTGCATATTTACTAGTTCTTTTACTATCATTTTTAGATCAGAACTAAGAATACATATTCCAAAACTCTATTTCTTGTCCCGTTTCTCGTTTCTAGTAACATAATATATGGTTGCAACCACTTGTATGTTGTTATAAAAATATTGTGCACGGAGCTAATTCCAGCTAGTTTGTTATGTGGCATTCGATCTAATTCCACGTAAGTCGTTTCATTGTTCGATGATTTATTACACTGCTAACTAAGGTATGTCTAAGATATCTTGGCGCGTAGCATTCGTTACAACGTCAAGGACCGAATAATTACTTTCACCGAAATTTGTTTATTGTGTGTCCTCTATTTAGCCATTTGATGTTTCACATGACAAGCTGTTTAGTTATGTGAACAGGCTCTTGAATAATTGTCAGGACATGGATTCCCTTATATTTGTATAAATATACGTACTCTGACACAAAATAGATAGAATATAGACTTACGCTATAATTTTGATTATCTTAACGTAAATCTCATGCTCGTGGATGTTTCGGCTTGCTCTCTAAAGTTGTACTAAATTTATAAGCTTTCAGGCGTAGAGCGAACCTCGAGTTGAGCTCGCTTGAGGTAAATTTTCAAAAAAAAATCGTAATTTTTATTAAAGGATGATAAAAATTAAGTTGGGTAAACACACCATGTGTGTATGTATAACTGAGCTAATACCATGTCAGATATTCAAAAAAAAAAAAAAAAATAGTCAAGTGAGTATTATGTTCAATAGAGGCCTAGAAACACATAAACATATAAGTGTCAATTCCAAGTTTCATGTTATGTATACATATAAATAATGCAGGACTGATAGCCAAAAATGAGCACTGAAATAAGCTCAAAATACATCAGTGGATAATAAAAAGAAGAAATAAAGTATGAAATGATCATGTTCCACCCTTAGGCTCGAGGGAAAAAAAGTCCATAGAAGGACTGCAAACATATGAATAACTTGAGCCACCACAAACCTCAAGGATCTTCCAAAGCTCATGTTCTAAGTCTAAAGTTGATTTGGATAATCGGTTTGCCTGTAGAACTGGTTCCTCTCCCTATATATATGATGACAAGTAAAAGAATTAAAAGAATTTTCTAGATATATAACATGATCTAGAATAGGATCTAGGAAAATGTTTCTACATGACTGTGCACTGTTTAACCAATTAAACACCAACATAGAATCACCAAACAACTGTAAATCCAAGAAACCTTGTTCAATAGCAAAAGATGATATTTTTTTGCATGAAAAGAGTTTTGCTGAGTTGTTTGATCCTAGCCCTAAACCCACGGAAACATGAAAAGTGTGTGTCTAAAATGTGCAAAATAAAACAACCACAACTTCTTTCCCCTAAATCACTCGAGTCCTTGTCAAATAATTCCCATGGAATAGATAGGTCTGTATGTTCAACTTCAATAAATCTGACTCTACAAATCTCCTTATTATGAGCAAAGTGACTAAGAGTAGACATTATCTCAGTTGTGATACACCTTGGAGAGAAGACCTCATCTCTATAAATGGAATGATTATGGGTAATCTAAATCCCCCAGCAAATAATCAGAGGCAAAGCTTTGAAAACTCGAGAAGAAGGATATGATAACCATTGATGCCAAGCATCCTCGATAGATTGACCATCCCATTGGCCGATCTGGTCCTCAACAGATTAACAGTGGGACCATATATGTTGACCTAAAGGGAAAGATAAAAATATGTGATATCGATTCTCTTCGGCTTGACAGAGGCCACACCAACCAGAGCCATGTAAAAAAAAAATTGAAGGACATCCCAGGTTATAAATTTATTGTTTATTATGTGCCATGTTAGGATTTTTGCTTTGGGAGGACATCCAGATTTCAAGAAATTTTCCACCACCTCCTAGGAACAACATGGTAGTGTTTAGAGTTAATGAATAAATAACCCACCTTTGGGGTATAAATACCAATTAGAGACACATACCACACTAATTAATCGTCCCTGTCAGTGATTCTAACATGACCACAATGTAAGGTCTACAGGTAGTTCTTCCACAACTCAAAAGAGTTCTCTGGGATATCAAGGTGTATAGAAGTTTTCCATCACTATCTCTAAATAAAGTAAGAAGCCGAAATTGCAATATGATCCAAATTTGAGATACCCTGATCCATCAAGAGGTATATGAAAGGAGGAAGAAGAAGGTCATCATTTCCGCATCCAAGCTAGAGATCTTGACCAATATGTACCTTAGCACTAGAGCCAACTTTCTAGGCCAATCCTCTTCGGATTGTTTCAAATGTGTTGATTAGGGCCCTTCAAATTACAAAAATGCCCCCCTAAGTTTATTAACACTAGAAACCCAATCTTCCATATATAGGGGAGAGATGTACTTTGAAGTCACAATTGAAGTCCATAAAGTCTACGAAGTCAATAAATGCCACCTATAATTTGTTTCTAAAGCCTGAGAAAAAATAAAAAACGTTCTTTAAATCCAAATATCCTTGAGATTTAGGGTGAACAAATTTTTCCCAGCCTACCCAAGGTAGTGTCGACTCCTCTTTTGAGTCTGACAAAGAAGTTTAAAACAGATAAACCTGATGTGTTCCAGAACACCTTTCAGTATTCAAGCAAAGAAAGCCCAATATATAGGAACAGATTCGAAGATATATTTGATTAGAACCAAAATCCAAACCCTCGAAAGCCATAAATGACTCCATATTTTAATACGCTTCTCAAATTTTGAAAGAAACCACTACTAGTCCAACATTCGATAAGTATTGGGTTTTAAATGAAAACTAAGATATTCGATAAAAATTTCCAACCGAGAGGAGTCCATTGGAAAAACATTTAATATTTTTTGACAACCTTTATATTTGAGACAAGAAGAGTAGATTTTTCAAAATTTATAATAATTCAAGTTGTTTTCTTAAATATAGAAAGAGTTCCACCTCCTAAGGACTACCATTACTAAAAATAAAAATATCATCCACAAAAAAATAGATGTGAAATGGCCAATGATTTGGTCACCATGAAGCCCTGAAAATCACCCCTTTGATTGGCTTCCACCAATAAATGACTAAGAACCTCCACCACTAGTAGGAAAAGAAGAGGTGAGAGAGGAAACCTTTAATGAAGGCCCCTATGAGCATGAAAAAATGGGGAGGTTGCATTGTTAATCAACAAAACAAAGGAAACAAATTGAATAAAACTCATGAACCACAAAATAAAATCAAGACAAAAACTAACATGATAGAGAATAATATTGAGGTATATCAAGTTGACATGGTCATAAGCTTTTGATAATTTATTTTTTATCACAACTCCTTTGAGATTCATTATTTTTAGATTATGAATAACTTCCTGGGAAACCCTAGTAGCCTCATGAATTTGCACACCCTCTAGAAACACAAATTGTTCCCACGAGACAAATGTTGATTAAAGGACCAACTTAAGCCTTTAGAAATAATTTTTTCTATAAATTTATAGATTTCATTACAAAGAGAAATAGGTCTATATTATTGGAAGGATGAGGGGTTTTCCACCTTTGGGATCAAAGCAATGAACATAGAATTAAAAGCAGGAAGCATCATGAAATCCCTGCTAGATTTTTCAACCACAACCAAAAGATCAACACCCATAATGTCAAATAGACCTAGAAAAAAGTCCACCCCCAACCATCAAGCACATGACTCTTTTCATTTTGAAAACTATGTAGGATTTTTTCCATTTCATCTTCAATGACCTCAGATATGAGGTCTCTATTACCATCATCATTTATGAAAATAGGGAAAGGAAGGACCATACAAATAAATTTGACTATGGAAAATTCTTCCCGAGCCTTAAAAATATTTTCGAAATTTCATCTCCCCATATATTCTAAGGATGTGAAAATGGGCACCACCCTACCTTCCTAATCTCCCAGGGACCAATTAATGTTCCCCATCTTGTGCCCCTTAGCATAATCCTGGAAAATGTTTATGTTATTGTCCCCACTCTCGAGCCATATGACTTGACTTTTAAACCTCCATTCAACGTCATAGTTTGCTAAGTTTTCTGTTTGATACTCCAGATGAAATAGGGCATCTCTCGATTCTACCGAACAATAGCCTTCCTCTTCATGATTGGTTAAAATGTAGAGTTGATTTTCAATCTCTCTAAGGTCCACTATTTCAACTTGTTTCTTGGCTAGATCCCACTCTTTAGTTTTATTTTCAATGTTGATCCAGATTTATGAAGGAAAAAACGAAATATAGATGTAAATAAGAACACATAGATATATCGAAACAAAATTCAATTAATAAATATAAAGTGTTGAAAGTTGTTCACACACATAAGAGAAACAAACTAGCTCAGGTGATGGCAGCTTATCTCTGAGAAGAGATGTGATGACTACATGCCTTTGGAATTGAGTTACAATGAGGCTCTCAAGCCTTTTTATCATCAAGAAACAATGGAAAATGATAAAAATTCAAAAACCTAACCCTAAGAGATGAAGTTACAAAAGCTTGTGGGTCTCGATGGGGTTAGTTGGAACATCAACTTCCCGAGGTAAAAAATTTGGCATACAATCTTCATTTGGGGCGCATGGTAGCCCATTAGAAAGGTGTATCCGAGGAAAACGAATTTTAACTACAAATGGAATACAATGGCTTGATGTTTTTCCATTTCCCCCAAAAACATTATTTAGGGCCTCAAAATGACTCTGAAAGTTCATCACCCGAAAAATTGCCAAAAATAGAAAACTGCCGAAATAGGAAGTTGTGCTGGAAATTAAAAAATTAAAAGGAAACAATGTTGGGGGTATAAGTGGAATAGGAATGCGGCCACCAATATCCATCTAGATCAGTCCTCCCCCCTTAGGAAGAAATGGTCCTCATTGCATTGAGTGCCTCCATGAGATGGGGATACTTCTGCTGAATTTGGTCCCTAGTGATCCACTTGCCTTGGTGCAGGAACTAACCAACTATGACAACCCGATACAATTGGATCCTTTGTTGGCGAGTGTATTTTAACCTGTGTGTCCATGATCCGATAAGTTGTGGCCTAATCTATGCAATTTGGATTGAGCTTTGTTGGTGTCAGCTGCTCAACAATGTTTGGTGTGTCCAACAAAGGTGGAAAGTATGGCTAAAGTTGGTCCACATTGAATACAAGGTGTAGGCCAAGGAATAGAGGGATACTTAGGTTGAATAATTTTCACCCATGAAATTAGTGATGGTGTAAGGCTCGTATCAGAGTGTTCAAAGCTTCCGATGGGCTATGGCAAGGTGCTCCTTCGATAGATGAAACCACACCTTTTCGCCCACTTGAAACTTATGTGGCACTCGATGTTGATCATGAAAATTTTTATACTTTGAACTGGATTTATCCATGATATCATGAACCTACTGGTGGATGTGTTGGATGCATTCAATAAACCTAGTGGCTTTATCAACTTCAGATTGTAAATGTGAAATTTTTTCCAATGTAGTCGCAATAGGAATGGAAACATAAATCAGACACAATGGTTGAAATATTAGGCCCACTTGAATGGGGATATGGCCAATCAAGCTATGGAGAAATCTATTATAGTTGTGTTGTACATAGGGAAGACTCTCATCCCATGCCCATGGATTCTTTGAGTCGTACATGTGTAGTACGTGCGCTATCATCCTATTGATGACCTATGTCTGGCCATCAATCAGGGCATGGAATGTAGTTGAATTGGTGAGCTTGGTGTCCAAAAATGACCAAAATATCGACTAGAATGTGCTCAAGAACATCCTTTACCAACATGATATAATGGTCTGGGAGATCCCAAAATGTACCCACACTCGTTCGAAGAAGAGTTTGGCAGTGTCTTCTACCGTGATACTATTCTTGTAAGAAACCGATATAGCCATGTTAAAAATACATCAATGACCAAAAATAAATAGTCATTACCATGTTTGGTAGAAGGAAGGTCATACATATAATCCATGGAGATGGATTCCCAAGGCTAGCTAGGCGTAGGAAAAGGAGTGTATAAGCCTTGCTTCTTAATGGTTTTCTTGGAAATGTCATATAGTGTAGGATATTATATATCTTCCAACATCCTATTTATAATTTTTGGCTAATAAAAATACTTTTGCATTACTGCCACTATTTTTTCCATACCAAATGTCCTATAATCCAACTGTAGTGCACCTCCCAAATCAACTTGGCACACTCCCTTTAAAGAACACAAAGATGCCCCCGGTAGCATAATAGCACATCCTGTAGGTGGAAGTATGGTACTTTATTTCCATCCATCAACATCTCATATGTGGTGGTGAATTTTCAATCATTTTGTATAGATGAGGACATCTAGAAGTCTCATGCCCACAAGAGGTGAGAACAATGTTTAGTGCCACAACAGGGGGCCGACTAAGGCAATCTGCAACGTTAGTATTTCCCTTCTTGTATTTAATGTTCAAATGAAATTTTTGTATATATTTCAATCATTTATGATGGCGATCGTTCTGCAACTTCCCTTGTGTCTTTATAAACTGAAGAGGTTTGTGATCTGTGTGGATGATCATCTCCTTCCCCATAATGTAATTTTTCCACTACCGAAAAGCCTACATGATGAAATACATCTCCTTATCATAGGTGGGATATTTTCAAATCGTATTATAGATTTTCTCACTATGATAGGCCACCAGATGCCCTTTTTGGGTGAGAAATGCACCAATAACATAGTTAAAGGTATTTGTCTCAATTTCAAATGGTTGTTGCAGGTCTGGTAATTTGAGTACTAGCGTAGAGAAAAGGCAGTGTTTAAGCTCAATGGATGCCTTCTATTGGGACTCATACCAAAAAAACTTTTCTTTCGATCCACCCTTGGTAACTTGACTCAAAGGCCAAGTAATATGAGAGAATCCCAACACGAGCCATCAATAGAAATTGGCAAGGCCAAAAAAGCCATGAAGCTCTATTAGAGTTGTCAGTGCTAGTCAATCCCGAATGAATTGGATCTTAGCCAGATCCACATGCACACCTTTTTCATCAATGATGTATCCCATATATTGGACCTGGTTCATGTGGAAGGATAATTTCTCCAATTTGGCACATAGTTTGTGCTACCGCAGGGTATGAAGGACCCGTTGAATATGTCGCAAGTGCTCTGCCCAACTCTTGTTGAAGATGAGGATATCATCTAGATATAAAACCATGAATAAGTTGGTGAAAGGCTGCAAGATGTCATCCATAAACCTCGTAAAATTTTTAGGGGAATTTGTCAACCCGAAGGGCATGTGGCATCCACTCAAAAAGTCCCTCCTTGGATTTGAAGGTAGTCTTCTATACATCTATGGGTTCTATTAGAACTTGATGATAGCTAGACTTCAAATCAATATTGCTGAAGTACTTATCCTCCTTAATCTATTCAAGAAGGTCATCAATATGTGGGATCGAGTACCTGTTCTTAATAATGATTTTATTCAGTGCCCAATAATCAATGAAAGTCTCGAGGTCCAATCCTTCTTCTGTACAAGTACAATTAGGCTCACAAAAGTTGAGGAATTTGGTCATATGTGCCCTTTTTATAGAAACTCCTAGATATGCTACTTGATTTCCTCATTTTAAAGAAGAGAGCGATGGTATATTGGCCCATTGGGTAGAGGAGCTCTAGAAGTCAGATCAATCCAATTCTTGACCCGATAGCGTAAGGGTAACCCTATGGGTGAGGAGAATATGTTATTGTACTATTCTATGACATTATCAACTTGCTTCTGCTAAACCTAGGAACCATTTATGGGGGCTGTTAGACTCCTATACCAATAGGTGTCATATTTCATGATTGAATTGATGGACTATGTAATATGTTCATACCTTTTCTTGTTGCAAAGGTTTTCCATATTCTCAAAAAATCAAAAAATTTAAAAAATGTAAAGAGGGTATACCCTAAAAGAAAAATCAAAGGGTGAAAAGAATAAAAAATGGCCAAAAAAGTAAAATAAAATGAACCCCACCAAAAGAAAGGCCAAGGAAAGTGTGCAAGTCTAAATGCCATTACCTTTTGCTCTTATGTAATAAATAAAACTGTGTGCAACTTGTATTTTATGCCACAATTTATGAACAGTCAACCAGCTTAAGCTTGGCTAGTTCATCTTTCAATTTTATGTTTCAGAGATAGAGAATAAAATCTGACCAGACTGTTTAATCTTGGCAGATAAGTAGATAGGTAGAGTAAATAAAAGGAGCTCAACAACTTAATCTGAGCCCTTGGATGTAATAAGGTTAGAATTAGATAGATTTCCACATGTAAAAGAAAAAGTGTGATAAGGGTTTGCCAGTCTAAGTGCACCCTAATAAAGAAGAAAAAATGGTAGGGTAAAGTAGATAGGGTAGGTATATGATGTTGCAGAATTACATGTGATGAATGATGACTTTAGATGTGGTAAATATTTTACTTTCATCACAAGTGCATAGGCATACAATACATTGAAGAATTTCAAGCAATGCAAAGTCAGATTATTAACTTCCCTTCTCATCTTTTCCCTAAAAATTTCACTAATTTCCCCTAAGTACTAGGCATTTAAAGATTAGAGGGGCTCAAGGAATTTCCTTGAATTTTAAAGGGACCGGACCCTCGGCCGAATAATTGGAAAAGCCTAAGTACTTAAAATCATTTATCATAACATTCACTCACCTCTAAAAAATCTTTTCCTAAGTAAAATCCCATTTTACTTAGGAAAAATCATGTAATATTTCACATAAAAACCCTCCTCATAAAAGCATAAGTTAAAAACATTAACCTAATGTTTACACTTAGTGCTTCTTTCATTTTTTCATATTAACTTCTAATTTTATTATTTAAATCCTTGTAAATTCCCCTTTTCCCGTATTATTTTAATAATAAAATTCCCAAATAATAATATCCCGCCCTTTTGGTTGAAAAATAACCATATTAATGTATTAATCTTGATTAATTAGTCAAATCTTTGATTAATCGTGAGCACATTTCTCCACCATATCAATAAGGGTTAATTAATCCTCATGATTAATTAAGAACTTGAATCCGCCAATCAAATCACCCTCGATGCGATTAATTCAAAATAAATTACATTGGGCCCACTCGTTATCTTTCCGTCATCTCGTAACCCCGACCACCATTCGATCAACAGATCTCAGATCTATGGTTGATATCAATATCTCTAGCCATCCTCGTCCAAACGATAACGCACGATGGCCAAGATGTTTTCTGGATCGTACAAAGCCACGCGTCGTTTATCGTATGGAATCGATGCCCATTCCCTCGAAACAACCTTTCCCCAAAAGCGGTGCGTTCGCATACCAATTACCGCCTCCCACTAACGACAAAACTTCACATCGTCAAGTCAACGCCATCTGTCCACTGTTCATTCAAAGCTTATCCGCCAATCTCAACTGTTTACCCGTTTAAACACAAACACCCTAGTGTTGCTCATTTTCTCCTGATTGTGCAGTAAAACCCTTTGTAACCCATCTGCGCCACCTGAAGCCTCTGTTAACCAATTCGAGCATGGTTTACCTCCCAAAAATCATTCTAGATTCACTCCACAGACCTCTCAACATCAAATGAAACCTTTTCGACCTCCCCTGCAAACCAATGCTTTCTTAACAATTTGTTTTGTTTTACAGGTGATCAGAAGACCACATCCTTGGATAAACAATCTTAATACTAGTCATAAGACTCGTTTACTCCAAGAGTGTTATCAAATCTATTCAAACAGAGATGGAAGATAAAACATACAGTTGAAAGACAAGCAAAGGAAACAGGATATTAAACGATTTACTGTTGAAACAGACAGTAAAAACCTAAACTACACATTGAAGATAAAAGGACACAGTAAAGAACAGTCAAAGAGTATCAGGATTAAAGAGTATCGGATTGAAGACCAAGTCAAGTAAATTAGCTAGCATGAAGATAAACAACAGGGAAGACAGTTACAAAACAGAACATACAAGTTCATGACAAAGTGAAGACAGATAAAAAAATAGAGCGGTAAAAAGTAAAAAGTAAACAGTAAAAAGTGAAAGTAAACATGAAGATATTAAGGATTAAACAAATATGAAAACACTTTCACCAGCCACAATGAATTTTGTCCAAAGTAAAAGTGAAAAACAGTTAAAAGAAGTTTAAGGTTAAAAGATGAAATTAGAGCAAAAATGGTACATTCTTCAGAAATTTCTTGTTTAAGTCATAGTTTTGCAGAAACTATTGTGATCAATCCAAGATGAATTTTTCAAAACTGAAGGATTTTATGTTCTTAAAAGGACAATCTACAAAAACCTCTCTCACTTTTCTAATAGCTATTATGGTTTTGGAAATATTAAACAATGTTGGAAAGCACTTTTTGCAGAAAATTCCAGTTAAGTCATCATTTTGCAGAGAATATTGTGGCCAATCCGAAATACATCATACAAAACTGAAGGAGGTTTTTTTTCCTAAGAGACCCATCTACAAAAAACTATCTCACGTTTTTCACAGTAATTTCATAATCATAGATACATGCACATCTTTACAGGCTATTTTTCAGACTCTGTAAAACTCTGTTTTACACATATTTTTATAGAGACTATTGTGCACATCTGGAGAGGAATTTTGGGAAAATGAAAGAGGTTTATCTCACCAACATATTAATCCACAATAAAATCTCTCACTTTTTACATATCGATTACGTATTGAGAAATAAAAAGATAGCATTGGACCCCAAGTTTGCAGAATTGTTGGAGCAGAATGCACAAAGAAAGGAAGCAGTTAGTGACTTGGATGCCTCATCATCAACTAAGAGTTGGATCAAATTCGAATTCTCCTCTTTGTCATCACCTATCCATAAAAAATAGTGCCAAATAGATGCATTATTTTGAGTGTATTTTACCTAAGTTCTATTTATGTAAAATAGTTGGAGAGATTTGTGAACTAATCTTGATATTTTTTCAAGATATTTTAGCTTAGAATTTGTATAAATACTCCCTCAATTGGAGTATTGGAGGTGGATTTTTTAGACTTTGCTGTAACATTGACTATTTGGAATAAAGTGCTATAGGAGAAATTTTTTGTGGCTAATCTGGATGATGAATTGAAGCGAAAGACTTTTTACAGGATTCATGTGTCAGACTACGGATCAATAAGTCATCTTTCCCTTGTGTTTTAAAGTCTTTATACCTGTTTATTATATCATTGTGTTTCATTTCTAAATGACTAATGAAAAGGAATAAATCAGAAGGTACTTAAATTTAATTTGATTTCAATCATTTTTATTCTAAATGTTTTCTTCTAAACTGGTTTTAAACAGTGAATTCTTAATTGCTCCTGTTTTTCTAGTTTAAACATTTTGGTTATTTAATAAAGAATTCTTAATTGCTCTTTGTTAATAATCACTCAATTTTACCTCTTATGAATGTGTTGAAAGATTCTTAATTGCCTTTCATCCATTTTAAATCTATTCCATTCACTTTAAATCTAAAATTGTTCTCTGTTTGATTATCTTGCCCTATAAAACCATCTTTTGTCTAGAAACTTAATCCAGTGAAGCCATCTTTTTGAATCCATAGCCCAATGGCCTGAAATACTCAATCTTGCCCTCAGATATCGAATTCCACCACCCAAATTCAAACAAAACCCCTGAACGTTATAACTAGCCTAATATCCTCTAAAACAAAGCTAAATTTTATAAAGAGAGCCCTCTCTGGGTACATATTGGCTAGATTCTGTACCTAAAAGATTAGTTTGTGGTTACCTCGGACTCCTTTCCTCTTCTAACAACTTCAAGGAAAATCTGAGTGATAACAAGGGCCATGGATGTGGCTATAATATTCTCCTCACTTTGAGAGGTAATAAAAATGAAAACAAATTTCCCGGTCTAGGAGATGATATTAATGCATTTCTTAGCAAAGATCAAAGAAATGGTGGTAGGTGGGGCTACCTCCAGTATCCTGTATAGTTTTATTCCCAAATTAATAATCACAGAGTGAGGTATGGAATAATACATAGCATGACACTTCCACAAGTATGGTTGGCCTAGTAAAAAATCACAAACTTCAAGAGGATCAACATCACACAATACATCGTCTGCGAAGGGCTTGATGTTGTAGGGAAGGGGACATTGTCGGTGGATGCAAAGATATTGTCCTTGGTGGACCCACCTAATGGTGTATGGTTGCGGGTGTGGTGTGTCTAGTAGAACCCAATGCTTAACAACCTCTACTGAGATAGGCCTATTCTTTTGGCTCCCATTGTCGATAATGAACTGTAGCAGAGAACGCTTCACCCACATCTGTGAGTGGAAGAGATGCTCCCCCTCCTTTGTGTCTTCAGGCTCAATCTTTTAGACCTTGGGGGTGGAAATGGTGGTGTTGTGTTCTACATCAATAATCTGCTTCCCTTGCAATTTCCCTTGTCAGATTCTGGCTCAGATTCAGAACATGCATAAGACTTTGAAGCTTTTAGCTCAGCCACTAGTTGGTGCGGCGCTCATTTGTGTTGTGGGTGTGGCTCTTGTGGAACTCACACCACTTTCTTGTGTCCTTATTCATATTCATGGTGCTATTTTTTTCTTATGGCTTCGATGGGTTATCCTGTGCCACTCCACCTTGGATATTTCCTTTTTTTTGAGGTTTAGAGGTTCCTTTTCCCTGCTTCACATTCACATATCCAAAGTCTCACTTCTTCTACTTAAATTTAAGCATGATCTTGACAACATATCGATATGTTGTGCCAAGCAAGGAGATTTCCATGAACTCCATTTATGCCTGGATGTATTTGTGGAGAAAAAAATTGTACTTTAGTACCATATTCCGCTCAGGATCCTTGATACCCAACTTCGTGCTTAGGGTATGGAAGATATTCATGAACCTTGGCATGTCTTAGTCCCTTTCCTCCTATAATGTGGTCCATTTTATGTACTTATGTTCATAGCTTCTGACAAGGTAATATTGTTCCTTAATGATATCTCATAAATAATTCCAAGAGGATGCGACTGAAAATAATGAGGGTTCCTCCTTTCCCCTCTGCTCAAAGTAATTTTCCCACTAGTCCTTGATGTGGGGGGTGGTTTTGAGGAGTGCTAGAGAAATATTTTCCCTATCATAAAAATTATGGACCGAAAAATATCCTTCCAGTAGATTTAACCATCTATCTAGGGCATTTGCGTCTATCTAGCCTTAAATTGTGGGAATGTCAAAGTTAACTTGTGCCTTAAAGGGGGTGGCTCATCCAAAGTGATTACTGGATGAAGATGCTTCACCCACTAATACCCACCAAAGTATCTGGGAAAATTTATCCATAATCTTGTTCCTTTGTCACTCGAGGGCCTCTTTGAGCAACATTTTGAAAGGATCTCCTACTCCCTCGTCCTTCTTTTCTTCTTCCATGGGAGGTTGTTGGGATCAGTGAGGCCGGTCTTGTAAGGGTTCAACCAGTTCAAGTCCCAATTCCTTATACCTTGACCTCATAGGGGACATCCACAGAAAAAATGAGAAGGAGAATAATGTTTTGATACCTATTGTGGTTCCTAGAGACAACCTCTGGGTTGAGAAAGATATCAATACCTAGGACATCTTAGAGTGCACGAATGATTTATCAGTAGTATTCAAGATTTAAATAGATGATGAGTTAAAGTTGGTTAAAATGTCTTATCCAAAGGAAAATCACATATCAATAACTCTTTTATAAGATTGAACATTCACATTTGATGGCCTATATGCAGAACATGTAGCTATATTAGTTGTTGTACTATAGATGGAAAGAAGAATATAAAGAAATGAAATTAATGCAGAGGGATGATATCAGAACCCTATGCATAAAACTGTAGTAGAAATATGAAACATATGATGCAAATGAAAATTTAGAGAGTGCAGATCACATTTTTAGAACATTCTACCTTATACATCACATGCACAATTCATAAAAAAAACATGACATAGATGAATCCATAACTTTCAGATTATGTCCAACATCTACAGTTATGCACCTTCTGAGAGGAAAAAAACAGATATGGAAAGATAAACAAATAAATAATCACACACTACACATTTCAGAATTTGGAAGCGCGAGAAATTCTTTATTAATCTTCTAAAAGAGCATTCATCTCGTAGTTCTTCAAACACTTTCAAAATTTATAGTTTAGAGTCACCTCTGGACCAGAAGATTTAGAACATCTTTAATGAGTCTCTTGAGAACTTTTATAGGGTCTCATAAACAAGGGCCACTTACAAAATATTCCTTCTTGAGAGTTTCATAACTGCCAAACCACTAAAAAGCTTGAGCGTGCTACTAGCACAACTATCCTAATTATCACATAATAGTCTTGATTCCATTTTTGAAATAAAATATTTTACAAAAATTTCAAAATGACACGAATTGTCATGTTTAGCATATCAAATTGTCTTCATTGCTAGCTAACTAGTTCCATTGGGAGGGACCCAGGGTCTATAATTTGGACTTGTGGCGAATTAATGAATTGGTCACATACTTGCCACATTTTTGGATTAGGTAAAAGAGAGTGGATAAAATTCTGATAAGCTACCTTCAAATTGGCGAGCTTGGTATAATTTGTCCTATCATCAAACAAAGTCTTTACCGTCTAGAGTAGCTGGAAATCCCTGTGCAAAAAGTTGACTATGGTGTTTCCCTTGAGGGCGGACATCCTTTCATGAGAAGGATCAACGTTACTCTTGAATTATACTATTAACTGTTGATATTGTTCATGTGAAAGAAATTTCCCTTGTAAATCCCAGCAGTTGGGTAACCCTTCTCTAATCCCCTGATCAAAACTTGAGTCAAATGCAGCTACAGATTTCAATAACTCACATGAACTCCTCAACTTTGGCTCGGGTTGTTTCTCTCTAAATAATATTGGAGATTTCAACAATTTTTCATGTCTTATTGAATATTTCCATAGCCCTCAATTCATTGGTTGATTTATCGTTGAGGTACCTAATGAATTTCTCTATTGTCTAGGCATTTTTACCATCTTCTTCTTTGGGGGAGAGGATAAAGAACTCAATCTCCTTGATCACAATTTTTTGGTCTGCCACTAGGGTAATATGATCCCAGATGTTATTTACTTCAGAAATAATATCCTTCCAAATTATATTTCTAACCTCGATAAGAAACATCTTACCTTTCAACTTATTTTTCAATTCTTTGATCTCCTCATTCGTAGTCTCCAAGATTTTATTAATTTGCTCCAAATTTTTCCTAGTTTCCTCAACCTGCTTCTCCTTTTGTTTGAGTGCATTCTTGGAGTTCTCCAAATAAATTTTCACCTTTTTTAGCTCACCCTCTGATAACTACAATTCAGTTAGAGCCTTGGTTATATGTGTAGTGGGATTCACTTGATTTTCTAGCACAATTAGTGCACAAATGTGGGAATCAATCCTCTATTGGAGTTCTGCCACTTTTTGTTGGAGGAGCATTACCTCACTGTTTCTATATATTAGATCCTTGGTCAGGATTTATTTTTCACTTTCTATCTGGGCCAGCGCTTTGGATTATACATAATCAAATGCAAGAATTTTCATATTTTTCCTCAAATATTAGATCTCAGATTGCGAGCCCTCAATGATAGCTTCCACAAAAAAATCTATAATTTGGGTTTACTCCCAATTTGACAAATAATTCTTTAAAAATTTCATTCTAGAAGTGGAGGGATCTATAATTTCCCTTTTCTTGTTTTACTCTGGTGGTAGTATTTTCTAATAGCTTCTCAACCTTACTCATATTCACGACATTTTTACTCAGCTCACTATAGAGCAGTTCTCTAGCCTGTCTGTGCCAATTTATCTTATCCTCCAAGGGGATGATAAACATATATAGTGACAGATATACAGTCCTAAATTGTGACCTGATGGGAGGGACTCTATTGTAGGTTGATACAAAGAGAATTTCATTTTTTTTCTTTCCAAGTCCATGGTGGCTAGGAGCCTCGCATGATAAGGGACCGGGTGTGATGCCAACTTCTACAAAATTTCTTCTCTTACTCTTGTTTTTCTCTCCTTTTTCATTTGTCCTTCTTCCCCTTTGAGGCATTCTATGAATGAACTTCCCAAGGAACCTAAGATTTCCACCTATGTGGATGTGGATATGGCGATTTGTTGAGAGTATTCTAGGGATACCTAGAAGCCTCGTTGGTCCAAATTCCTCTCGGTCAATAGGTTCTCAATATATTCCTTGATATGTTCTTTGAACTTGGCCTTCTTGCTAGATGAAGCCTCCTCCATCTCTATGTCTCCAGCTTTGTCCACACTTCTCTTTTGAGTCTTTTCCTTTGAAGTTGATGTTTCAATTTCCATTTATGCATTAATGGGCTAAGAATCCAAATTATCTTTCCATTCAATCTCAGGTCTATACTCATGCTCATAAGTAGAATCATTATTATCCTTTCTCCTCTTTGATATGACATCATGGGGGTCATAGCGCCACACTTATCCCATTTCAAAATTAAGTTCCTTCAACAAGTCCTCTACTTTGCCTAGCATTAACAATGAAAGGAACTACCCCCTACCCAACTTAAACATGTATCCATTCTTGGTAGGGACGAACTGGAATTGATCAACATTTAGGCTCTGTCTGATAAATTATAAGGCAAATATTCTCATGGGAATGAAATTAGGTAAGTAGTATGGGGGAAGATATGACCCATAAATCTTATTCTCGATGTAGTATTCAAACATGTATGTAACACCCTCTTCCCACATCTACCCAATTAACCGGCCAATAGGGGTAAACATGTGACAAGAAACTACTAATATGAGATTCAACCTCCTAGATGACTTTGAGGAAGTGGAACCGATGGAAACACCAAAAACACACCTACACTGCATCATTGGCATCCCTAGGAAGTAACCCAACCTCCCAGGGCCCTATTATCTGAGGGGGGACTTATTTTTAGCCCCTTTGAGGCTTAGCTGCGGGCTTGTAAGGGAAAGGGATAGGATATAAACCCTATAGCTGCAGTCTAGCCTTGGAAAGGTAGCATCTAAGGCCCAAATAACAAATTTTTTGCTTGTAGCTCCAGGATTTGTGCCACATTTTCAGCCTGTGAGCCCAGGTCACTGCCCAGAACTTATTGTAACTACAGGAGAGGGTAAATAACATTGAAACACACATATGGAAGCAATCACATCATTAGGAACTCACCTGATTCCACCCATCCATGAAAATAATTTCATCAAACATGTCACAAACATACATCTCCAGGTATAAATAACAAATTTAAACAAAGGGGCCTTGTTCTTATCTGAGAATGGCTAAAAATAATTTCTGCCCTACATCATAAGCTACCATCCAATAAATTTGACCATATATGCATTATGTATTCATTTATAGGTAAAAACATGGAAAGAGCCATACCTCGTCACTATACCAATACATGCTTATAACCAACATAATACCAACAGAAATACCATGGAGATATCAGCAATAGAATCCATATATATACCAAGGCATATACACATCAAATACCACGACAATGAAACTTTAATTAATGAGTGTAAAAACCAACCCGAAATGGGAATTCCACATTCCACCCGACCATAGACATGGCTGAGCCAAATATCACTACATCCAGTCACCCCCGTGCAATATTCCAAGCATGAATGTGAGACTTTATCAAACACATTAATTGACAACACCAAATTATTGCTCCAAAGACCAAACTGTCTCAACCCCAAACCAGTGATTCCACCTCATGGTTAGACATTACTAACTATCATGGGTATCTATCCAAGCTGATCCAAGGCTCCAGAGTGTTTCGTCCAACCAGGGCTTCTAGGACTAGTAAATCAACCCCAACTGTTACAGGGCTTCTAGAGCATTTGTCCAACTAGGGCTTCCAGGACTAGTAACTCAACCACTTAGGGATTCCAGAGCGTTTGTCCAACCAAGGCTTCTAGGACTAGTAACTCAGCCCTCAGTTGTCCGATGGGATTGCAGAGCATTTGTCCAACCAACACTTCTAGGAACTAATAACTCAATCCAACCGCTAAAGGACTCATGAGAACCAACCAGAAAAAAATCAATGGAAATAAACCCACAATACCATGGTTTTCCAGGAAATAGAAAGGCTAGGAAATCAACATGCATACACCATGCATGCAAAAACCAATGAGGAAATCATACATGCAACTCGGTACCTGCAATCAAATCCTGATGCAGCTGCTGATCCCGATGTCCTCCTTTGCTTTCCTTCTCTTCCTTTTCCTTCTTTCTCCAAATCACGAAGTATCCACACTCTACAAGAGTGCTCCAAGAAAAATCTAAGTATCCAAGAGTATGAGAGAGAGATAAAGAATAATGAGAGAGCTCCAAAAATGCACTGACCAAGCCTGCCCACTGATCCTCAGAAGCCTTTTTATATAAGAGGCCTCTATTTTCTTCATTTTCCATTATTTTCCTCCTCACATGCAACCTCTGACCTTTCAAATTCCTTTTCTCATAATTTCCATTATTTTCATAAATAAAATGCCAATTAATTTCTCATGCCTTTTCTGAAGCCTTTTCCTTTGCGAATTTCCTTTTCCATAATAAACCGAATGAAAACCCACTAGGATGTTTTTCCCACCATTCAGCTTGGAATACATGTCCCATCACTGTGGTCTTATATATTTTTACATGAATGTTTTTACCAGGGTTATTACGGAGCTCTCCCCCTTGGGGGAACACCATCCTCGGTGTTCAACAACACCTACAAACAACAATACTACTGAAAAAAAAAACATACTACCTACAGATCTTTATAACACAACTCGTTGTGGTATTTACAATAACCACCGTTGAAACATAACAAACATATCGTTTACTGGAGCTTTATAACACAACTCATTAGGGTATTTACAATAAAAACCAATTTGCTTCAACCAACAAATAATCATACTGTCTATGGAGCTTTATAAATCCATATCAATACAATATTTACAATAATATATATATATATATATATATATATATATATATATACACACACACACACACACACACATAAACACACACATATACACATTTTCTCAACATGAAAGTAGAAGGATACAATGCCTATATCAGCAACAAGGGAATCCATAGGCTCACACCTCCACCCTCTAAGTAGTACTAGGATTCACCTCCTTCCCAGGAAGTCTAGAATCCACTGCCAAAGTCAAAGCTACATCCAAATTTCAACGCTACAATCTTGTGTCATTGTTTCCTCAGTGAAATAGTTACCGACTCATTGTTCCAGGGAACACTCCCAATGTGCATCTAATTTCATCTGGAAATTATAATGACCAAAAAAATCCATCCCAACCTCCCCTTCTCTGTTACACAGTCCCTCGGGCAATTCAGTCACACCCTTCCATGCAGTCACACACCTTCCAGGTTCCGCTGGCATCCCCATCTCAGGCAGTCCATCCTTTGGCAAGGCTTCCTCGCATCAGAAGGTACAAAAACCAAGGAATATACCTACCTCAAAACAATCATACCAGTCATAGCATGCTCATGGAAATCAATGGACACTATTGGGTACTAGTGTCCCACAATGGCCCTGCTCCTGAATTCTTTACCAACATATTTTTTCATGTTCCAATTCCTTTTGTTGTTGTTTCTAATTATTGATGTCAGTTTCAAACACCCAACCGGACATTTATGTGTTTCCTATAACAATCACATAATTTCCAATAGACTCAAAATAAATTTAAATAACTTCAAATTCTACCTCATTTGTATCTCACCAACAAGGTATACTTGCAATCCTATTCACTTCCTATCACACAAGTCAAACTAGCCGTTTGATAAAACCAACATGTATAAACATATCATATATGGTTAGCTCAAAATGAAACCATCATAGATCAAAATCATAAATCACATGCAATCACCATAAACCATAATTATAAACCACATGTAACCATCATAAGTCAGAATCACAGATCACACGCATAACAAGAATGAAATGAAATATCGATACTCATCCTTCATCAGTCCTTACTTATGCCTTCTCTCTTTCTATATACACACCAGATCGGTTGCCACACCTGGCAATCACCTAGTACCCTTGCTTCTCTTCACTCACATACACATATGCACAATGTACATCAAAACACATACATCCACACAAGGCGTACAACACCAAACAATGCATACAACCACATCCGACACACAACATAACACAAACACCTACACTCGGTGTACAACACAAGAAAATACATACCAGTGTACAACACAAAAACCTACACCCAGTGTATGATACAATACAATACATACACCTACATCTGGTGTACAACAAAACACCATACATATACATATACAGAGTACAACACAACGAATACACATGTCACAATACCACGACTACACCATGCACATGCATAGTACCACATGCTCGCAACTGTACTACATGTATACCAGTACCATATGCACAACATGTACACAGTGTCATTTGTACAAAACATTACTTGCATAATGTGTGCACAACATCACATGTACACGACACCACCTGCACAAGATGTACACAATGTAGTATCCCAAAATGGGAATGCAGCAATACTTGAACACAATTTTGGAATAGCAATGATAAAAAAACTCATAAATTTGTTTGAAACACATATCCATAAATTACATGTACAACAACAAGAACTATGATCCATTATATCAGCCAAAAGTGGGGAAAAGTAGCTATTTATGCCCTCAAAATGTTATTTTCAGATATTTACATGATAATAGGGAAAATAACGTTGGGATCCCTTAGAATATGTAATTTGGGGCTCACACCCAGAAAATATCCGAAAACAAATCACATTTTCTTAGTTAAACAGATCTCCCAGTCCCGATATGGCTTAAAAGCACTGAATTCCCATGACTTGACTAAATAGAAAGTTTCTGAAGCATGCAAAACGTCTTTTAAAGAGGATTTCTGATATAATATGATGAAAACATCAGATCTAGAGTTTTATTGCTCAGAACATGAAGAAAAATGGAAGATTTGATGAAGAAACCCTCAAGAATGAGGTGTTGCAACAACATATTAACACTGCAAGGCTTGACAGCGTGATTTTAATGAGCTCAAGCAGTTGTATATTATATTCCAGATCTAGAGCAGATCTATGTACCAAAATTTAGATGCATATCATATCTGTACACTAGAAAGGCTCCTCTTTCAGATCCCCTTGGGGTTTTCAGTAGAAAATGAAGTACATGGAGTAGATCTGAGATTCTATGCAGCAGATCTGCAGATCTATTCAGAATTTCTAAAGAAGATGTAGGAGTATTCAGATAAAATCTGAATATGACATGGAATACATCAGAAATCCATGGATCACCACAGTGAGGGAAAATTCCCAACACTAGAGATCTCTCTCCCAAAAGTGTGCCAAAAGACCCTGCAACTTTTCACTTGCAAATAATGCAGTATAGGAATATTAACTGTGTTGTAGGATCTATTACATGGTTTTTCCTCAAGCCAATATCTGATAATATGCTCCAATCACCCAATACTCTCTTGCTAGGAGGATAGAAGACTCTCCCACTGAAAAGAGGCAATAGAATGTCCTAGATTTGAATAGATCTAGTCTCCACTTGCTGCAGCTTGCAAAGACAATCACACCCTAAATAGGATATGAATTGTAGTTTAAAGGAGAATCTTGGTCTCAAACCAGATAGTGGACTATGTAGTACAAACTCTTCCAAGGGCTACTCAATGGAAAGAGGTGGAACTCCTAAACAGGAAATTCCAATTCTAAACAACATTTTAAATCTAGGCTAAATAGCCAAAGAAAGCTATATGTCTAAACAGACAATATATCAAAATTTCATATCATGAACAACCTCATCATGTTTCCCTCCTCTTCCTTTTATAAGATCAAGAGCTTGTAAACCCTAAACCACCTTCAATGATTTAGCTCCATTCACATGTGTAGCCTCCAACTTGAACTGTGTTGTCCCTCTAAGAGATTCATTGCATCTAGACAGCGTTTTTGATTTGGTCCTAGTTGACTTGGTCAATTGATTCAGTCTCTTTCACACTCAAGTGTGCTTATACAAATGGCCCAGATTTAGCCTTGTTCATATTGGGCATTGATTTATTCTTTTATTTGGAGTTTTATGAACCTCCTCTACACAATTATTCTTTAAAAAAAGAAAGCAAAACAAAATGAATATTCCTATTAGCTTAGGACTAATTAGGAATATTACAGTCCTCCCCTCCAAAATGTTGCTTGTCCTCAAGCAACTCACAAGGACTTTGCAAAATCTCCAATGGAATTGTCTCCTCCCAAGAATACAAGTTTGCCCTTGGTGAATGAACCAAATAGTTGTCATCATGAAGTAGTGGGAGATACATAGAAAGAATAATATGCTATCCATTGGCCTTCTCAAGGCATGAGAGAAGGTAAATATTGGGTGCTTCAACCCCCATGAGAAACTTCAATCTCCATGCTATCATCCAAACAAAGTGAGCCATCCTTGGTAGCTCAAAGAAATAGTCACCAATCCCCACCATATGCAATGTGTAGGGGCTCCATGGCTAGAAATGAGAGATAATAATACTCAACTCACGTTGTATCTCCCTCCATTTATGATAAATATGGAGTTGTTGATCCTGGGCTGCAATAATATAGTCCTCATGAAGCCAAAAGAGACTTGGAACTTCATGATTCCCTTCATTGATTCTAGTGAGCCTCCTTACCCAATATTCCATGCATATAGTGAATAAAGTATCTTCACCATATGTGCTCCAAAAGAAACATGGAATAATTGTCATATGATATATTGGATGGTGACAATATTCCCTCCCTTGAGACCAGCGTTGTCCTTCATCTTGCTGCCTCAAATCATACTACAATAAGTGGCCATCCCACCACCTTCTTGCTGCAATAAGCTTCTTTAAAGCTTGAAAATGGTAGAGGATAATAGATGTTGGCTGAATATGATTCAAGAAACACATGTCTTGCTCCAAATTCTCCCATGTGAGAGACTTCTTCCAATGACATAAGCCCAACATATGGCATCTTACATAAGAAAACAAAATATATAATGTAGCAACCATATAATGTTCTATCCTCTTCTTGAAGCATGACTGAATATGGGAGATTTCATTCCTAATGGACACACTCAACCAATTTGTCATCCCTCCCCTCATGTTCCCAACAAATATCATAGCATCATCATCATCATGATATAAACAAGCTCCCCTATGCCACCTCATGAGTGAGTTACATTTTCTCCCAAACCCAAGTACATACATGATCATGAGATACATTCCAAACAGAAATACATGTGCATACATGAGACACATCCCAATAAAAAGCAAATACATGGACATGAAATTTAACATGGGATGTCCAAACTTTATTCTTATCAACCAAAGCAACCATGCCTTCTTCTTCTGCATCCTTTCATTGATACTCAAGGCATGAAACAAGAAAATATGAATATTTGGGAAGTACCCATACTCAACCAGTAGCAACCAGCGCAGGACATCTCCTGCCTGCCTCAGATCTAGATGTGGTAAGTGGTTTTCCCACCACTTACTTGCTTCCCATAACATCTTACCATGGCTAAAAGTGAAAGATATATTTGGTGCCTTAGGAAAGCACCCATCATGCAGGAAAATCTCCCTTAGTCCATCGAGGGAGTGGCATGTTTAGAAATAGTTTTGGCCCAAAGTTGGCCATGAAGTTTATAAGGTATGACACTCCTCTTTGGAGTCATGGCCTACATATACAATGTAAAAGAATTCATAAAATCAGAAAATAAAACATGATTTGCATAATTATGCTCTTCACCAATATTCCTCCTCCAACAAGTGGAGAGGTGCATAGATCTATCTCCTTCCATAAGAGGGGAAAGAGAGGGCTGAACTAACTCTTCCATAGAGTTATTTTTCTGCTCCTTCTTCATATGATACATGCATCTTTGATAATGTTGATATAAATCATCTTCAAAGCTTCCCACATGAATCCATTTGAGATAATATGATGTGTTCTAATGAAATCAGTGGGGGTAGAAAGCAAGATATCATAGGCTACACATAGTAGTCGGTCTTTGAGTCTTGATTCTTTTCCCAAATAGATCTGATCATGAAAGTAAATGACTCCATCAACCACCTTATACCTCCTATCTTCCATTTTCCCATCAAGAACCTTACATGTGAATAGGTTCTTGGAATATTCTACCAAGATTTGGGACTCCCAATATGGATCTAGGCTCCCCAACAATGATAGCATTGTAGGGTTATGAAATGAAGTAGCTATCACATCATCATTTTCCTCTTTGAAATGATCAATTCCAATGTCACATGTTGGAGTATTGAAGCTCCATCCTTGTTGCCTCTCTTGCAGCTGATCTTGTGCAAGACAAGATTGAACAATAGGAAGATCAATCTTCTTTTGAAAGATATCTCTATTCCAAAATCTCCATAGTTTATCCCATTCACACAAGAGTGTTGGTACCTTCTTGTCTTCTTCAGAAATCTTCTTTGTATGGAAAGATATCATTTTCTGCCCCAAGTATATGGAGTGGCCATTTGACATCATGCTAATGTCATCATATATCTTTGAATTCTTCTTTACTAGCACAAACAGATGAGTGAGAAAAAGCAAAATCAATTTCAGAAAATTGTTTAGCTCTCCTTGGAATCCATCAATGGATCTCACCGTTGTGGTAGCTCCCCTAAAGGCTCCTTCCTTAGCCACATATGTCACTGCTACACAAAATTGAGAGAACACTTTATTCTTCTTCCCATCAGGGGGTCTCCTTGGTGGAATGCCTCCATGTAAAGAGACATTAAGATCTGAAGTAGAATGTATGGATGGTTTGGCTGACGTGTGCCTTTCCTTGCTGCATAGTTCAGTCTCCTTCTCATGAATAGAAACCCCTTGAAATAAACAAGGGTGCATGCTCCTCATCATTGGATTTTGATCCATCCTTCCTCCTCTTGTTTGGAGTAAGGTATTACTACCCAATAATGTTGTCACATATTGCTCCTTGGGAATCACTTGCAAAGATACACAAGCTTCTTCCCTTGAAACAATAACTTCATCTCCATCCCCATTTGGTAATGGGTCTTCCTTTGAAGTGACATCATTGTTACTGTCTTCTTGATATTCCTTCTCATCAATATTTGAGAATGCCTCATTATCAATGAGAGACCTTGGATCTTGGTCTTCCTTTGAAAGAGGAATCTCCATGACTTATTTTTGAGAAGAAATCTCTCCATGCAATGGGGATCTTGCCCTTGGCAAGGTATCACACAAGTTTTTATCCCCTTCAACAGAAATCTGAAGTGGAGTTTTCATAACAGGTCTTTCCAACTCATGCAAGGGTTTTGCATGCTCATGCTTTGCTAGCTCTTTCAAAGATGTTTTAGCTTGTTTCACATACAATCTCTTCACCATTCTCCTAGTGAACTTAGCATAAGTGGAGATATTTGCATTCTTCAAAGAAAAAGTTTCAAATAACCACCAAGCATAAGCTTTACCTTTAAGATGCAGCACTACTACCTTAAGGGCTTCTTTCTTTGAAACTTGATGTAGATCCAAATATGAGTCTAGCTAATCTATCCATTCTTCGGCTGCGCATGTGGAGGATCCATCAAAGTTAGGCAGAAAGAATCTACCTCTTCTTCTTCTATTGCTGGATCTTCTCTCCTCTTTGAGCTGGCATAAGTCTTGGAAGCTCAAGTGCTCCTTGATTTTCCAAGACTTAGATTCATACTCCTGAAGATAATCACTCAAAGTCTCCTCCTTTGGTGCATCTTCTTCCTTCATCTCTCTTGCACTAGATATGGGCATAGAATAACGTTGTAGATATGATGTAGCTGAGTGCTTGCACATATAAGATGAAGAAGTGGGGTTTTCTTCATGTAAATATCTTCTTGAGGGACTTTCATGTCTTGCCCTCTTCATTTCTTTGATTTCTCCTTTAAGCTCAGACAAAGTTTGGAACAGAGTTTTTGAGAAATCCTTCCCTTTCATTCTTCCAGATAAAGGGTTTTGACCCTTTAATTTTTTGTCTTCAATGTAATCAATATTCTTCTTCTGTCTCTTCCCTCATTGAAAATACATATTGGCTTGAAGCTCACAGGTTGAGCCAAAGATCATGCTTTGATACCACTGTAGTATCCCAAAATAGGAATGCAGCAATACTTGAACACAATTCTGGAATAGCAATGAGAAAAAACTCATAAATTTTTTTTGAAACACATAGCCATCAATTACATGTACAACAACGAGAAATCTGATCCATTATATCAACCAAAAGTGGGGAAAAGCAGTTATTTATGCCCTAAAAACATTATTTTCAGAGATTTTCGTGATAATAGGGAAAAATAACATTGGGATCCCTTAGCATATGTAATTTGGGACTCACACCCATAAAATACCCGAAAAAAAAAAAAAAAATCACTTTTGATTAGTTAAACAGATCTCTCGGTCCCGATATGGCTTAAAAAAATTGAATTCCCATGACTTGACTAAACATAAAGTTTTTGAAGCATGCACAACGTCTTTTAAAGAGGATTTCTGATATAATATGATGCAAACATCAGATCTGGAGTTTAATTGCTCAAAACATGAAGAAAAATGGAAGATTTTATGAAGAAACCCTCAAGAATGAGGTGCTGCAACAATATATTAACACTGCAAGGCTTGACAACGTGATTTTAATGAGCTGAAGTAGTTGTATATTATATTCTAGATCTAGAGCAGATCTATGTACAAAAATTTAGATCCATATCAGATCTGTACACTAGAAAGGCTCCTCTTTCAGATCCCCTTGGGGTTTTTAGCAGAAAATGAAGTACATGGAGTAGATCTGAGATTATATGCAGCAGATCTATAGATCTATTTAGAAATACTGAAGCAGATGTAGGATTATTCAGATTAGATCTGAATATGACATGGAATACATCATAAATCCATGGATCACCATAGTGAGGGCAAATTCCCAACACTAGAGGTCTCTCTCCCAAAAGTGTGCCAAAAGACCCTGCAACTTCTCACTTGAAAATAATGCAGTATAGGAAGATTAACTGCGCTATAGGCTCTATTACATGGTTTGGCCTCAAGCCAAGATCTGATAATATGCTCCAATCACCCAATACTCTCTTTCCAGGAGGATAGAAGACTCTTCCACTAAAAACATGCACTAGAATGTCCTAGATCTGAATATATCTAGTCTCCACTTGCTGCAGCTTGCAAATAAAATCACACCCTAAATAGGATATGAATTTTAGTTGAAAGGAGAAGCTTGGTATCAAACCAGATAGTGGACTATGTAGTACAAACTCTTCCAAGAGCTACTCAATGGAAAGAGGTGGAACTCCTAAACAGGAAATTCCAATGCTAAACAACATTTGCGATCTAGTCTAAACAACCAAAGAAATCTATATGTATAAGCAGAAAATATATCAAAATGTCATATCATGAACAACCTCATCATGTTGCCCTCCTCTTCCTTTTATAAGATCAAGAGCTTGTAAACCCTAAACCACCTTCAATGATTTAGCTCCATTCACATGTGTAGCCTCCAAATTGAACTGCGTTGTCCCTCTAAGAGATTCATTGTATCTAGACAACGTTGTTGATTTGGTCCTAGTTGACTTGGTCAATTGATTCAGTCTCTTTCACACTCAAGTGTGCTTATACAAATGGCCTAGATTTAGCCTTGTTCATATTGGGCATTGATTTATTCTTTTATTTGGAGTTTTATGAACCTCCTTTACACATTTATTTTTTAAACAAAGAAATAAAAACAAAATGAATATTCCTATTAGCTTAGGACTAATTAGGAATATTACACACAAAGTCAAATGTACACCACACCACCTATACAATGTGTACACAATACCACATGCACAAAATGTACATGACACCATATGTACATAGCACCACGTGCACGACATGTACACGGCACCGCCTGCACACAACGCCACATGTACAACCTGTACACAACACCACATGCACACAACACCATGTGTACAATCATGCACACAACACCAAATGTGCATAGCACCATATGTACATCAGGCATACAACACCATATGTACATAGCATTGCATACTCAACATGCACATAGCACCATACGTACACAACACTGGAAATTCAACATGCACACAACACCGAATATCCAACATGTACATGGCGCCATCTATACCTGGCTCTGCAAATGCAACATCATATATACAACAATCATACACCATCATATGTATACAATACTACATATGAAACATTACACATCACTATAGGTACAATCACTTAATATGAAACATGCACAACATATACACAAAAATAGCATTGTACATCCATAGACCACATACTGGCCCCACGGGAAATTATGATTCTAGTGTATTTCCATTATCCATGCTTATCCTAGCATGCCACATCACACTACTTTCACTTCGCTGATGTGCCCCTCAACATTACCTATCCATAACATAAAGATAGGCATAGTACAAGCATATAACAATGATTTGTGTCCACATGATACTGACCTCGTAGATTTGTCAAAGTTACTCTTCCCACTTGATTTCTCATAAAACCAAGAACCTCTTCATACCATTCACCTGCATAAGAAATCATTCCTCCACAGTAATGATCCTTGAAAACCCTATCATATAGTGACATAGATACATACATCCATGTAAACATGAGCAGAAAACAATCATGATCCTGTCAAACAGTATCATACATACATACATACATATAAACCATCAAGATCCATGATGATCCTGTCAATCAACGACATACATACATACATACATATATACATATATAAACATCAACATAAACCAATCATGATCTCATCATATAGTGACATACATACATGCATATATACGTATATAGACATCATCATAATTATGATCACAACATGATTACTAGATATCATATTCGTGCGCAATATGCACAATATTGAGAACAATAGTTCCCAACATACACAAGGTATATGATATCTCAGATCCATTTACTTTACCTTTATCATGACTATCTTGCCACTGTCCATTTACCACAATGGACTCAACCAATCCATCTGGTTGGCATATTCTTACCTTCCGTTGCGCTTACTCATGCACTGAGTTCCATTCGGGCCTTACATTACTTAGTGGGTACCACAAAGCTCTCCGTGAGCTCCATCAACTCTCCTCTTTCCCAAAAAAATTCCCAAGACTCTCAAACAGAAGGAAAGAACAAAACAAATAAGAAGAAGACCATCAGAAACCAAAAGAAATACGACACCACAACAAGGTGGCATGGCCATGCACTAGACGCAATCAAGACCGCAAACCAAGAGAAAAAAATCACAAGAGACAAAAAGCACAAGACTAGCAACAAGCACCATGACTCAATCCCCATGGTTCCCAATGCTTCCCAAGGAAAGCTCAACCTGAACCTTTCTTTGAGATTTCATAACAACCTCTTTTTCCATGCAATCCCTTGCATCATACTACCATAAACACATAACTGTCAAGGCATAAATAAACATAACAATATGCTAGTTACCTTACCTTGTTGTGCCAAGCACTCTGACCCACAACTGAACACGCATGTCAACCATATGTACCAAACATCAAGACAACATATCTATTAATTTAAAATAAATTTTTACCAAGACTAACAACCATGTCCTAATCAACAATCAACTCACATTCATTGATCATAATACATAATGCTAAAAATATCACCTACTTACAATCAAATATATATCAACTGTCTCAACACATATGTGTTAGTACGACCATCTCAAAACAATATTATTTCCTCATGCAATCTTATAAACACATACTCATATCATGTAGCTAATAAAACATTCAAACAACAAATAGACGGCATAATAGACACCAAACACTCAAACACCAAATAGATGACATAATCAAGCATTCAAGTACAAAGTAGACGACATAGGTGAAATCATACCTTATTGTATCTCAGGGGAGGCTATATTGACTACACACTCAATCTAGATTAGCATGATATAACTTCCCAACACATCAACTCAATCATAAATAAGGTCATGATATCCATAACAATATCTAGCTAACATGTTCACACCGTAAACCTATAAACAAATTCCATTCATACATAACAATCATAGATGCACAGTCAACCTGGATTAGTACAAAACAAAGTCACCAATAAGTCGACTCATACTTGAATGCTATAACCCTAACCATCTGCATAGGTCAATCCAAATTAACGTGATACATATAACATCAAGTTCTTAATGCAGTAACCCTAATCATCAAGTTACTAACATATAACAACAACAAATTATATATCATGATCATCAACAACATGTAACCTAATCATTAATCTAACTATCATAAAAAACCAACAAGTTAACCTATAACATACTCATCAACAACATATAACATAATCATCAAGTTATCTAACATAAAAAAAAAACAATATAAATGCATACAACCATAGGTTGTTATCATTCATGACTATCTGACACGTGTACATATAACCTCAATAAACAACTAGCATCTATAATGTATGTAACCATAACATCCATAGAATGAAAGGAATACTCATAACAATAATGCATATGACTACACTAGTCAACTAGTATTTATCACATATGTAACCATAATAATAGAATGACAAACATATAATTAACCCTAATGCTTACAACAACCATGAATCACATAATTGCATGCTAAACATGCACACTTGTATGATGGTCTGCTCTTGCCTCGAGGTCCAATGCTGCAACTTCATGTTGATGGTCTACATCTCCTACTCTATCTTAGACAACACATTAGCATCATAGCATACCAATATCATAATGATGACCTAATTGCATACAATGACCTTATGCACAATAACCTTTACCAAACCAATGAAAAATTGACCATATGCACCCACTTGACATGTATAACCAAACATGAACGGCCAATGCATGTTCAACATCATGCAAGAAAGCATACAGAGACACTACACAAGCATGCCCAACACGTAAGCTAGCATAAATATATAGTGCATGTACAATATGTAACTATATGTAAGCAAGCATGCATGAAAAATACACAAGCATGAGCAACACATAACTAGTCATGACAACCTGTTGACAACAACACCATCAACACTTCAATGGTGACACCACTGCCACCATGGCCAACACAAAATGAGTGCAACAAGCACATATAGACCACAAGCATACTAAACACATATGAAACCAACATAAATTCATGATCAACACACTTCCCATCCATTACGAGAGTTGAACCATGCTCCGATACCACTCTGTAACACCCTCTTCCCACATCTACTCAAGTAACCGACCAACCGGGGTAAACATGTGATGAGAGGATACTAATATGAGATTCAACCTCCTATATGACTTTTAGGAAGTGGAACTAACAGAAACACCAAAACACACCTACACTGCATCATTGACATCCCCAAGAGGTAACCCAACCTCCCAGGGCCCTATTCCCTGAGGGGGGCTGATATTTAGCCCCTTTGAGGCTTATTTGTGGGCTTCTAATGGAAATGGAATGACTATAGACCCTATAAGCCATGGGATTGCCCTGGAAAGGCAGTGGCTAAGGCACAAACAACAAATTTTCCGCTTGTAACTCTGGGTGTTGTGCCACATTTTCAGCCCCTGAGCCCAAGTCACTGCCCAGAACTTCCTGTAACTACAAGAGAGGGTAAATAAAATTGAAACAAACATATGGAAGCAATAGCATCATCAGGAACTCATCCGACCCCACCCATCCATGACAAGAATTTTGTTGACCATGTCACAAACATAACATCTACAGGTATGAACAACAAATTTAAGCAAAGGGGTCTCTTTCTTATCTGAGAATGGCTAAGAAGAATTTCTCCCCGACATCATAAGCTACCATATAATATATTTTACCGTATATACATTATGTATTCATTTACAGATAAAAACATGGAAAGAGCCATACCTCATCACTGTCACAATACATGCTTATAACCAACATAATACCACATAAATACGATGGAATGATATCAGAAATATAATCCATATATATACTAGTGCATATAAACATAAAATACTATGGCAATGAACCTTTCATTAATTAGTGTAAAAACCAACCCGAAATGGGACTTCCACGTTCTACTCGACCATAGACATGGCTGAGCCAAATCTCGCTTCAACCAATAACCTCCAAGCATGAATGTGGGACTTTATCAAACACATCAATTGACAACACCAAACCAGGGCTCCAGAGACCAAACCATCTCAACCCCAAACCAATGATTCCACCTCACGGTCGGACATCACTAGCCATCATGGATTGGTCTCCATCCAAGGTGCTCCAAGGCTCCAGAGTGTTTATCCAACCCCAACTGTTATAGGGATTCCAGAGCGTTTATCCAACCAGGGCTTCCAGGACTAGTAACTCAACCCACCTAGGGATTCCATAGTGTTTTCCCAACCAAGGCTTCCAGGACTAGTAAATCAACCCACAATTTTCTGTTGGGCTTCCAGAGCGTCTGTCCAACCAAGACTTCCAGGAACTAATAACTCAAACAAACAACTAAAGGACTCATGAGATGAAACCAAAAAATAATCCATGGAAATAAACCCACAATACCATGGTTGTCCAAGAAATGGAAATGCTAGGAAATCCACATGCATACACCTTGCATGCCAGAATCAATGAGGAAAACATACATGCAACTCAGTACTTGCAATCAAATCCTATTGTAGTTGCTGATCCTAATTTCCTCCTTCGCTTTCCTACTCGTCCTTTTCCTTCTTGCTCCAAATCACCAAGTATCCACACTCTCTAAGAGTGCTCCAAGAAAACTCTAAGTATCCAAGCGTATGAGAGAGAGAGAGAGAATAATTAGAGAGTTCCAAAAATGCACTAACCAAGCCTGCCCATTGATCCTCAAAAGCCTTTTTATATAAAAGGCCTCTTTTTTCTTCATTTTCCATTATTTTCCTTCATTTTCCTCCTCACATGCAACCTATGAGCTTTCACCTTCCTTTTCTCCTAATTTCCATTATTTTCACAAATAAAATGCTAATTAATGCCTCATGCCTTTTCCAAAGCCTTTGCCATAATAAACCGAATGAACACCCACTAGGATGTTTTTCCCATCATTCATCTTAAAATACATTTCCCGTCATCGTGGTCTTATATATTTTTACATGAATTTTTTTACCAGGGTTGTTACAAGGTACCAATCACCCACCCTGTTATCTTTACTGAGTTGAAGGATTCCTTTTGCTTGAGAAGGATCCTAGGAGGGGAAAGATTGTTTATAATTTTATAGGGAGTTGGCATATAAGTGGAAATAAACTAGGAGAAACCCTCATTATTTTATTTTTTCTTTAGGGAACTTTCCCAATCAAATACACACTTTATCTTCTTATGAGAGTCTATAATGCTAATGCCCAAGTACTCAAATTTTTCTACATGAGTGTACACAAAAATATAGACCAACATAGAAAAATATTTGAAATAAGAATTAATAGGAAAATGATTAAACTAGAATTTAATGGATTCTGCAAGAAACAAAGGTATGTCAAAGACGATGTCGGGTTGCATCATTGTGTGCGGGAATCCTATCGCAGCTTTGGCAACATTAGCGATTTATTCTTCACCAAAAAATAATACAATAGTAGTCAGAATGGGTTGCACCACTTTGGAAAACATGGAAACATGGAATTTGTCAGCAATGGGGAGGGTTTGATTACTAGGTGCTAGAATTCGCTGGAGGAAAGATTGTTACTCTTCGACGGAGAGCCCATTATAAGTATAGAACAGAGTAGCTTCAGTGAACCTCTAAGGAATGGGCGATTTTGGGGATATGAGGGAATTTTGAATTAATTATGGCAAGAATTTCATAATATTCTCTCCAACGGATGATATGAAACAATTCCTCTTTTTAACATAGGAAGCTGCAAGCCAAGAAAAAATACAGGGAAATGGTAGTCTGTGGGAGCGATTTGGTGATACAAACTTGAATCCACGACCCAAAATGGGTCTTCTATTTTCAAGTGATGGTCATATAGGTCAAAACACAAGTCTGGCAAGTGGTAAGAGAAAAAAAGGTCATAGATTTCAGCTTATGTGTTCATGAGTGGCTCAGTATGACCATAGGGTTTCATCTCTCGGGATTTGGAGTTTTAGGCGTTGAATTCTTAATTTTTAGCATAATGAAAATGATTAAACGATTGGGATTATGGGTTACCTATTAGCCTAAATAAATTGGATATAGTGGAACTGAAAGTTCTTTGCATTGGCTAACGACCAAATAGGGTTACGTGCTGGAGGAGTGACTATGGAACATTGTTGAAAAGAAACACATTTGAACTCCAACGGCTAGCGTGTGAAAAATTTTTAGGCTAGAAACACAGTGGAGTGATGGGTGGGGAGAGACAAGGGGAGATATTTGGAAGGGACACGTGGAGCCATATGGTTGAACTAGAAGTAAGAGGAGAGGGTGGGGGGGGGGGGCTGGGCACGGCCCCATAAATATCACGCTCGCCTGCTGATGTCGCTGGTGTGTTGGTGGTAGGTATGTTCCCCACACTCCGGCATGGTGATTGAATGGGGTTGGGAGCAGGGCTCGACCCCCTCAGAGTTGATCCTAGCCATTGATCGGCCACACCCACATGGATGAAATTGATTTTTCCTGTGGCTAACATCAGTTTATCTTCCATGCTAGTTACCCCACCAAAACTATTCCAGGATTGGGCGGTTGTTGGACAGATGGTGATCCACCCCCATAGCTACTCGTTAGTTAAATTTTATGCATACTGTGAAAATTTCTTCTATCACATCAACTGGAAATAATTCTTCTACTCGTTAATTTATTTAACAATTTCTTTGTTGTTTGCTACGACAAATATCAAATAACTCACACAATTATTTTCACAAATAAACTGCGAAAAATAAATAGCTCTGGAAACTGAGAAAATCTATCACATACACACACATAAGATTGACACCGTTATTTTTGGACAAATCTCTCCGGAAAGAAACCTAACTTGGGAAAACTATTGCAACAGTTGAGGGTTTTATTATTATGTAGCAGTGAGAAATTTTGAGTACAATCTATGGATTCTCAACTGGCAATCCAAACAAAGAAAAATACTGGCAAAAATCTAATGAGAAATTTTCCTCACCCCACAAGCAAATCCAAGCTCCGACTACGACTCCAAGTGAGTCATCCAAACTACCTCTGCGAATGCATGTGTCACCCTAGTGCATTCCCTTCACATGCAAAACCAGAATCAACTGCACCTGTAGCTGTCCTGTCTGCCATTGGCTGAGAAATTGTCTCTTCGACCTTCTAGAACCCTTTCCCGACCTCTGGAAATGAAACTCGGATTCTCTCCAAAACAATTAAAGGAATGAAATGAAATATAGAATTAAAAAAGAACACATAGATATAGACAAATTTAACTTCATTAATAAATAGCAAGTGCTTATAAATATTTAAATACACAAGAGAAACAAACTAGCTCGAGCAATAGTAGCTTATCTTAGAGAAGAGATGTGAAAACTACATGCCTTATTAACATAGTTAAAATGAGGCTCTCAGGGATTTTTATCATCAATAAACAATGGAAAACCATAAACATCCAGAAACCTAACCCTAGTAGATGAAGCGCCAAAATATTCTGGGCCCTGATGGGTTTAGTTGGAACATCAACTTCCTGAAGTCGTAGCTTTGAAATACAATATTCTTTTGGCACGCACGATAGCTCATTAGAAAGGTCTATCAGAGTAAAAAAAATATAGATTGAAAACTTTAGGCCAACATTCTCACATTTTCATGTTTCCACAAAAAAAATTCATTTAGGGCCTCAAAATGGCTCCAGACGTTTAGGACCTGAAAAAGTGCCAAAAGTAGAAAATTGTCAAAATAGGAAATTGTATTGGAAATTAGGAAAATGAAAGGAAACAATATTTGGGGCCCAAGTAGAATAGGAAGGTGGCCACCAATATCCACCTAGATCAGATGCACTTTAAATTTTTTACAAAATGCTTCCTAGTTGATGTACCTTATTAAGGATCAAAAGGGATCCAATTATCTCTAACCATTTCCATAAATGTTTCATCACCGAGCCATTGTGAATTCATTTTAAAGGGACACATAGGATTTTGGGTCACACCTTTAAGTTCCAAAAATGTTGGATAATGATAAAAAAATCCCAATAATATGTTTCCATTTTGGGGAAGACATCAACTTCTAGCTAAATTAGGAATTATTCTAGGAAGTGATTTTGAGCCAAGTTCTAGATTTGGTGGTTAGCCTTAAACCACCATTTAGTAGAAGAATTCAACTTTTTTCTACCCATTTGCGGCCTTCCTTAAACCACCAAAATCAAAGAGCAGATCCATCGATTGGTTTTTATCCACCTTCGTATTTCTCTTCTCTTCGTAGACTCACATACATCCCTTTGAATTAAGGGGAGAATGTTGAAAACCACATCCTCAGGGATTATGGAAAATTGTATTATTCACTTAAGAGTAAGGACAAAAGCCACAAGTCAACATGGACATCTATCAGGAGTCTAAGAGACCTCTTGGAAGATGAAATAAAGGGTCATAAATAAATGTATGTATTTTTATCATACTAATGAGAAATATATCAAAAACTTATGGAATCTTGTCCCTCATTTTTGTATGTATCCAACATAGTACTAGTAGCGTAAATACTATTTACAATTTGAGGTGGTTGGGAAGGGCGATATAGAATTTCCTATGAGTAGTGACCCTCTTAATGGGTTACACCTGGTGGTTTCTTAATCTTGAATATAGCTAAGACCATCACCTTCGAATTCTTCAATGTCAAAGTAACTCACATGGATATCCAAAATTAACTCATCCCATAAAATGAAATACATGAGAACCTCCTTATTATTGTATGGAGGTTTATAAAATACCATAGACCATTAATCCTTCAAACAATCTGGCCATACTAGGAATGTGTACTAGTTAATGCAAAGATGTATCTTTCTTGGATCAAACAATACAGTTAGTTCTAGGTTCAATGAGCGAATGAACGGGGGGCTCGGCCCCATAAATATCATGCTCACCTGCTGATGTCACTGGTGTGTTGGTGGTAGGTATGGTCCCCACACTCCAGCATGGTGATTGAACAGGGTTGGGAGCGAGGCTTGACCCCCTCAGAGTTGATCTTGGCCATTGATCAACCACACCCACATGGATGAAATTGATTGTTCCTGTGGCTAGCATCAGTTTATCTTCCATGCTAGTTACCCCACCAAAACTATTCTAGGATTGGGCGGTTATTGGACAGATGGTGATCCACCCCCATAGCTACTTGTTGGTTAAATTTTATGCATACTGTGAAAATTTCTTCTATCACATCAACTGGAAATAATTCTTTGATCCGGATTTATGCAGGAACGCAACAGAATACAAATATAACCATAGATACAGAGATGTAGCGGAAATAATGCTTCAATTTATTAATAAACAAGTGACTGAAATAAGCTTACAAACATAATGGAAACAAGCTAGGGCACTGGCAGCGTATCTCTGAGAAGAGATGTGGCGTACGCAGGCCTCGACGTAATTTACACGCGGACATGATGGAGATGTGTGAACGCGACACTGGTAGCGCTTATCTACGAGAAGAGATGTATCGGCTCCCAGCCCCCTGAGAAGCGTATTACAATGAGGTTCGAGCCTCTTTATTGATGAGAAACAAATGTAAGTCCAAGAGGTCTATGACCCTAGCAGTGGGAATGAAGCGCCAAAGAGCGGCATGGGCCAGTTTGGGTAAATTGGTGGTTCAACTTCCCGGGGACGTAACTTTGGCATCCGATCTCCGTTTGACGCGCTCAATAGCTCGTTAGAAAGATCTATCCGAGGACTTCAATTTTTGAACGAGCAACATCAGTCCATGGACCCATGCTCTCCGTTTTCCCAAAAAGCGTCGTTTAGGGCCTCAAAATGGCTCCGGAAGTTTAAGACCCGAAAAACTGCCAAAAATAGTAAGTTTTGCCGAAACTTACAAACTGAAATAACTGATGGTGGGGGTTCAAATGGACTCGGTGGGTGGCCACCAATATCCACCTGGATTATTAATGCCCCAAAACGGCTACGGGTGTGCAGGACCCGAAAATCTGCTATAAATAGTAAGTTGTGTTGAAGCTGAAAAACTGAAAGAATTGATGCTGCGGGTCCAAATGGAATAGGTGGGAGGCCACCGATATCCACCTGGATCATTCCTCCCTCCTTAGGAAGCAATGGTCTCCATTGCGTTAAGTTCCTCCATGGGGGGGGGGGGGAATTTTGCTGAAATTGGTGTTGGATTTGTCCAGGATGTCGCGGACCTGTTGGCAGACGTGCTGGATGTAGATGTGCCACCGGTGGGCAGCCATTGAAGGATCTGAAAAAAAAAATTGTCCATCATCGCGTTCCTTTGTTTCTCGAGGGCATCCTCAAACAATATTTTGATAGGATCTCCTGCTCCCTCGTCTTTCTTTCCTTCCGCCATGGGGGGTCGTCGGGGTTGCGAGGTTGAACTCCTTATACCCTGGCCGCATTGGGGACATGAAGAGAAAAACAGAGAAAGAGCAGACCCGCTCTGATACCACTGATCCGGATTTATGCAGGAACGCAACAGAATACAAATATAACCATAGATACAGAGATGCAGCGGAAATAATGCTTCAATTTATTAATAAACGAGTGACTGAAATAAGCTTACAAACATAATGGAAACAAGCTAGGGCACTGGCAGCGTATCTCTGAGAAGAGATGTGGCGTACGCAGGCCTCTGAACTTTGTTACAATGCAGACATGATGGAGATGTGGCGAGCTAGGGCACTGGTAGCACTTATCTCTGAGAAGAGATGTATCGGCTCCCAGCCCCCTAAACTGTATTACAATGAGGCTCGAGGGCCTATTTATTGTTGAGAAACAATGTAGAATCCGAAAAGTCCAAAACCCTAACCGTAGGAGATGAAGCGCCAAAACTGTGGGCCCCGTTTGGGTAAATTGGTGGTTCAACTTCCCGGGGACGTAACTTTGGCATCCGATCTCCGTTTGACGCGCTCAATAGCTCGTTAGAAAGATTTATCCGAGGACTTCAATTTTTGAATGAGCAACATCGGTCCATGGACCCATATTGCTCTCCGTTTTCCCAAAAAGCGTCGTTTAGGGCCTCAAAACGGCTCCGGAAGTTTAAGACCCGAAAAACTGCCAAAAATAGTAAGTTGTGCTTAAACTTACAAACTGAAATAACTGATGGTGGGGGTTCAAATGGACTCGGTGGGTGGCCACCAATATCCACCTGGATTATTAATGCCCCAAAACGGCTCCGGGTGTGCAGGACCCGAAAATATGCTATAAATAGTAAGCTATGTTGAAGCTGAAAAACTGAAAGAATTGATGCTGCGGGTCCAAATGGAATAGGTGGGAGGCCACCGATATCCACCTGGATCATTCCTCCCTCCTTAGGAAGCAATGGTCTCCATTGCGTTAAGTTCCTCCATGGGGGGGAGGGGGGAGGGGGGGAATTTTGCTGAACTTGGTGTTGGATTTGTCCAGGATGTCGCGGACCTGTTGGCAGACGTGCTGGATGTAGATGTGCCACCGGTGGGCAGCCATTGAAGGATCTGGAAAAAAAATTGTCCATCATCGCGTTCCTCTGTTTCTCGAGGGCATCCTCGAGCAAGATTTTGACAGGATCTCCTGCTCCCTTGTCTTTCTTTCCTTCCGCCATGGGGGGTCGTCGGGGTTGCGAGGTTGAACTCCTTATACCCTGGCCGCGTTGGGGACATGAAGAGAAAAACAGAGAAAGAGCAGACCCGCTCTGATACCACTGATCCGGATTTATGCAGGAACGCAACAGAATACAAATATAACCATAGATACAGAGATGCAGCGGAAATAATGCTTCAATTTATTAATAAACGAGTGACTGAAATAAGCTTACAAACATAATGGAAAAACGAGCTAGGGCACGGTAGCGTATCTCTGAAAGAGATGTAGGCGTACGCAAGCCTACGAGAGACGTATTTACAGTACGAGACATGATGGAGATGTGTGGCGAGCTAGAGACACTTGGTAGCGCGCTTATCTCTGAAGAAGAGATGTATCGGCTCCCGACCCCCTGAGACGTATTACAATGAGGCTCGAGGCCTATTTGTTGAGAAATGATATAGAGTCAGAAAGGTCCAAAACCCTAACGAAGTAGGAGATGAAGCGCCAAAGCTGTGGGCCCCGTTTGGGGTAAATTGGTGGTTCAACTTCAGGGGACGTAACTTATAACTTTGACATCAGATCTCTTTTGACACGCTCGATAGCTCGTTAAGAAAGATCTATCAGGGACTTCAATTTTTGAGCAGGCAACATCGGTCCATGGACCCATGTTGCTCTCGTTTCTCCTTTCTCAAAAAGCGTCGTTTAGGGCCTCAAAACGGCTCAGGAAGTTTAAGACACGAAAAACTGCTAAAAATAGTAAGTTGTGGCGGAACTTACAAACTGAAATAACTGATGGTGGGGGTTCAAATGGACTCGATGGGTGGCCACCAATATCCACCTGGATTATTAATGCCCCAAAACGGCTCCGGGTGTGCAGGACCGGAAAACCTGCTATAAATAGTAAGCTGTGCTGAAGCTGAAAAACTGAAAGAATTGATGCTGCGGGTCCAAATGGAATAGGTGGGAGGCCACCGATATCCACCTGGATCATTCCTCCCTCCTTAGGAAACGATAGTCACCTGGGGTGCAAGTTCCCTCCATGGAGGGAATTTTGCTGAACTTGGTGTTGGATTTGTCCAGGATGTCGCGGACCTATTGGCAGACGTGCTGGATGTAGATGTGCCACCGGTGGGTAGCCATTGAAGGATCTGAAAAAAAATTGTCCATCATCACGTTCCTCTGTTTCTCGAGGGCATCCTCGAGCAAGATTTTGACAGGATCTCCTGCTCCCTCGTCTTTCTTTCCTTCCGCCATGGGGGGTCGTCGGGGTTGCGAGGTTGAACTCCTTATACCTTGGCCGCGTTGGGGACATGAAGAGAAAAACAGAGAAAGAGCAGACCCGCTCTGATACCACTGATCCGGATTTATGCAGGAACGCAACAGAATACAAATATAACCATAAATACAGAGATGCAGCGGAAATAGTGCTTCATTTTATTAATAAATGAATGACTGCAATAAGCTTACAAACATAATGGAAATAAGCTAGGGCGCTGGCAGCGTATCTCTGAGAAGAGATGTGGCGTACGCAGGCCTCTGAACTGTGTTCTGATACGAGACATGATGGAGATGTGGCGAGCTAGGGCATGGTAGCGCTTATCCTGCGAAGAGATGTATCGGCTCCGGCCCCACACAGGCTGTATTACGTAGGATCGAGGGGCCTATTTATTGTTGAGAAACAATGTAGAATCAGAAAGGTCCAAAACCCTAGCAAGTAGGAGATGAAGCGTAAGCTGTGGGCCCCGTTTGGGTAAATTGGTGGTTCAACTTCCCGGGGACGTAACTTTGGCATCCGATCTCCGTTTGACGCGCTCAATAGCTCGTTAGAAAGATCTATCCGAGGACTTCAATTTTTGAACGAGCAACATCTGTCCATGGACCCATGTTGCTCTCCGTTTTCCCAAAAAGCGTCGTTTAGGGCCTCAAAACGGCTCCGGAAGTTTAAGACCCGAAAAACTGCCAAAAATAGTAAGTTTTGCCGAAACTTACAAACTGAAATAACTGATGGTGGGGGTTCAAATGGACTCGGTGGGTGGCCACCAATATCCACCTAGATTATTAATGCCCCAAAATGGCTCCGGGTGTGCAGGACCCGAAAATCTGCTATAAATAGTAAGCTGTGTTGAAGCTGAAAAACTGAAAGAATTGATGCTGTGGGTCCAAATGGAATAGGTGGGAGGCCACCGATATCCACCTGGATCATTCCTCCCTCCTTAGGAAGCAATGGTCTCCATTGCGTTAAGTTCCCTCCATGTGGGGGGAGTTTCTGTGAACTTGGTGTTGGATTTGTCCAGGATGTCGCGGACCTGTTGGCAGACGTGCTGGATGTAGATGTGCCACCGGTGGGCAGCCATTGAAGGATCTGAAAAAAAAAATTGTCCATCATCGCGTTCCTCTGTTTGTCGAGGGCATCCTCAAGCAAGATTTTGATAGGATCTCCTTCTCCTTCGTCTTTCTTTCCTTCCGCCATGGGGGGTCGTCGGGGTTGCGAGGTTGAACTCCTTATACCCTGGCCGCGTTGGGGACATGAAGAGAAAAAACAGAGAAAGAGCAGACCTGCTCTGATACCACTGATCCGGATTTATGCAGGGACGCAACAGAATACAAATATAACCATAGATACAGAGATGCAGCGGAAATAATGCTTCAATTTATTAATAAACGAGTGACTGAAATAAGCTTGCAAACATAATGGAAACAAGCTAGGGCACTGGCAGCGTATCTCTGAGAAGAGATGTGGCGTACGCAGGCCTCTGAACTGTGTTACAATGCAGACATGATGGAGATGTGGCGAGCTAGGGCACTGGTAGCACTTATCTCTGAGAAGAGATGTATCGGCTCCCAGCCCCCTGAACTGTATTACAATGAGGCTCGAGGGCCTATTTATTGTTGAGAAACAATGTAGAATCCGAAAGGTCCAAAACCCTAACCGTAGGAGATGAAGCGCCAAAACTGTGGGCCCTGTTTGGGTAAATTAGTGGTTCAACTTCCCGGGGACGTAACTTTGGCATCCGATCTCCATTTGACGTGCTCAATAGCTCGTTAGAAAGATCTGTCTGAGGAGTACAACTTTTGAACGAGCAACATGGTCCATGGACCCATGTTGCTCTCCGTTTTCCCAAAAAACGTCGTTTAGGGCCTCAAAACGGCTCCGGAAGTTTAAGACCCGAAAAACTGCTAAAAATAATAAGTTGTGCCGAAACTTACAAACTGAAATAACTGATGGTGGGGGTTCAAATGGACTCGATGGGTGGCCACCAATATCCACCTGGATTATTAATGCCCCAAAACGGCTTCGGGTGTGCAGGACCCGAAAACCTGCTATAAATAGTAAGATGTGCTGAAGCTGAAAAACTGAAAGAATTGATGCTGCGGGTCCAAATGGAATAGGTGGGAGGCCACCGATATCCACCTGGATCATTCCTCCCTCCTTAGGAAGCAATGGTCTCCATTGTGTTAAGTTCCTCCATGGGGGGGAAAATTTTGCTGAACTTGGTGTTGGATTTGTCCAGGATGTCGCGGACCTGTTGGCAGACGTGCTGGATGTAGATGTGCCACCGGTGGGCAGCCATTGAAGGATCTGAAAAAAAAATTGTCCATCATCGCGTTCCTCTGTTTCTCGAGGGCATCCTCAAGCAAGATTTTGATAGGATCTCCTGATCCCTCGTCTTTCTTTCCTTCCGCCATGGGGGGTCGTCGAGGTTGCGAGGTTGAACTCCTTATACCCTGGCCGCGTTGGGGACATGAAGAGAAAAACAGAGAAAGAGCAGACTCGCTCTGATACCACTGATCCGGATTTATGCAGGAACACAACAGAATACAAATATAACCATAGATACAGAGATGCAGCGGAAATAATGCTTCAATTTATTAATAAACGAGTGACTGAAATAAGCTTACAAACATAATGGAAACAAGCTAGGGCACTGGCAGCGTATCTCTGAGAAGAGATGTGGCGTACGCAGGCCTCTGAACTTTGTTACAATGCAGACATGATGGAGATGTGGCGAGCTAGGGCACTGGTAGCACTTATCTCTGAGAAGAGATGTATCGGCTCCCAGCCCCCTAAACTGTATTACAATGAGGCTCGAGGGCCTATTTATTGTTGAGAAACAATGTAGAATCCGAAAAGTCCAAAACCCTAACCGTAGGAGATGAAGCGCCAAAACTGTGGGCCCCGTTTGGGTAAATTGGTGGTTCAACTTCCCGGGGACGTAACTTTGGCATCCGATCTCCGTTTGACGCGCTCAATAGCTCGTTAGAAAGATCTATCCGAAGAATTCAATTTTTGAATGAGCAACATCGGTCCATGGACCCATGTTGCTCTCCGTTTTCCCAAAAAGCGTCGTTTAGGGCCTCAAAACGGCTCCGGAAGTTTAAGACCCGAAAAACTGCCAAAAATAGTAAGTTGTGCCGAAACTTACAAACTGAAATAACTGATGGTGGGGGTTCAAATGGACTCGGTGGGTGGCCACCAATATCCACATGGATTATTAATGCCCCAAAACGGCTCTGGGTGTGCAGGACCCGAAAATCTGCTATAAATAGTAAGCTGTGTTGAAGCTGAAAAAATGAAAGAATTGATGCTGCGGGTCCAAATGGAATAGGTGGGAGGCCACCGATATCCACCTGGATCATTCTTCTACTTGTTAATTTATTTAACAATTTCTTTTTTGTTTGTTATGACAAATATCAAATAACTCACACAATTATTTTCACAAATAAACTGCAAAAAATAAATGGCTTTGAAAACTGAGAAAATATGTCACATACACACACATAAAATTGACACCGTTATTTTTGGACAAATCTCTCCGGAAAAACCTAATTTGGGAAAACCTGTGCAACAGCTGAGGGTTTTATTATTACGTAGCAGTGAGAAATTTTGAGTACAATCTATGGATTCCCAACTGGAAATCCAAATAAAGAAAAATATTGGCAAAAATCTAGTGAGAAATTTTCCTCACCCCACAAGCAAATCCGAGCTTCGACTACGACTCAAAGTGAGTCATCCAAACTACCTCTGCGAATGCATGTGTCACCCTAGCGCATTCCCTTCACATGCACAACCAGAATTAGTTGCACCTGTAGCCATCCTGTCTTCCATTGGCTGAGAAATTGTCTCTCCGACCTTATAGAACCCTTTCCTGACCTCTGGAACTGAAACTCAGATTCTCTCCAAAAAAATCGAAGGAACGAAATGAAATATAGATTTAAAAAAGAACACATAAATATAGACAAATATAACTTCATTAATAAATAGCAAGTGCTTAAAAATATTTAAATACACAAGAGAAACAAACTAGCTCGAGCAATAGTAGCTTATCTTAGAGAAGAGATGTGAAAAATACATGCCTTATGAAGATAGTCAAAATGAGGCTCTTAGGGATTTTTATCATCAATAAACAATGGAAAACCCTAAACATCCAAAAACCTAACCCTAGTAGGTGAATCGCCAAAATATTATGGGCCCTGATGGGTTTAGTTGGAACATCAACTTCCCGAGGTCGTAGCTTTGGCATACAATATTTGTTTGGCATGCACAATAGCTCATTAGAAAGGTCTATCCGAGTAAAAAAACTTTCGATTGAAAAATTCAGGCCAACATTATCGCATTTTCATGTTTCCACAAAAAAAAGGTCATTTAGGGCCTCAAAACGGCTCCAAATGTTTAGGACCTAAAAAAGTGCCAAAAGTAGAAAATTGTTGAAATAGGAAATTGTATTAGAACTTAGGAAAATGAAAGGAAACAATATTTGGGGCCCAAGTAGAATAGGAAGGTGGCCACCATTATCCACCTAGATCAGATGCACTTTAAATTTTTACAAAATGCTTCCTAGCTAATGTACCTTATTAAGGATCAAAAGGGATCCAATTATCTCCAACCATTTCCATAAATGTTTCATCACTGAGCCACTGTGAATTCATTTTAAAGGGACAGATAGAATTTTGGGTCACACCTTTGAGTTCCAAAAATGTTGGATAATGATAAAAAAATCCAATAATATGTTTCCATTTTGGGGAAGACATAAAATTCTAGCTAAATTAGGAATTATTCTAGGAAGTGATTTTGAGCCAAGTTCTAGATTTGGTGGTTAGCCTTAAACCACCATTTAGTAGAAGACTTCAACTTTTTTCTACCCATTTGTGGCCTTCCTTAAACCACCAAATTCAAAGAGCAGATCCATCAATTGGTTGCTATCCACCTTCGTATTTCTCTTCTCTTCATAGACTCACATACATCCCTTTGAATTAAGGGGAGAATGTTGAAAACCACATCCCCAGGGATTATGGAAAATTGTATTATTCACTGAAGAGTAAGGACAAAAGCCACAAGTCAACATGTACATCTATCAGGAGTCTAAGAGACCTCTTGGAAGATGAAATAAAGGGTCATAAATAAATGTATGTATGTTTATCATACTAATGAAAAATACATCACAAACTTATGGAAACTTGTCCTTTGTTTTTGTATGTGTCCAACATATTACTAGTAGCTTAAATACTATTTCCAAGTTGAGGTGGTTGGGAAGGGCGATATAAAATTTCCTATGAGTAGTGACCCTCTTAATGGGTTACACCTAGTGGTTTCTTAATCTTGAATATAGCCAAGACCATCACCTTCGAATTCTTCAATGTCAAAGTAACTCACATGGATATCCAAAATTAACTCATCCCATAAAAAGAAATACATGAGAACCTCCTTATTATTGTAGGGAGGTTTATAAAATACCATGGACCATTAATCCTTCAAACAATCTTGCCATGCTAGGAATGTGTACTAGTTAATGCAAAGATGTATCTTTCTTGGATCAAACAATACAATTAGTTCTAGGTTCAATGAACGAATGAACAATACTTTCTTTGATTATATTATATTTTTTTAACCCCTTCCTTATTAATGCTAGTTTAGTAGCACTCTCTCATCTTGGCCCCATATTCAAATATATCAGATAATTAGCCATGAGCATGGCTAATGGAATCAATGACGGTGTCAACTGAAGTGGCCAATGAAATATAAGATGGCTCTCTTGTGTTCCTAAGATCCCCAATAAGGTTTTCAATTTCATTTAGACATTAATTAATTTCATTATATGGATCTTATATGGAGTTAGGGTTCATGTTTTTATAGCAGTTTTTCTCCATGGTGATGGAATAACAAATGAAATTACACAATAAAAAAATTATCTTAAAAAATATGTGAATTTATAAATTTTAAAAATAATAAAATGACATTTAAAATAAAGTATGCTTAGAAATAAGAGCTTCTCTCCATGAAATGGTAAGTTCCAATGATGGTGTTGTTCAAATCTTTCTTTTCCATGTTGATTTTGGCCTAGATGATGAAGCATGTTATATTGGTGAAAAAACCCATCAATGTTGATGAAAAAAAGTCACATTTTTTAAAATAATTTTATAGATAAAAACACATATACATCCCTATTATATATATGTTAAAAATATACACACATTTTAAAAATATACGTACATTCCTAAAATACGCATACATTCTTGAAAAAACTAATAAAAACATAATCTTTTTTATTGTGGGATAAATGTTTTATTTCCTTCTAAAGTTGAATGTACATAAAAATACCATAGTAACTTAGATCAATCTTTCGCTAGAAGACCAAACCATAACCAAAAATGCACTCTTCATAGAGAGGCATGAGATATCAAATTGTTAAAAAATAATGAAAGAATGAGATGTAAACTGAAACCCAGGCCGAATAGGCCAACAAAACAAACTGTAAGATCAAAATTCAAAATAAATAGAGGCATGATAGGAACTAAGTAGAGGGATCAAAGTTAGTGGCAAGACCCTGAATCGAGTCTTCATTGTGGCCGAGATTTTTGCTAGTATGAGGATGGATGCCCAAATGTTGCTCAATGCATTCCAAATGTTGGTACAAGCCCCTTAGGTGTTGGTGGAGGTGTTCCAAAGAATGAAGGGTGCTAGTTTTGTACTCAAATAGATCCATAAAATTGTGTCCAAAGAGAAACTTCATGTGCCAGTATAAGTCCATAATATACATGTATTGGATGAAGTGGCCTCAAGTATGGCCCATGTTTGACACCTTGTTAGCCAGCTCATCGAGAACCACATAATCTGAAAATTATTTCCACGTTAAGGCCCTCTCATGTTCTGTGCGAGTGATCTCGTCTTGAATGGGGCCTAGGGTAAGGTCCCAGAACCCGGCAAGAGTTTCTTTCAAGTGTTGGTGGGTATGAGAATGACCCCGAGAATCCTGCTCTTGATAATAAGTTGCCACTCAGTTGACACGTTCTTGTTGACGGACCATGGGAGAAGTTGCAACAAGAGGACAAAGGAAAAAAATAGAGGTAAAGGGGAGAAGGTGGGTGACTAAAAGAGATATGTCACGTAGGTAGGGGTAAGGAGTAGATGACAAGAAACCAGATACAACCACAAAGTTAGGGAGGTAAGCACTAACAATAGGCTATAAAGAGGGAGAATTATAGAGTGAAGGGAGAGGCCAAGGATGACTAGAGGGGTTAACCAAAGGATGCGCAAGGCTACCAGAGGTGAGCCAAGGAATACATTTGATACCACATAAGTTCAAAGGGAGTTGTTGAGGGAGCATTCAACCATAAGGGAAGAAAAAGGAAAGGCAGGAAATATAGCACATTTGAAAAAAGAAACAAGATCATGGAAGGATTGCAAAGAAAAAATAAAGCCAACGCTCAGTAAGGATTTTGATGCCCATAATGATTTTTCACTACCCTTTATAAATTCCACTTCGGTAACTGTTGCATGCGCTGCAATTCGAATTGGAAAGGGAAACAAAAACACTAACTCAATATAAGCACCTCTGAGTCTCCAACCAGGGAAATTGAAATCACCAATTATGAAACGGGAAGTGAGATTGCAAAGCAAAGGGATTGGGACTAGCTAAAGCTCGCAGAAGTGGGCTAGCTAGTGCCCACAAAGTGAATTACACAAGCACTCAGAGAGGACGACAAAAAGAGCAAGCCAAAACCCATGACATCCAAGGATTAATAACACTGGGATGAAGGTAGTGAAAGGCAAAAGAATGCAAATAAATTGCACACGAGGTAAGCCATGGCAGGCTTGGCGATCTAAGTATTAATCAATGTTAGTGACACAGTTCATAACAGTTCAGGTTGCGAGTAATGCACTTGCATAAGGCTCCTCGAGTGCAGTGATTAACCAGACATAGTTAGGGGGGCATGTTACCACATCTCCAACCTAATTTAGTGAAACGGTGACAACCTGACCTCCCTCCCCTTTTTCAATCTCATCACCCCATCAAAAATACTAAAAACATAATCTTAATAAAATAAATAAATAATAATAATAATAATAAATTTATTACAATTAAAAAAGAAGAAGACTAACTTCCTATATCTCTTCTTATGTCCATCGAAATATCCATCGAAACTATCTTATGAAGCTCTCTTCTTATGTCCATCCAAATATCCTATGAAGAGATAAAAGGATAAGGTATCTTCGTCATCTACTAAGTGACTTATGCTTTGCGTCTTAGCTTAGCTTTAAAATTTTTTATAAATGTTAACTATATAATAAAAAAAAAATATCTTCCTATACCGAGCGAAACCATCTTCCTATGTCCATCCAAATATCATATGAAGACATAAAAGTATAGGGTTAAATTTATTATAAATTTTAACGATATAGAAACAGAACTATCTTCGTGTACCCATCCAAACCATCTTCCTATGTCCATCCAAATATCACATGAAGACATAAAAGTATAGGGTTAGTGTGCTCATCATCTACTAAGTGACTTATGCTTTGAGTTCTAGAGCAGATTTAAAAGTATAAATTTTAACACGAATATTGATAAGAAACACAACATATAATAATGTACTACATTCGTGAAGTGGTTCTAAGCTTTAAATATTGTTTTCTGATTTTTAATAATACAACATGTATAAATATATTCTATAAGTGCAATGATTTAAACATTTGCAACCTTTAAAAAATGAGTATACTTTCCTAACATGATAAGTTGAAGGAACTTAATAATTATAATAATAATCTTCTTTTCCATAAAAGTTTGCTTTGTTTAGGTATATATCCCCATCATACCTTTACGCCCAAACTATATTATTTTAAGACCTTTCATGAAAGTTACATCATTATACATCATTATGTGTACGTATAAGGTCCACATGATGTAAAATCAGACATATGTTTAATATTTTAAGTACTTGGTTCTATCCGTTTAATCTGCATTTTGATATAACATATAATGTTTAATTAATCAACGCACTCCGAGTACCTAATGTTTAGGTAAATATATATGAATCAAACTTTAAAGTCAACCTTAATGGGGGCCGTACTTAAAAAATAAAATCTAATTTAAATATTTAAATAAAATATGTATGGAAGGTCATTAAAGCCAACCCATTCTTATCTCATGAAAACATTTCATAAATTATAAATCTAGAAACTCTCTTACAAATCATTTAAAACCACTCGAAACCTTTTTGTATGATAGGTAGGTGTGTGAGACTCGACATTAAAGAAATATAAATTACGATAATTAATGTTGTGTGTATGATGGTAAGGAGCAAAGTAAAGCTCGATTTATTTAATTCGGCATTTTGGTTTAATTTTGAAGTAACTTTTTCTTAAGAGATTTTAAAATACGTTAATTTAAAATGTAGTTTTTAAGTGTGATTTTTTTGGAGTTTTGGTAGGAATGTGGTGAATTTTTTTGTCAAACTTGTGATTTTAACAAATTTCTTGCAGATTATAAATAAATTAGATTAAAAAATAAATTAGAAAATTTTCAAAAATTATAATTTTTTATTTTTAAATTTTTTTAATATATTTTAATTCTTATTATAAAATGTAGTTTGTATTTTATTTTTAGTATAATTTAATTCTAATTATAAAATGGATGAAAAAAAGTAATATTTAATTCTTGTTTCATGAGAAAGTAATATTTTAATATTTTAATGTATGTAGATTTTTGTTTAGTTCTATACTTATATATTTTTTAAATATAATTTTGTTTGTAAATTTGGTGAGAATAGATCTTCATCATGTCTAATATAGCACTTGATCAAGTCATGGAATTGAACTGATGACTTCACATCAAGGAGTGTCTTTATAGAACATCCACTGTCTATCTTAGATATACACATCCTCTCCTATACATGAAATATTAAATCTTAATTGATTTTACATTTTGATTTTTTATGGCCACTAAAATTATCTATACAGATTTATTGTTTGTTTAATTTTTTTATCTATTTTTAAAATAATTAGAAATTATTTCTTTAGATTTCAACTTTTTCTCATAATTCATTTTTTATATTAATTATTTTTTTATTTATTAAATTTTATAATGTTTTTATTTTCCTAAATTTTATTTTAACAAGAATACTTCTTCATGTGAATATTTTCAATAATTTTAATTGAAGGTAAACTAGTCTAGATCCATTTTAACTCTAGATTTATTAAGGGCGGAAAAAGATCAATTCTCTTAAGGTGCCTCTTTTTTTAGTGCAAAATTTGAAAAAAGGTTTGCACATCCAAAGATTTTGATCCTTCTATGGGGTGGAAATAACGACAATAGGTAATGGGCCTTAGTTAAATGGTCCGAGGTCTGCTCCCCCAAAGATTTTGGAGGATTAGGTTTGAGGGACCCCGAGAAAAGAAACATCGTCATGGGTGCCCATATTTAGTGGAAATGGGTGTCCAGTCCTCATACTTCCCGGGCCCAGCTCTGGGCATCTAAATATGTGGAAAATTGGCCTCAAGAGGATCTTATTCGCTAAAATCTGGAGATTGGAAGCTCCCAAATCTAGAAAGCAGTCAGTCAACACAAGTTCCTAATCCAATCACACAACTTTTGAGAAATTCGATCAGGGTCCCATGCTCTCTTTTGGGAAGACTCGTGGTAGTAGCAGCCTAGTCTTGCAAATCTCTTTCAAAAATCTCGGTGGCAAGAAACTCTTCAAGGCAGGGAGAACATTCAAGTCAAGCACTTTTGGACATCGCTGAACACTTAGGGATTTCGCAACTGGCTCCCACTACTCAATGGAAAGAAAATAGGCATGATGAGGCCCATGATGACATTTGGACGAAACTTGTAAAAAAGAAAATTTGAAGTCTCGATGGATCATATATTCTCAGGGGGGTCATACTCCCCAAGGAGTCTTCACTACCAAGGAAGCTATCATTTGCTCCATTCGTCAGCTCTTGATCAAGCTGATAAAATTTGGCCAAATATATGGAACACTAGCATTTGGCCCAAAGTATCCACCTTCCTCTGCCTGTTCAGCAAGTGCCACTTCTTAACTTGGGACAAACTTACAAAGAAAGGATTCATTGGACCTTCACGGTGCCCCCTATGTTAGAATCAGGCAGAAACCATTGATCATCTTCTAAACCTTTGTCCTTTTGCAAGCACTCTTTGGGACAGAATCACCACTCTTTCCTGTCAAACCAACTGAATGCGCGATGATGTTACTAATACGATTCATCATTGGCAGGAGACCCCTTCACTAGTAATCTTCTCAACACGCTCTGGATGCTCATTCTCGTTATTCTGCTCTAGAAAATATGGAAGTAAAGGAATAACAGAATCTTAAAATACTTGGCAACATCTCACGAGATTTTCAGAACCGAATTCTACAACAATCTAAAGGAAAATTTGGCCCTGCGTCAGTGGATGAACTCAGATATCCCAACCTTGCCCTCAGAATGCCACATATGGGCCAGTTGTAATCTCTCTATCCCATGCAACACTTTTGTCTCTCCTTCTTCCAGCACCCCATCTGAATCTTTAAGATCTTGGAAGCCTCTTCCCATGGTTCTCTATAAACTCAACTTCGATGGAGCCTCAAAAGGAAATTCGGGCAAAGCTGGCTTTGGTGAAATATTTCATGACTCTACAGGGGACACCCTTAATTATTTTTTTTGGCTCCATTGGTTGGGATAGCAACAACTCTGTCGAGCTGGAGGGACTTATCCAAGGTCTCAACCTAGCTTGAGAGAACGATTTCTTTCTTCTAGAGATGGAAGAGGATTCTCAAATTATTATAAATGCGGCTCATCATCTTCTTCATGGCCCAACCTCATACAAAATCTCAAAGAGCTATCATTTAGCTACTAGACTGGAAAATTTGGAACATTGGCTTCAAACCCACAAAACCATCACCTTCATGCATGTTTGTAGAACATCCAATGAGGTAGCGGATCTCTTAGCCAACAAAAGCGTTGACTAATACTCTCCTCTCTTCTCCAGTTGATTCCACTCCATCTTTGATGAATCTTTGCGTACAGCTTGCAATCATCTGGTCCTTAAAGATATTCAACTCCTAGATGCGGGTGTTTGACACGATACAAGCGCAGTGTGCTTGAGGGATGGGCAACCACCTGGTTGATCAACGCATGGACCACTGGACCGACGTGATGGGGGATCATTTACTCGGTCTCTGACCAGCTTCTTGCTCGTCTCTGGGAAGAGCACCACCTTGATAATGGCTCGAGTTGAGGGTAGAGGCCTCGTAAATCCACAATTCCACGTACACCTCCTCCCCCGCCTCGTACTTAGCTGGTATTCCTGTCAAAATTCCGAAGGATGACTTGGATGACATTTCGAGCTTCACTTCAAATGGTACCTAGAAAAAAGATGCAGCAGTGGACGACATCGCTCATATGGAAACAGCTCAACAACCCACGATGGTCCCCTCTTCGACTCTGGTGCCAGACCCCTAGCTTATCGAGGAGGACATAGCGCCCATGAAATAATTTGGATGCATCGTGACGAAGGAAAATCCATATCAGGTGGATAATGATGTACAAACTCGGTATATGCAATTATTTGGCTCTCTTATGGCTCTGTTTATATAGGTTTATCTCTCTTTTTTGTGCCTATCTTTATTTTTTTGCGAACTCTGCTACCCTTGGACATATTAAAGGTTGGTTTCCCCATGAAGGGCAACCCAAACTCTTGATTTTTATCAGCTCTCATCGAACAAGGGTTGGCTAGTCCAGAAACCACTTGTTCTGAAGCACATTTTGTATCTTTTGTATAAATCAATAGAATTTTAGCCTAATTTAGAGAGAAAAAAAAGATTTTGATCCTTCTCGATGGTTGATAGATTTATAGATCCATAGTTAAGATGGATCTAGACTTGTTAATTTATTAATATTTATTAATCATACTTATTAATTTTATTTTATTTTTAGTTTTGTGTAATTTGATCGAGTCAAAATATTTACATTACATAACATAATATTACAACATCTCTTCCATAAGGGTTGGGGACCAGTGACACAATCATTATTTATTTTGTAAATAATTTAATAGAACACATATGTGTACCTATGTATTATTTATTAGCTTGTTTAGGTTTTTCATGATTTATGATGTTAATTTTTTCTTTAATAATATGTTTCTAATAAGTATTTAAATTTTCAAAAGGTATTATCTAAAGATGTAAAGTTTTGGAGTTTTTTTTTATAGAATATGATTTTTATTTTTATTTTTATTTTTTTGGCTAAATCAAAATTATTGTTGTTTAAAATAGGTTTTTGAGTGAGTATATGGATTCAAAACCCCGAAAGCCAATGGGTCAATTAGATCATGGAGATTTTAGAACCCAAACTTGTGATTCCAAGAAATCTCTTCCAGATTTTGGACAAATTAGACCCAAAAATATGTTAGAAACCCTCCAAAAAATAGAACAAATAAACTATTCATTTTTAAAATCATTTTGTAATCACATTTTATTGAACCATATTAATCTTTAACCTAATTAAATTTTAGATATCTTTTATAAAATAAAATTCAACTAAAATCACAGTAATCATCTAGGAACCTTTTTAAAGCAATCACTAACACTAAATTATTAAAATATGTATTTTAAATCGATAAAAACTAAATAAGTTTTATTTTAAATAAACTCAATATTTATCATTCCAAAAAATATATTTACTTGTATTTATTTTGCAAGATAACCAACATAAATGATAGCTTTCTTTGTTTTAATGTGCAAAGTGTTGAGAAAAATTAAAAATTAGCTCATCCATATAAATTAAATGGATGGTAAATTCCAATAGGTATCAATCTAAGATAATCATAAAAAACTTAACCTAGGATAAATCTAATATTATTTAGATTAAAAAAATCATAAAACTTAATTAAATCTGTCTAGATCCTTCTTAACTCCTAAGTGGGATCAAATCTTTTGAGATGCAAACTTGTTTTTAGAGTGAAAAGAGATTTAATCTCTCTCCTCAGTAAATTCGTAGTTAAGATAAATCTATGATGGTTTAATTCTGCCCTTTAAATAAGGTATATTCCACATGAATACAATGGGTTATTTTTATTTTTATTATTATTTTAATTTTGAAAAAGTTAAAAAATTTTCATTGTTGGAAATTATAACTTTATTATTATTATTTATAAAAATAATTAATATATGATTTAAACAATATTCTTAACCATGGAGATTCACCCTATTCTACTATAAGACTTCTTAACTTGTAAATACCTTTGTCAATATGAAACATGTTGAAATGACATTTTCTTTAATTAATTAATTGGAGATAAATTCATAACAAAAACATACCACCTTGGAAATAAATATTAACCCTTGATCTATAAATACTATTACTAATATTTTGACATATTATCATCTACCTAATAATTGTTGATAATTACATTAAATTATGGAAAACCTCTTTTGAAATGAACAAAATTATACATAAAAATATTGAATATAGAGACTACAATTTCGCCAGGAAATCATTTTTCCTTGGAATCTAGTTTATTTATTTACTCATTTTTTCAAAAAAATCTGACTATAGGAGTGTTTGACTCTTTTTTTTTTTTTATAATGGAGATGGATTCAACACAATAAAAAACTCCTTGGGCACCTAAAATCTCGAAGCTTGACAACTGTAACCCAAATTTACCAAAATTTCTTTGAGATTTTTATCAAAACCATTCCAAATTTTCCACTATGTTTTAGACAAAATTATAGCCTCTTTAAACTTCCTATTATAAATATTTAATAATCCTTTTTTTTTAAACAAATCATATTTAAAATATTTTTCCATTTTGTTACCTTAAAATTTTAAAATAATGTTGTTTAACCCATAAATAAAAATGGTTTATGGTTAAAATTCAATGATTTTAAATAAAAGTGTATTCTTATTTGAATGTATATATAACTTCAAAAACTTGGAAATATTGAACTCTGTAAATTACCAAATTCTTTGTATTAAGTAAACAACACTATTTAACTTGAATTATGTTTTACAATTCTGACTACAAAGACGAAGCAGTGATGGGTCACATTTTGACTCATGGTCCAACAATCTCCACCAGCACTCCAATGAGGGTGTACAGATACACAGGGTCGCCAATAAAGGACTCCAGCAAGCATGTTGGTGTACATGCACCTAGATTAGCTTTAGTTCAACTCTAAAGATTGCATGCAATGTCCACTTGTCTTTAACTAGTTAACTCGAGTGTTGTACATACATATAGTTAGCCTTAATTAGCTTTAGTTCAACTCTAGATATTGCATGCAATGTGCACTTGTCTTTAGCTAGTTAACTCGAGTGATTACATGCGATGTGCACTTGGATTTAGTTAGTTAACTCTAGTGCTTGCATGTGGTGCATGTGCACATTAACATAACATAAAGCACACTTAGCTTTAGTTAGCTTTAACTATCCATAGTTATTAAATGTACAATTAAGCTTAACTCAACTGCTTTTATGTATTGATTCTAAAACTAATATTAATGAATTAATTTCATTCTCAATTCTAATTGTTTTTCTTTTTCAACTTGGCAAGTTTGTCCAATTATTCTTCAACTAGATTCATATTTGTGCTCTAATAATTTTACATGGTATCGGAGCTACAAGGGTTTGGAGAAGTTGGATGAACAATTTATTGCATGTGTGAAGAGAATAGAATTGGAAATTGTTCGAAGATTTGATTTGTAGATCAAAATATTGGAGAATTTCCGCAATGGATTTCTCATCCTCAACAATTCTTACTCCGTATAACTACTTCCAATGGAAACTAGAGATTTTGCTTCACCTCAGAGGAAAAGGCTTGTACCAGATAGTTATGAATACAGAAGATAAACCCAATTCCTCCATTGAAAAATACAAATACTTCAACAGGATGGACAAGGCTTTTGGTATTCTATTATTGTCCATATCTCTAGCATTGCATTTCCATGTGGACACATGCAACACTCCGAATGAGGTTTGGACAATATTAGAGAATTTATTTGGAAAGCAGGATGAGATGTGGGCTCATATTCTCGAAAATGAGCTAAATTCCTTAGATCCAAATAGCTTTGAGAACATTCAAGTTTTCTTTACGAAATTTAAATCATTGCTTCTATAATTACGTGATTGTGGGATCAATAAATCAAAACAGGAAGGTCAATTGATCCTTTCTATTTTTCCTAAATTAGGCCCTGGATATGTTGTTTTCGTTTCCACATTTCATACAGTTAGACTTGCAACTAGGGAAAAATGGAAAATGCCCAAATTTGACGCATTTATTGAGTCTCTTATTCATGAGCAGGATAAGCTCATAAAAATGGTTCATTAAAGTCTCCAAATGCACATACACTTGCCATGCATTAGAAAGGAAAGTCCAACACGAAACCAAATCAGCTATAAAAAGGAAAAGGATAGGAAAGAGATCCAGATCCAAGAAAGGGAGGAAATCCAAAACCTCTAGATGATTCTTCCAGCTCCAAGGGTAAGAAGGGAAAAAAAGGAAACTTCAAGTGTCCTTATTGTGATAGAGGTTATCATCCCGAATCCTCTTGCATGTAGAAGACTATTAATTTGATGGCAAAGACTCTTCAACAAAATAATCTTGGTCATCACATTCCAGAAAGTGCCAAGAAGAAGACGGAGGAAAAACCATCAGAAACAAGGGGTAATGGGCATGCCTTGATTTCTCTTCATTCTACATCATAGGAATGGATCATCGTTTCAGGAGCTTGACATCATATGGCTTCTTCAAAGGAATCTTTTTCTTCTCTACATGCATACTCAGGACCTCTTATTCTCATGGGGGACAATTCTACAGTTGCAGCAACTGGAAAAGGAAGAGTGCAATTCGAAGATGGAATTTTTTAGAATGTCTTGCATATTCCAAGGCTTTATGTGAATCTTCTCTCAGTGTATCAAATGACACACACAGGTAGCGGAAGGAAAGTGGAATTTACCCTAGATTCCATGAGCATTTATGATATGCAAAACAACTTTAAGATTGCATCTGGCAAGGTAAATGATCAATCTCGTATGTATACATTTTCTAATTTTCTTCCTCAATCAGATTCTATTTTGCTACTTACGCATGCAAATGAAGAAAGTAGGATTCGACATGAGAGATTTGGGCACTTGAATTTCAGATATATGCAACAACTTAGCAAGCAAGGGATGGTCAAAGGATTGCTGACCATTGAATTTTCAAATGGTGTTTGTAATGGATGTGCTCTTACAAAGAATCCACAAGACAAGTTCGAGAAGGGGCATGCACAAAGAGCCTCTTCACCTTTGAAACTTGTACACAGTGATCTCATGGGCTTTTTTCCAGTGCTTTCAATGAGAAAAGCAAGATATGTGTTGTCATTTACAGATGATTACATGAGATTCACTTGGGTTTACTTCTTGAAACTCAAGTCTGAAGTTTTTCAACATCTAAATATTTTCAAGGCGCATGCGGAAAATCAGTATGGAAAACACATCAAGATACTCCAAAGAGATAATGGGACATAATATGTCAACAAATATATCAAGAATATTTGTAATGAAGCACACATACAGTTCCTTACACTCCACAACAAAATGGGGTAGCTGAAAGGAAGAATCGGTATTTGAAAGAGATGGCCATTTGCATATTGCATGAAAGACCTCTTTCATCAAAGTTGTGGGCTGAAGCTATCAATTGTGCCTCATATATCCAAAAAAGATATTCTCATAAATATTTTACTATAAAAACACCTTTTTAGGCGGGGACTGGCATGCAACCTGAAGTTAGTCATTTCTGCATTTTCAAATCTCAAGGATGGGCCCACATTCTTACAGAGAAGAGAAAGGCTTTGGAGCCTCAAATTAAAGCATTCATGTTTGTTGGATATTATGATGAAGTCAAAGGGTATAGATTTCTTGATATCAAAATTGAAGAGCTCTTTATTGAAAGGAGTGTAAACTTTGATGAAGATATTTTGCATGTACCCGGAGATGAACTTGTTACCAAGTTTCGATCACCATTCATTGATGAGTATGCAGATGAAACTTCAGATCAAAACTCTGATGAATATGAGCCTTTACCCGTGACACCTGTTGGACCACCAACGGTTGAAAATTGAGATCACACTTCCTCATTTAGTTCAGAAGATTCTTGACCACCTTCAACACAAAAATTGCGTAGCATGAGTGCAAGCACTCTTAGCTATGGAGCCATGCATGCCCATGCATGCTTATATGATGCATGCATCTGAATCACAGACTTATGCAGAAGCAACTGGGCATCCTGAATGAGAAGCAACAATGGATGAGGAATATAACTCTCTCATTAAGAACCAGACTTGGGATTTGGTTCCACTACCTTCCAATCATAAACTTGTGAGGTGCAAGTGGGTTTAACGAACCAAGAAAGCAGCAAATGGCCAAGTTAGTCAATATAAGGCACGATTGGTAGCAAAAGGTTTTCATCAGGTACATGGTGTTGACTATGATGAAACTTTTGCTCCAGTGGAAAAAATGGATTCCATTCGGCTAGCTCTCTCCATTGCAGCAGCAAGAGGATGGGAGGTGCATCATATGGATGTGAATATTTCCTTTCTTCACGGTGATCTTGAGGAGGAAATCTACATGGAGCAGCCACAGGGATACATGCACAATTCATCTCTAGTATGAAAACTAAAGAAGTCTCTCCACGACCTTAAGCAGGAACCTAGAGCATGGTATGCAAATATGGATTCTTATTTGTTATCTTAAAATTTTATACGTTGCAAATCTAATTCCAATGTTTAATTTTTGAAGAAAATTGACTCGTTGTTGATCATAGTACTCTACGTAGATGATCTTTTGATAACATGCAGTTAAGCTTCTGTCATTACTGAGATTAAAACTACGTTGCATAAGTGGATTTCTATGACATACACGGTGTTACACAGTAATTTGTCACCGTCCCTGCCATTCCCCATCTCGCACATTGGAGGGCTCATTCCGTGACCTGTGAGCAGAGACAAGACTTAAAAATACTTTCATGACATCCCTCTAAACATGAGCCTTCATTGCCCTGAAGACATCTCTTTGCAAAAAACCCTAAAAACACCTCTTTTTGCATTGGCGCGGGCAGCCAGTTCAGTACCCGCGCCAATGGAGGAAATCCTTCAAAGAGGGCGCGCCAATTGGCGCTCTGTCCCAGAGTCGCACTCGCGCCAGCCAATTTAAGGAGTGTTTTTTAAAAATAAATGGCGGAAGTTTCGTCCTAACAAATTCCTGGACTGCTATCTATCTTGAGTTGGGAGGTTTGGCTACGAATTTCCATAGAGAGGAAGTGGTTTGCTACCTCTCATGGAAGCTTCCTTGATGATAGGGCCAATCCAATGATTATAGGGATCCCAACTCCCCTTCCTCCATCTATAAAAGCTTGCTCATCTCCATTGCAAGCTAGTCTTCAAGTTCCCAAATTCCCAAGAGCCTTATGCTGCAAGAGCCTTGATTATTCCCCTAAGGCCAAACTCAAGCAAGGAGACTATTGTCAAGATCCGAAGAGAGAGGTTTGTCCCATCCTTGACAGGATTTTCAAGATGTGTTCTGCTAGCGACCCTTCGAAGGAGAATTCAACGTCAGAACTTGGTTGTAATTTTCCTTTGATTGATTAATAATAAACGACTATCGGTTATGGTTCCACTCTTGTTGTTGTTTATGATGATGAGTTATGTCCTTTCTGACTGACATATAGTTGCATATACTGGATTTTACGCTTGCGTTTGTTTTGTTCCTCGCGTGTGCAGGTGTCCTATCACGGAGATCGTGGGGATCGTGATCTGCCAGAGCTAAGGAACGGGAGCACTACTTTCTTCTACAAGCGACAGCGTTGGATTCCAGGTAAGCCTTCATCGCTGGTTGGTTTATTTGCAATTAGGAACCTGCACTATAGTGTGAACGATTGTTGCTAGACCCGGTTTGGGCTAGTAGGGATCGCCTCTATCCGCAGAGGGGATTTACCTCCACAACAAATTGGCAACTCCGCTGGGGATAGTTAGCTTGTTGTCGTTTGTTTTATAAGCTACAGACAGAGCCTGAAGTTGGCCAGATAGCCTTCGGAACGCTTTTGCTCTGCAATTGCGAAGTAGATCAAAGCTGCTTCAGTCAGTCTCTGGTTTAGTTTGTAAATTGAACACTTGGAGCACTATCTTGTCTTTTCGGTTGATTCTTGATTCTTCTTGCTTGATCAGCTCTTTTGGGCTGGTTCTTTCTGTGAATTTGGGTTTTTGAAAACTCCAAACATCACTGGTCTGATCTTGGATTGCTTATTTTTTTATTTTGGCATAGCAAACTTGACTGGCGCGTTTTTTAGCGTGACAATCGCGCCAATTGGAGCTAGTTGTCAATGTATTACCCACGCCAATTCTGATATGGCGCTAGTTTCAGCCTGACAGTCGCGCCAGTGCTGGGGACTGCTAGGGTTTGCTTGATTTTGAGCTTTCTGAGCCTGATCTCTGATTTTGGTTTCATTTTTTCGACTGCTTGAGTTTTTTGGAGCCTTGATTGACTGACTGTTACCTTCGTCCTTTGGTTGTTTGCCCATTTCCATCGATTTTTCATTCTAGCCCTAGGTCATCTAGGTGCTATTGTGTGTCGTGCCTTCCTTGGGAGTTTTTGGTTTCTATCGGTTCAGTCAACCTTGTGATTGCTTCTTTGCATTCGTTCGGTGCTTTTCTATTGTCTCATCTCGTTGTTTGAGTGATTGTTCCCTTTTCCATTCAAATTCCGCCTTGTCTCGTTTGGGCCTAGATTACACGGCTCATTTGGAGTCTTTGGGATTCTTTTCGTATCGAGGGACTTTTGGTCGATTTGAGGTCTGATTTTGATTGCTATTGAGTGAAATTTGTTTGTTTTTTCTCTCTTATCATCATTTCTCGAATCGCTTTTGCATTAGTTTTCATTTTTTAGCACACTTTGCTCTGAAATATTGAAAATATAAAAAAAAATATCTTTTGCTTTTCATTAGTTAATGTGAATTAGATCTTTTCGATGTTATTAGTGATTGGTAACCTTGAACGAAAAGCTTTTAGTTTTCATTAGCTGCATTAGAGACATCATTGGTTTTTTTCTGTTCATTTTGTTATTGTGTGAAAAGCTTTCAACTCTCTCATAAATAGCTTTCATCGAATGAAATGATATACTGTGGCATATAGAGTGCATTTAGGAGATTTTGAGACATTAAATTCGCTAGGGCCTGAAAACTGAAACGTAATTGAAGATAAACTTTAAAATTTACTCAATTTACACTAAGGCAGCATTGAAATCTAACAAAACACATTTAGTGGTCTAGGCTAGAGACGTGTTTCGGCATCTTAAAACCTAGTAGCTGTCGTTCGCCTCTTGGCTTTAGACAACGCTAGTATGGACTTGTGCTCCCCGTATTGTCGTGTATATAAAGGGAGACCCCACTAGGTTTCAATCCTTTATCCATAGGAAGCCGAGTCTGCCGCCCTATACCCGTGATACACCGGACACAACATTCGGGGAGATTGCCTGCACGTACGATAAGTCCTTGGTTGATTTCTCTTTCATTTTGAAACCAAGGTGTATATTGCAGTTCACGGTTATTTGGTACGCCCTTTGCCTAGTATTCCTGAGTAGTCATTTGATCTTTTATGACTCTTTAAATTTGAAAGGATCACCAAGCGCTTGTCCTTTCACGCTTGCTTCAAAACTGAAAGAGATAGAGTCACCTTTTCAACCGTTTCTTGACTCTTAAAATATGAAACGGTGAAGTTTCTAAAGTTTCAATGTGGTAAAACAAAACACCCGCGATCACACGCCCTGTTAGATTTTGCTTGTTGGCCGTTTGATTGTGTGTCTTGACTCTTTTTCAGCCCGTGTGTGTGTTTGATATTTTCCTCTTGTCGTTACTACCACAGTGGCGGAACCCTCGGTTTCGTCTACTGGTAGTCCTTATACAGACAATTCATCAGAGGCTTCTGAATCGTCTGCTGAACTTCAGCAGCCAATTGTTTCTGAGTTTCCTGATGGGGGACTGGTTCTTGCTGAGCAACCCTTTGGGGGACCAGTTGAGTTCAATTGGCCCTTTTTCGACCCTTGGTCTGAATTGAGAGTAGGGGCTCAGTTCATTTCTTTTACATCGGGTTCGCCTTTTATAGTTGCTGTTTTTCCTCCTAGTCCTCACCGTCTATTACGAGATCTAGCAGCAGGCTCAAACATGAGTGAATCCAGCGAGGAAATCCCCACGTCTAGTGAATATTACCAGTTATTTCCTCGGAGATTATTTCCAGGAGACAACCCTGAACCAGCTGTTATGTCATCACTCGGTCCTTCATTACCGGCAGGGTATAGATCCTTGGGTCAAATTATTGCCGCCACAGCCTCTATGGGGGTGTCAGATCCTTCTACGAGGCCGGTGGTTCCTTCATTGGGGATGTCTCCTCAGACACCCGTCACCTCTGTACCCATTCGGCCCACTATCTGTGTGGCCGCATCTGCACCCGCTGTCACGGCACCCTCCGTGAGGGTTGTGCCGCCTCCTGAAGACGTTTATATATCGACTGTTATGCTGGAGAACATCTCTCCGGAGGAGTATCAGTTATCCTTACAACAACCGAACCCCAAGGTCGGACCATCCTCCCAAGACCCTAACCGCTCTTATTTTTCGCATTATGCACAGGATGGTACACCCGTGTATGCTTTTCCAGATCAATACGATGAGCACGGGAACATTTTACGTTTACCTGCTCCAGAGGCTCACCTTCATGCTCAAGGTTTACCTTATAACCAGGCTTATAACCCGCAAGGGCAACCTTTCCAAGGCCAACCTTTGGGCCAACCTGGCTATCCTTATGACCCACAGGGGCAGCCCGTGCAAGGCTATCCTGCGGGCCAGCAAGGGCCATTGTACGGTCCGCAAGGACAGTACTACAACCCTTTCGGTCAACCTATGCAGCCTCAACCGGGGCACCAACCGAGGCCGGTATATGGTCCTGGGGGGCAAGTCCAACCTTCCCAACCCGTGCAACCTCAGTATCCTATCAATCCAAACGTTGCACACCAGCCAGGACCATCTTATGGTCCTGCTGCAGGTCAAACCGGTTACCAGCCACCACCTGGCTCTATTCCTCCACCGGGCCAACCGGTCTATCCAGTGCAACCTGGTGTCTCTCAACAGCCTGGTCAACCTGCGCAACCGGCACAACCTGTTCACCCGGGTCAACCTGTTCACCCAGGGCAGCCTGCTCAGCTAGGTCAGCCTGCTCAACCAGGCCAGCCTGCACATCCTATCAACCCTGCCCAATAGCCGACTTATTCGATGCCGCATCCAAATCAACCGCTGCACCCAAATTATTAGGCTTCACAGGGTTCCACCTATCAGCAGCCCACTCAACCTCAAGGCGGCTACTATTCTCATGGTCAATACCGATCGAATTATAGCCAGCCCCAAGGTTCCAACTATCATCCTCAACAGCCCGGCTACACCTATAATCAAGCGAAATCCAAATGCTGCTTACATAGGGCCGACTCATAATCAGGGTCCATACTCTGGTTATCAACTCTCGTACGCTGGTTACCAGAAACCGAATCAGGCTGGTTATACCACCTATACCCCCTATGGTCAGAATCCTACTGGACAGAACCCATGGGGGGGCGCAAGGATATTCCCAACCAGCGTGGAGTACAGGTACTGGTCCTTACCCAGGGCCAGGTATGCCGTCCAATCCGCCACTGCTGTTTATGGCTACCTTGGAGTTACCGGATGTTTCGAAATTAACGAATGATCCAATTCTGCATAATCCTTATTGGCCTCTGGTTCCTACCAAGGTGCCCGGTGATTGCCCCAAGTTTGAGGGAAAAGCTGGAGAGGACCCCCAAGATCATGTGATGACTTACCATCTTTGGTGTTCGTCCAACTCTTCGGTGGATGATTCAATCCGTCTGCGCCTCTTCTAGCACACTTTGACTGGCGCTGCTGCTAAGTGGTATATCGAATCAGCCCGTGGCATCTTTCAAGATTTCAATACGTTAGCCATGGATTTTCTGACTCATTTTCAGTTACCGGTTCGCTACGAAGCCGGGATGCACCTCCTGACTTCTTTGAAGTAGGACAAAGCCACCCAAATTTCTGATCACATTCATGAGTGGAAACGTCGTTGTAGACTGATCAAGTTTCATATACCTATTTAGATACTAACTCATTGGTTCACCACCTCCTTCGTTAACAAAATTTCCCAAGATATTGCTATGGGAGCGTGTGTGACTGAAGAACAAGCCATAGCGCGTGCCCAATATCTGGATCTGGTATACTCTCAGTCCGGCACACTTTATGATATCTTGCCTGATGCTCCATGGTCTGGAACCTCTAAAGCTCCACCTACCCCAGCAGTGGATGGTGTTATTGGTTCCGTGTCTCAGAATTCGAAGAAATATTCGAATGGGAAGCATAAGTCTAACTCATCCAATAATTCTACTCCTCCCGCCCCTACCGATTCTGGCAAAACTGCGGAGGTCAACGCCGTTGAGGCTAATCCTACGGAAAAGATCTCCAAAGGAAAGAAGAAGGGCAAAGGTAAATCCAAATCCTACGCCCCAAAGCCAGAGTCTAAACCTCGGACCGAGGACGGTTCCCAACGCAAACCGAAGTACCCCTGCCTCATTTGTGAAGGAGATCATTATACTAAGGATTTTCCTCGACATTCTGAAGTTAGTCAACTTCTAAAAGGCTCCAAAGGGACTCCGGCAGTTCTTAAAGAACCGTTCCCGTCTCAGCAAACCCAGATGGTTGAACAGCCCTCGCCATCTGCACCATTTGGGTCCCAAGTCTTTATGATGAATGGCGCTACACCTATTTCTATCGACACGCGTTCGAAGGATTACAACGGATCGCGTCAGGCACCGGGGAAGGCAGTTGCGGATGGTCCACCTCTCCCACCTATCTCCGGTTCGTTGGAAATTGAGAAGCCTATTGCTGAACCCGTTGTGAGGCCACCCTGTAAAAATGTTCTACGAAAATCTTCCTACAATCCGAATGCCCGTGCCGCTCAGCACTACAGTATTGTTGAGGATCTGGCACAGGCGCCTTCTGCCATGTCTACTTTGGAAGTTCTTCAAAGTTGTCCTTCGCAACGGAAAGCTTTATTATCTGCAATCGGTGGAATCGATCCCGCCGATTCTAGTCTTCTCACCTTTGACTTAGAAAATTTCACCCCCCGACTTCCACATCAGATCGCTCTTGTTATTCAAGTCGGGATCAACGATCTTAACATTCATAGAGCCGTTGTGGATGAAGGTGCCTCTACCTGTGTCATGTTGTCTGCTTGCTGGAAGGCCATTGGCTCTCCGGCCCTTTCATCGTCTCCCAATGCCCTAGAGGCATTCAATGGTCGGGAATCCAAACCCCTGGGTGTTCTCGAGAGTCTAGCGATCACTTTACAGGGGAAGACTGTCAACGTAGAAGTAGAAGTGGTTGACGCCAAGCTTAACTACAATATGCTTCTCAGCCGCAACTGGACTCATGCCATGTTATGTGTGCCGTCCACCCTCTTTCGACTTATTAAGTTCCCTCACGAGGGAAAAATCGTTACGGTGGATCAGTTGTCTTTCTTCACCTCCACCTCTGAGAACAACATTCTGTACGTGGATCAGATTCCAAATCCCCCTGACAGTGTAGGACCCGGTCTCTTCAAAGACCCCGTCCTCATGGGTATTTTTCCCGCACCGCCACCACACACCGCTCAAGTTAATATGATCTCTAGGTCTGACGATCCATGGCTCATTCCTACACCTGAGCAGGTGATTGAGTTTGGAGAATCGATGCCCTTTACTCCAGTAGAGATTAGCTACTGTGAAATTGTTGCTGCATTTGATCCTCCACTGCCTCAGCATGCTCCTTCGAGCATGGATTTAGACATCTATTCTCAGTCCCCCTGGCTTGGCGAGGCCGACTCGCCTGATCCTCTCAAAGAGATTTTTCCTTCTGATGAAGCCATTGTTGAAACAATGTCTCTTGAGGAGGTGCCTTGGAGCGATGGACATCATCGTTCCTCCTTTATGCCCTGCCTGGGGGCAATGTCAGATTTTCTAGAGCGTTTTTCATCTCAGGTTCCCACTCCACCTCTCCAAATGCCCATTTTGACGCACGAGGTTCTTTCGGAGGGAAACTTGAGTAATATCACTCAAACCATCCCGATCAACATCTCCGTTAAACCGGGGATTGTTGAGAACATACACGTGGGAGTGACTTGTTCTCCTGATGAGATACAAGCTTATACTGATCTTTTTAAAGAATTCAGAGATGTGTTCGCCTGGTCCTACGAGGAAATGCCTGGGATTGATCCCAGTATCATAGTGCATGAGATTTCAACCTACCCTGGTGCGAAGCCCGTGCGCCAACGCTTACACCCGGTGCATCCTCGCAAAGCCGCTGCAATTAAAACAGAAGTTGAAAAACTTCTAAACGCAGGCTTTATTTATCCCTTCCCCCTCACAGAATGGGTTTCAAACATTGTCCCTGTCGATAAAAAGCAGGGTACTATTAGGGTCTGTGTTGATTACCATGATATTAATCGCGCCTGTCCAAAGGATAACTATCCCACTCCGTTCATAGACCAAATCATCGACGAATGTGCTGTAAGTGAGATTTATTCCTTGATGGACGACTTCTCTGGGTATAATCAGATCAATATTTTACCTGAGGATCAACATGAGACTGCATTCATCTATCCGTGGGGTACTTTCACTTATAAAAATCTCCCGTTCGGCTTGAAGAACGCTAGAGCCACTTTCCAGCGTGCAATGTCTTACGCTTTCCACGACATACGCCATATCATTCAGCCTTATCTGGACGACTTTCCAGCTCACTCAGCTAGGCGATAGGGCCACCCTGAACACTTCTGCCAGATTTTCCTTCGCTGTAGGCGCTACAATATTAGGCTTAATCCTCATAAATGCGTCTTTTGCGTGGATTCTGGCCGTCTGTTGGGATTCATAGTCTCCAAAGACGGAATTCGCTTTGACCCTTTGAAATTCGAGGCTATCATCAATCTCCCATCACCCTCCTCGTTATATCAGTTGCAGAGTCTGTAGGGAAAAGAAAACTTCCTTCGTCGCTTTATCCCGAACTACACAAAGGTGGCCAAAGGATTCACACGCCTATTAAAGCAGAACGTTCCCTTTCGTTGGGACGAAATCGCTCAACAATCCTTTGAGAAGCTTAAGACGTTACTTGTCAATGCTCCTTTGCTTCGTCCTCTGGACTACCACCGCGATTTCACTTTGTATTTAGCCGTCGCGTTTAGCACCATTGCTATGGTTCTGGTGCAGGATTGTTGCTAGACCCGGTCTGGGCTAGTAGGGATCGCCTCTGTCCGCAAGATGTGCGTGCCGCCTCTCCCTTTGCACCCTGTTATTACCGTTGGCTCTTTTGCGAAATGGGGCGTAGATTTTATGACGTGTAACCCTCATTCGGCCGGGGGGCATGCGTATATAATCGTCGCCGTAGACTACTTTACGAAGTGGGCCGAAGCGATGCCTACACTAGCTACCGACGGTAAGACAGCTGCCCAATTCATCTTCAACCACATCATTGCATGTTTCGAGGTTCCTCAGGCCATCGTTACCGACCATGGTACTCATTTCCGAGATTATATGATGGCCGAGCTGACTTCAAGATTGGGCTTACGCCACGATAGCTCAACGCCATATTACCCTCAGGCAAATGGCCAGGTTGAGGTTGTGAACAAGGTTCTGGTCACTATGCTTCAACGAACAGTTGGTATTCACAAATCCAATTGGCACCTCCAACTGTTATCAGCTCTTTGGGCCTACCGGACGTCTGCAAAGAGTGCAACTGGATTCACACCATTTCAATTGGTGTATGGTCTGGAAGAAACTCTTCTGGTTGAATGCGAGATTCCTTATTTGAAATTAGCTGTGGAACTTCTACCCGACACTTCTACTGAGGAAGAGCGTCTTTTGTATCTGGAACGGTTAGATGAAACCTGCCGCTTAGCTGCTTTAGTCATTGAAGCATAGAAAAAGCGGGTCAAAGCACACTTCGATCAATCTGTTTCTCCACGTTCCTTTGTCAAAGGGGACCTCGTCCTCTTGTACGATCAAGCACACGACAAGCTTGGGGCTGGTAAGTTCCAACCCATGTGGCATGGGCCCTATATAGTTAAACGAGTATTGAAGAATGGGGCTTATGAGCTTATAGATTATGAAGGAGTTCCGCTGGCGCAGCCTAGAAATGGGCTGCACCTGAAAAAATACTACACTTGAAGTGATTTTTGGTGTGGTGTGTGTACATAGGTGTGTTATTTCATTTGTGTACATGTGTGGTGTGGTGTGTGATGTAAACATATTTCTACTGATCGGGTCTTCCTGATTGTGCAGATGTCCATCAATCCGTTTGTTGGTTTCACGAATGGTGCCTCCCGCAGTACCAGGAATCTGTCTTTGGTAGCCTGGGTAATCTACGATCCTGCTGGTGAGTTGGTCAACCTGCAAGGTGTGTGTCTGGGATGTGCTACAAATAACATCGCAGAATATAGTGCTTTTTTAGAATTATTAACTGAGGCTGTAAACCTTGGTATCCGTGAATTACTTGTGTATCTAGACTCACAACTTGTAGTATCACATCTTAACGGTCATTATTCAGTCAGAAACCCATCCATTTTACGTCTGTATCTGCGTATTCGTTTACTGGAAAGAAATTTTGACTATATTACATATCAACATATACCCAGACATATGAATACATTAACAGATGCAGTAGCTAATTTGGTTCTAGATAGACATTTGCGCAATTTGTAAAACAACATCACATGTAAAAAGAAAGATCCGTCCAGAAATAGATATGTATATATATAGATATCGAAATGTTTACATAGCGTGTGTCACATAAAATCAAAAAATATACATGGTCGTCTTAATACATCCGGAGACGACATGTCTCTTAAAAAATATGCATGAAATAAAGCCCTAGGTGTCTAATCTGTGTGGTGCTCATGATAACAGGCCACAGCACGCACTAAGCGTCTCAGAAGACGGTGGAGGCGACTAGGCACTCCCACCGTATGTCTCTGGTATGCTAGTGGGACATCTGCCAGCCGGGCGTAGTCTGGAATCCCCCGGGCGATCCCCTCGAGGTTCTGGACCAACTCTCCTCCCTCGGCACCCTTCGCCTGAGGGTCAGCTACGGGATGAGTTCTCCGTGAAATAGGAGACATACCGGCAGGTCTCTCTGGGCCGACATCTGCATATGCATAAAACTGCTATCAGAATGGACATGTATTAACAAAAAAATCATAAAATATAAAAATAAAAAAGACGATCTTACCCAACTCCTCGTCCCAGTCATCTCCCTCCAGGAGTGGAAGATCTGGATCACCAGTGAAATCGGTCCCTGCATATGGCCAGTCTTCGACTACGATCAACTGATGCCGTAGCCACCCAAAAAACTCCGGCCTCCAGGACATCTGTTGGCCCCCTCCTGCTCTGGGAATCAGTGATGCCCAGGGAGCCATTCTTGGCTCTCGTGGTACCGGCTCAGCTACTATGGCCCCTTGGCCCTGGAAGATTGGTAGTCGTTCCAAAATGAACAATACCAGGATATAACCATAGCCAAACTACTTCAGTTTGGCTTGCTTGCACTTCGTGAGCTGCCTCTTCATGTTGACTGTCACCGCTGTAGCCCAGTCAAACAGTGTATGACTCATACACTCTGAGGCTAGTATGAGTTGGGCCTTGGTCGCCTCATGTGGACCTTGCGATCCTGCAGCTTGTGTAATGGTGTGTAGCACTACTCTGAGTGCTAGATCCTCGACAGTGTGAATGTATATCTTTCCGCTTCCTGATCCGGTTCGTTCCCTTGGGCACACCCTCGCCATTACCTGCTCCATCTTTTCACTAGATGGTCTGCTCCCTGTTAATATGGGCACTGGACCTCTGCGTGACAGTCCGATTATGAAGTATGCATCAGAAACCTCCAGTTCTAATACTTGATCCCGCAGCTTGAACACTTGTTCATTTTCATCCCAAATACTGATTAGGTATTGTAGGAGCTCAGGTTGAGCTCGTAAGCAAGGTGTCAGGAAGAACTTTTTAAGCCCACAGTTCTTGAGAGAAATCATACAAGTTTCGCTCTCCATGGCTAGTTCATCCTCTTCCCCATGCTCCCTCTCTTTCCATTCGATCACCATTGTACTCGGTTTCCTGCATTAACATGGTCAAAAACCCTTGATTAGATCTCTGTTATGCTTGGAATTCCATTTGAATCACTCACAAATTGGAATTTTGAAACGGAAAACCGCGCTGCGCCATTGGCGCAGCTGTTTCCTTAACAGTCGCGCTAGTTGGCGCGGGCCCTTTGTATCAAAAAGGCCATTAGCGCGGGTTCATGCCCAATACCCGCGCCAATGGGAGGAGCCCTAAAATTTAAAAAAATCTTCCACAGAAATCTAATGAGCAATGGAAAACTATAAAAAAATGGATTAAAATGGAGTACAGGGAAGTGCCTCTTACTTGGAACGAACGGAAATCTGAATGGTAGCCCGGATCTGTCGCAATCGCCATCAGAAGTTTGCACACCAAAACAAATCACTGTTGCTCTCCAATGAGGTAAATAGTAAAAGTAACTTTGTTTTTTACCATTTGAGACTATTTATAACTTTTTGAAATCTCGTTAGGTTTTAAAAGTCATTTTTTATTAATATTTTGATATATTTTGTCGAAAATGGATTTTACACTTGCCTCTGTGTGCAGCAACATGTTTCTATGCGACTTCAACGGTGAAACGAGTTGTATTTTATACTTTTTCGGACTCGGTAAAAACAAGAAAAAGTCATTTTGGAGTCATCTTTCAGCTCTTTTCTGACTCTCTAAACATGAAAAGATTGCCGAGGCCCTTGTCGTTTTGATCTCATTAAAGTGGCTGCGAAACGACATCTACCTAGTATACGTTTACCCCTTTTTCGGGTTGGGATAGATTATTTATGAAAAAGGAATACCCTAGCCTATCGCGACTAGGAGGTTTTCTCAGACATAGTTTTCTACCTTTTCGGATCTGAGGAACTATTTACGGGGCCGTTGGGATTTTACTTTTATTTTGTCTTTTCAAACTCTCTAAACATGAAGCCTTGAGTTCTTCCTTTGTCGGACTCGTTAAACCCTGCTGACATTGGATTCAGTCATAATGACGCTACTCGAGTCTTTCCTTCCTAGGGCTCATTAAATGTACTATGATGGATCCGTCCGGAGGACGGACTTATATTACAAGCATATGCTATCCCCTTCAAGCTTGTTATAAAAAATAATTGGGGTACTCGCCAGAAATGGTGGGGAAAAAATGGAACCAACATCATTGTCATGTCGGCAGTATGTCGCTCTTGAACATGGAACTTGTCTGCATTCGTGTCGGGTTGGGGACATCTCATCTCGTTTTTCACATGCCTCCGTGGGTTTGGGTAATCCTTTTTGACCTCTCATCTGCTCTTTGCCTCGTCACTATGACCTCTGATCTTTTGATGTCAAATACTGCCAAGTCCACTGTCGTGTCGTTCATATGTTCAGGAGAAGTTGACCTCTGCGAGTACTAACCTTCCTCTGATTCTCATCTGATTGTGATTCACAAAAACACTATGTTCCTCTGTCTCACGTCGATGATGTGGGAAACACTATGGCCCACCTTTGATCGAGGTCACTTCCTGTCGACTTTAGCTCATTATCCAGGAAGCTAATCTAGAGACTCCCTTCTGGTGCCTTGGAGCCTGCATGCCTCAATGGCAGGTTCTTCACATTCGACGCGAGGTTTTCATCATTGGCCTCCGATCGAGTGATTCTACGGGTGTTCGACGCCAGCTCATTGATTCACATACCGTAGATTGTACCTGTAGTACCTTGAGGACCATTGTCATTATTGGTGGTTCATCTCGCGTCTGTTAACAACTTTCATCATTGGCTGGTAATCAGACGATGTTCTTGCATGTTCGACTTCAACTCATTTTTTCACATGCTTGGACTTGTACTGTGTTTGGGTTGAGATGGAGTGCAAGACCCTGGATTGTGTCTGTTGTAATTTAGGCTGCGAGTTTGTGGATTATTATGATTATTTACATGAGTCACTTACTGGATGGCTGCGACCATACCTGAGTCTATTTATCGATCCTCACTGGATGGCTGCGTCCATGCCTTGGGTCTAGATTATTATATACTTTGTTATGGATGGTTGTGCCCATACCACATATATATCATGTATTTGAGACATCAGTTGTATTTCTTCACGCAGGTTTTCCGACGGCAGAGTTTTCAGTTGGACATGTTCTCATAAAGCATTTCACCCCTCTCTCTCGTTCGGGCCTCATACTTTAGGGGGCATCTGTTACACAGTAATTTTTCACTGTCTCTGCCATTCCCCATCCCACACATTGGAGGGCTCATTCCATGACCTGTGAGGAGAGAAAATACTTGAAAATACTTTCATGACATCCCTCTGAACATGAGCTTTCATTGCCCTGAAGACATCTCTTTGCAAAAAGCCCTAAAAACACCTCTTTTTGCATTGGCGCGGGCAGCCAGTTCAGTACCCGCGCCAATTGGCGCTCTGTCCCAGAGTCGCACTCGCACCAGCCAATTTAAGCAGTGTTTTTTAAAAATAAATGGCAAAAGTTTCATCCTAACAAATTCCTGGACTGCTATCTACCTTGAGTTGGGAGGTTTGGCTACGGATCTCCATAGAGAGGAAGTGGTTTGCCACCTCTCATGGAAGCTTCCTTGATGATAGGGCTAATCCCATGATTATAGGGATCCCAACTCCCCTTCCTCCATCTATAAAAGCTTGCTCATCTCCATTGCAAGCTAGTCTTCAAGTTCCCAAATTCCCAAGAGCCTTATGCTGCAAGAGCCTTGATTATTCCCCTAAGGCCAAACTCAAGCAAGGAGACTATTGTCAAGATCCGAAGAGAGAGTTTTGTCCCATCCTTGACAGGCTTTTCGAGATGTGTTCTGCTGGCGACCCTCCGAAGGAGAATTCAGCCTCAGAACTTGGTTGTAATTTTCCTTTGATTGATTAATAATAAACGACTATCGGTTATGGTTCCACTCTTGTTGTTGTTTGTGATGATGAGTTATGTCCTTTTTGACTGACATATAGTAGCATCTACTGGATTTTACGCTTGCGTTTGTTTTGTTCCTCGCGTGTGCAGGTGTCTTATCACGGAGATCGTTGGGATTGTGATCTGCCAGAGCTAAGGAACGAGAGCACTACTTTCTTCTACAAGTGACAACGTTGGATTCCAGGTAAGCCTTCATCGCTGGTTGGTTTATTTGCAATTAGGAACCTGCACTATAGCATGAATGATTGTTGCTAGACCCGGTGTGGGCTAGTAGGGATCGCCTCTATCCGCAGAGGGGATTTACCTCCACAACACATGGGCTTTCTAAATTTCTTCCTTGGACTAGAGATCAATTAGAGTGGTTCTGGGATTACCATTTCTCAACCAAAGTATGCTAGAGATATTTTGGCACGATTTCACATGAGTGACTTCAAGCCCGCAACCACACCTTTATTATCAGGGATAAAGCTTGAGAATGGCAAAGACACACCATTGGTTGATTGCACATTGTATCGTCAGCTTGTGGGAAGTCTTCTTTATCTCACTCACTCCCGTCCTGATCTCTCATATGTCGTAGGAGAAGTTTCTAGATACATGCAGGAGCCACATGAGTTACACTGGAAAGCTACAAAGCGCATCCTTCGATATGTCCAGGGGAAAATCACCTATGGGATTCATTATGCAGCAAATTGTTCTTTGGATCTCATTGGGTTCATAGATTCAGATTAGGCTGGTGACAACATTAATTGCAAGTCCACCTCTGGTTATGTACTTAGTTTGGGATTCGGCTCAATTTGTTGGTTAAGCAAGAAGTAGGTTGCAATTGCTTTATCATCAACAGATGCTGAGTATAGAGGATCGGTCAATGCCACTATTCAAGTCATTTGGCTACAACATTTCCTATCTGAGCTTGGGATCAGTTTCCATTGTCCAACTATCATCTGGTGCGATAATCAAAGTACGCTAAAGTCTTGCAGAGATCTAGCGTAGCGGCGGCAGATCAAACACATCGAGATCCACATGCACTTCATTAGAGAACTCATTCATGATGGGATCATTGATCTTCAGTACTGTCCTAGTTTTGAGCAAACTGCTAATATCCTCACCAAGAATTTCACTGAGCAGAAGTTTCGATTCCTACGAGATCGTCTTGGGGTGAAGGACACAACTGCCTAGCAGTTGTCTTTTCACTACTTTTGCATTATATTTTGAGGGGGGGTTTTTCTTCCTGTTAGCTAGCTATAAAATTTGTTATACAAAATGCTGGCTAAAACTCTTTGGAGCCTTCAAGGAACAAATTTTATGACTAAAAAGTGTTGGCTCTTGAAGACTCTTGAAGGCCTCCTGCCTTTGTCCCAATCTTCACTATTGTGCCTTTTTCCCCTTCAGAAATCCTGCTGATTCCCAAGGAAAAATACTGCTGCAAACACCTTTTTCCTTTTCCCCTTTTTCCAAAACTAACCTCAGTTTTTATCCCTCCATTTCCCATGAAAATCCCTCATTTTAATATTTTTCCCTTTTCCCTTCTTCAGAATCCCCTTGAAAAGGTTGAAAACTCCTTCTTTGCCTTATCGGAACCCTCAATTACCTTTGAAAAATCATTCAAAATCCATTAAAATGCATATTTTATATGTATTATGGAATTAAGCCCCCTCGGGCTAAGTCTTTAGCCTTTCCCCTCCATGCGTCTTGGTGTTAGAACCAAGCGCTAACCTTCCGGGCGCTTATCCGTTTTTTAATTAATTATCTCCGCCCAGTGTTCAAAACCTTAGTTTTATTTAAAAATGTCGGATTTATTATTTTCTAAAGTCTTCTGCTAGTCCGACTTGTAAATCATTCTCCGCCGTCGATCTAATCTGCAGATTGACAGTGTGGAGTCCATCAGCCCGGTGGTCCCTGCCAACCACTCACCATTCCAAAAACCGCACGGTATTCATCGCACCGCCTATGGGCGAGGGTGGTTTTCTCCTGATCGGCAGCGATTTCATATGCTAGCCGATGCGTGTCCGGTGCACTGTTCATAAAACCACCATCCATCGCACGTTAAAGTTCAGACGTGGACCCTGCACGATATTGATGCACGCCGTCCGATCTGAGGCTGCCCATCCGACGGCTATCGCTCACTGGAGATGCTCGACAATTAACCAGGCTACGACGCGGCATTCAATCGATCTCCACCATCGATCTAATCTGCAGATCGACGGCCCACATTCCATCGCCCTGATTCGATCGCCTAGTCAACATTTCTCGTTTTGACTTTTCATTTTCCACTCCGGACCATCGATCTCTGCGTGATCGACGACCCTGATTCAAAATTTTCTTCTGCCTTCACTACGCCATTCTATCGATCAATCTTGACCGTTGGATGATGCCATCCAACAGCCATGCTTCCTCCACATGCCTTCTACAGCAGTAAACCTATATATGCAGGATTTTTTAAATATTTGTTTGTATTTTTCAGGGTTTAAATGGTTTTCTCGCCATTTTTGAAGAAAATTTGAAAGAAGAGGGTGACGATCCTCCTGCCTTTGATTCACCAAAGAAAATCATCACAGGGTTTAAAATCCATGTTTTATCAATGATTCGTGAAGCATTGATGCCACATAACCCTACGTGGCCCCGCATACTAGCAAAAAAACATGAATCAAGCACAGTCAAAGAATATCAGTGTCAAAGGAAAAAAGGTACCAGGACAGAAGTTTGAAGACAAATTTGCGAGAATTTAGGCTAGGACGGATTATCAAAAGCCTAATCCTTCCGACTGAAACAAAGTTTAAAGAAAGACGTAAGTGTTTTATCAAAACAGAAAGCGTAAGCACCACATCAGGGGCCAATTGAATCCCCCAGCTAACTCTGAGCCACCTGTAGCCTCAAAGCAATCAAAAGGAGGCCAAAGTTATTACCAGACCAGGAGATATTTTTCATCAGTACAACTGAACAGTTATTCCAACTAAAGGAACTTATTGTAAAATGTCAGCAGAAGTTATTGCCAAGATAACAAGAAGCCTTGAAGTCAACAAACTCTTTCCAACAAGCCTAATAGTTAATGTAAACCAATTAATACAGGGGAAATATCAAAAGAATTCTCTATTGAGCCCCTCAAAGGCCGAGAGATAGTGCACTGTATTGATTGAACTTAGAAGATATTTTACCCCATCTTCACCTCCTCATGCTTCTATAAATATTACTGGAGGAGATGAGAAAGTGTTGGTTGGTTGCTGGTTGATCACTAGTTGTAATATTGAAACTCTCTGAAATAAATACATAGTCTGTTGAAGTTGAAGAAGAAATTGAAGTCTTGGAAGTCCTGATGATGTTGTTGCATGCTTGTGACTGAGAAGGCTCTATCATTGGATCCATGAGCTTGGCTGTTGGTGAAGTATTCTGAACTGTTTAATGTTTTCCCCTGTTTTCATTATGTTCCATAACTTCTTACTACAGTAGGTTGAAAGTTTTAGGCTAAGAAATGACTCCTGGAAGCACCTTAGACCTGTTCATCCTTCACTGTTAAATGTTTTCTTTTGATGAAGTATTTTAGAGTCTTCAATCTCTCTCTTTAGTCTTCATGCTCGTTTATTTCCTTAATAGTTCAAATAGTTGGTTTCAGCATGATTTATGGTTTTCCCTGCTTGTCTGCTGCCACTTAAAAACTGTTATTGAAGTCTCCCTTTGAAGTTTCTTGTTTATAGCGAATCAAGGAGGTATGTTCTGATCTTGCCCTTTGTCCTTGCTTAAACAATTGCCTTGGAGGTCTTTATAGTTGTAATCATAGATGTGTTAGGTGTTCCCTCTTCTATGACTGTAATTATCAGTGAATCTTTTATGTTTTCTAAGTCATTTGAAATAAAATCTTTGAGGAAATAGGGTGTTCCTCGAATCTTATATTTCATTTTAAAAGTTGTTTTGAAATCATTATTTGCTTAAAGCTGTGATTTGTAGAATTCATGGTTAGCCCTGTCTACCAATAGCTCTTTATTGTTCAAATTGTGTTTTCAAATTCCCTTTGTTTGAGAATTAAACTTCTCTTTTCAAATCATTGATGTCCATCTCATTCCAAAATCAAAGGATCTTGCGGCCAAGTTAGATTTTCCCTCTGATATCCCATATCCATTGATGAGTATGTTATGACCTCTTCTTGACTCCATTGCCCAATGAAACAGATGTTTCTCCATTCTATATATCTTTCCTATATCTTTTATGTTCTGTGGTATCAATCCGACCAACCAAACAAACAAACACCTGCACTTAATAACTAGTCTAAAATTCATATTTTAAGCACACAAGATAAACCTTTGCAAACAAACATTCGAGAGATCCCTCTCTGAGAACAGGAGGACTAGATCCTGGGACTCTAAAAATTGGTTCTGATGTTGCCTTGTCTTTTGATTTGCCAAACTATCAAAAAACGGGACACCAACACTTCCCACTGGTTTTTCCCTTTTTACTCTTCTCACGTGTTGTATATGGGTACCTAAAATGGTCGTGTTGTCGGGAATCATTCATTTTGCATCACACTCACCTAAGTTATGCTTAAGGGGGGGTGTTGGTGTACATGCACCTAGATTAGCTTTATTTCAACTTTAGAGATTGCATGCAATGTGCACTTGTCTTTAGCTAGTTAACTCCAGTGTTGTACATGCACATAGTTAGCCTTAATTAGCTTTAGTTCAACTCTAGATATTGCATGCAATGTGCACTTATCTTTAGCTAGTTAACTTGAGTGCTTACATGCGTTGTGCACTTGGCTTTAGTTAGTTAACTCTAGTGCTTTGATGTGGTGCATGTGCACATTAACATGCCATAAAGCACACTTAGCTTTAGTTAGATTTAACTATCCATAGTTATTGCATGTACAACTAAGCTTAACTCAGTTGCTTTTATGTATTGATTCTAAAACTAAAATTGATGAATTAATTTCATTCTCAATTCTAATTGTTTTTATTTTTCAACTTGGAAAGTTTGTGCAATTATTATTCAACTAGATCCATATTTGTGCTCTAATAATTTTACAAAGTGCCCTAATAAATTCTCTGCAAAACACATGGTTTCAATCTGAAAACAATTTCCAGTGATGTCCCTCCATTTCTCGAAATTTATTTGGCAGCTAAATTCTCCAGGGTTTGGCACTGGAGAGTGGAATAGGGGACAATGGAAATTAGGGAGAGGGAGGGAGCGCATGTCTGCATAGGGTAGGTATGCATGTGCACACAAGAGGAGCGCAGTGCTTTGTTTTTCTTCAAGTTGGCAAGCAACAAATATCATTGTTGTATGGTCTTTGACAGGGGTTTGTCATAAACACACTACTCGCATGTGCTTCTCACGTCTATGTCGCCAAATACACGACCTCTGCCTTTCTCTACAATTTTTTTTATAAAACGCGATGAAGAAAGGAGTCTTTTAAGTTCGAATTTTTGGAAATTTTCATGGAGTTTTGGCTGAAATGTAGTGAAAAACAATTGTGGCCAAATCTTCTTTTGTGTTGTTTAAGCTAATTTTTTGACTACATATATGGATTCAATACCCTCAAAAGCATTTGGGGCACTTAAATTGTGAAGAGTTCACTTATCAAACTTGTGATTTCAATAAATCTTACAAGATTTTAGACAGATTAGATTAGAAAGACATGATGATTCAAGTGTCCAATATATATATATATATTAAAAATTAGAAATTTCTTACACAAATTAATACAAATTCATTGATTTACACATAGATATTCATCTAGATGTAAGTTTTACAAATATACAAAGTAAAATTATGCATACAAATACAATTGTGACATTATCATCAATGATCCAATGTGGATCCACTAGAAGAAAGACAATACAATGTAGTTTTCTCATTAAGTTATCAAAATCAAAATGTGTTACATAGGTAGTACAATGCCAATGGAAAATAGAAATAGCAAATACAAAACAACTACATGTTGGAAATACTGAGATGGGGTGAATCATTATTTCTTTTCAATTTTTACTTTTACTGGTTTAGATCTCTTATAATTAAAACATAAAATGAAAAATAAGAATAAATAATTTTATTAATCTCTTCTTTACAATTAATCCATTAAAATAGTGTAGGGCTCTAACCCTAGATGAAGACACTAATATTCTATCTTTCCAGGCACCAACCTGTACTATGTCAAGCACCAACTTGGACTTCACAAGGCTCCAACCTTTAGGTATCCAACCTTGTCACTTCGAGGTACCAACCTCTAGGCTCCAACCCTATCTCTAGTACAAGCTCCAACCTAGTCTCCTTGAGGACACCTACCCTCTAGGGCTCCAACTCACTGCTTCAAATCGTCAATATAAGTTCACTAATTCTTCAAGGCTCCCAAATCTTATATAACCAGCCTTGACAAAGTCTTCACATTTATTTTCAACAATGCCTTCACTTAGTCTCCAAGTCACTTCATCAATGACAACCTTGTCTTCTCATGAAGGTGTCTCCACTTCTCTTCATGTCACCCAAACAAAAACTCCAAGGTCACCTCATGATGGCTTCAATGCATCATGATCTCCAAGGGTGTCTTCATGACTTCAATCAATGTTTGGTTATGTCTCAAGGTGTCTTCAAGTTATGCCCAAGGTCTTCCAAACAACTTCAAGTACAAGGACTATTGCAAACTCTTCTTCAAGGCTGCTTCAAGGTCTTCAATTAGCTCCCCCAAGATTTTATTCAAGGGTTCCAAATACTTCAATGCTTCAATACTCCTAATACTCCTTTGTCCAAAACTTTACTGCTCTTCACAGGTCCAAGTACCAATGCTTAGCATTGTTCCTCAATAATTTTCTCTTCAAGAAGTATATGGGCCAACTTGTTTACTAAGACTGCTTTTAGTACTGCTCAAAAATATTCTTCAATAAGGAGACTTCACAAAGCTTTAATGGTGTCTTACAGGACATAATTCAAGTTTCAAAGTACCTTAATACTTCACTAATATTGCAGGTCTTTCTCCAAGTGTGACTATCCTAACAATAATAAGCTAGGTCTACAATTAGAGTCTCTGTAATAGCTTCTAGGCAGACTTACAATTCAAGGCACCAAGAAATTGTTGTCCAAGCCTGAATCTTAAACAATCCCAAATTATTGTCCAATTGTCTTGAAGTCTAAGTCCGAGGACGACAACCTTCCACTCTGAGACTGGGGTAGATGATCACAGATTCAAGAATCAATACTTCATAGCTCCAAAAACCGAGCCATAATACAATATCACCGCGCCACTGTGATCATGACTGCACTCTCAACTGAGGATATCCGAAGTTCTGTTTATAAGTTTGAGCCACAGGAAATGGTACAAGAAAAATATGACCTTCCAAATGTAAGCTTGATCTAAGCCTTTGAAAATAGGTCTAATAAATGTATATACTCCACAGGTCCAAGCTCTAGTTCTATGATAGTCTGATTTGTCCAAGGATGTTCAAGTCTTTGATTTCCAACACCAAGCAACACTTCGTCAATTTTCCAAGCTCTAAGTCTATCTATAACTGTGGTTGTAATGATAGGAGGTATGGGCTAATCTGAGCAGTTGTAGGTATTCTAAGCTCGACATATCCGACCCCTTATATACCAAATACAAATTCATGTAGCTGCAATAGAACAAGGTCTAAAAAAATGTATTTACTCCATAGGTCTGAGTTCCACTAAGGCTACAACAGGTAAGGTCTGAAATATGGATACACTCCACAAGTCAAAGCTCCACCAAGACTGCAATAGGTTTCAAAGATTAATTTGAGTCTTTGAAGGTATGTATGAAACAATGTTTACCAAGTCCGAGCTCTCTAACCAAGGTTGTGATGACGGCAAGTCTGAGCTTATGTCCAATCAAGACACTATCTATTCTGCTCTAGGTCCGAGCTTAAGAATTTGAGCCACAAATTTGGCTTTTTATGTCTCCTTTCTTGACCTCCCTCAGTTCATGAGGTGTGAACTATATTTTATGCTATGAGATGCCTACATTGAACTTCTTAGTCCAATTGGATAGTCTGAAACTCATTTTTATATGAGTTTGTCATTCAAATGAAAAGACACAACTTTTGGAAGTGAGGGCGACTAGCATAAATGGGCATAGGTCGACTTGGGTAATTGATATGATATATTATCTTAAAAATTAGATTCTCTTAAACTATTTGGAGTTAGGAGGAAATTGAGGGCTATTTACAAAGAGGAAAGATTCCTTTACAATATAGTCAAGGAACCATTGTAAAATAATGTTTTCAAGATGTCAAAAAATGATTTTCTTTATGACTGTTTGAAATTTTTAGTGCAGACCTTGGGAATTTAGGATTCTTCATGTGTACCAATGATGGGACTAGAAATAAGGTTAAGGTATTTTTATTAGTGATCCAAGTGTAGTCTTCTAACCACCATCCATATCATCAAGTGTGTCATCATGAGGTTTCCAACAATCATTAATTATCCATGGCAGCCTTTAGGAATTTATTATTTGGACAATGTTAGGGCACCATCTATATAGACATAGACCTTAGGATTAGGGAATCTAGCAATCTTCAACGAGGCTTTCTAGGTCTTCAATTTTCATTAATATATCATGCATCATGTTCATGCTTAGGGTTATGGAAACATCATTAGGACATATATGACAAGAATATGTTTCATCACAAAAATGCCATATTGTTATATTGACATCAATGGCCACCTTGGACAACAGTCTCCCCCTTTTTCATTCATGGAAATATTCTTTCCCTTCAAAATTCTCTCCCCCTTCAACATAAATGGAAAACAGGGTTCCCAAGTACTCCCTCTATCAAGATGCTCTTCCTTCTGGAAATGTGGTCCATGATAGATTTGTTTGCATGTCATATGATGAACCAAGAAGGAAGAGAATCTTAAGACATATTTCTTGAATTGTGATCAAGTGGAAGACATCTTCAACAATGGTCCATCGAATTAATAAAGGATTATGTTATTCAATGAAGTTTCTCCCGAGAGATGATTTATCAAAATATGATTGTCCATGTGTGAATCATCAAGGGATCTGGATAGCTATTGCAAGAGTGCTAAAAAATCACAAGCTCCCCCTAATAGTATGCATGGTATCCTTTTTGGCAGAGTCTCATCAAATACTTGGAATATTATCTCTGCCAATGATGCATCCATCAAATCAACATGTGTTGTTGGATTGAGTGTTCAAGAGACTTTCAGATCCAATTTTATTTTTTCTCCATACTTGTGTAACTTTCTTTTTTTGCTTGGTAGAAATGGTTTTAGGGACCCAAAACGGTTACAATCACGAGACATATGTCCAATGTTGTGGAAATTGAAGCATTCCATCTTATTCATTAATGAGGAAGCATGAATTTTTCTTGAAAAGTTTATTCTAGGGAGTTGATGGGGCCCATAAAATTTGTCCTTGTGGTATGCCCTACAATCCTTTGCTATGTGCCCAAAATTTGTACAAGAATAGAAATAACCAAAAGATATACTTTTGTACCTGGAGGATGGAGATTCCCTTGATGTACTTCCAAATTTATTTTGTCTTGGGATTCTTTGATCAAATTTATTGCCTCTTGCATCCTTGACATCATCATATCTTCTTGGAGTAGGGTGTATTTTAATGCCATCTTGATCATTCTCCTTGCCTTTCCTGGAACTGGGGGCATCAATATTTTTTCCAAGTTTCTCCACATCCTTGTTTTTTGAAGCATTAGGGATTGCATCATTCTACTTGAAGGTTCACCTGCATAACGAAGACCTGATTTATCAAGTGGGGAACTTTGATGACTTAGGATGTCATCTAGGGTTTGATAACTCTTCAAGTTCTTATTCAGCAACTCAACTTCCTTTTTAAGAAAAAAAATTTATCCTTTCAACTTTTCATTGTATTCATCTTTCATAACTAGTTGGTTCTCCATTTCTTTCTTCATCCTTGATGCTTCACATAATTGGGCCTTATATGAGGTGATTTTTGATCTTAATTTAGTGATGTAATCATCATTTTATTCTAATTGGCATGTCATGGTGTTTCTTTCCTTTTCTGCTTCATCAACTTGTCCTTCTATTAGTGCTAAAAATTCCATCACCTTCTCATCTCCTTGTGCTTGTTTCTTTGCTTATCCTAGTTGAGATTTAAGGGAGGAGACTTCTTGCTTGTATTGAACATTTTTTTCTTTAAGTTTTTTCAATTTTTCATGTCTTTGTTCAAGATGAATTGAAAAAGTTTCTTCCCTTTTCTTTGCCTTATCCAATTGATTTTCCATGGATATGACTTCTTCACAATGCTTTCTCTTGATTTGATGAAATTCCTCCTTAAGCTTGGTGGGATCCTCATCTCTTTCTTGAAATTGAAGCTTGAATAGGTTAAATTATTTCCTTATATTTTCAAGGTCATGGTCACCATCTTGTGATTGATTCTTGAGATCCTCATTCTTTTCAAGCTTCTTATCTCTTCTAGTGCAACTACAAGCTTCGCCAAGAGATCTTCTTGGAAGTCATATTTATTTTCTTCATCTTCTAGGTCTTCCTTGGTCTTGATGTCTTCACTCTTGTTTTCATCTCTCTTAATGGGTTCTAGATCATCTTCTTGACTAGAAGTCATGGTCAATGCTCCTCTTGAGTGAAGATCGTGAAGTTTGTCCGACATATATTTTGCTAATGAACATTTTTCCACTTTGGCCTTTATAGGATCTGGAAGCCCATTCAAGATTTCCTTCATCACTCTTGCATTATACTCCTTGGATTCTCCTTCCATCATGCTTTCAATAATAATTGATTCCCACACTTCAACACCTTGAACCATTAATAAATTTCTCATTCTTACCTTCCACACATCAAAGTTTCCATTGAACAATGGAACTTTCCCAATTTGTTTGTCTTCAATTTTCATGGATGAGGAAGAGGCATCTTTAGAAGGATTGGAGGTTTTCTTCCTTGGCTTTTCAATTTGTGTTCTAAGGATCTACCTTCAAGTTTTTAGGCTTATGAGTGAAGGTACTGGCTCTGAAACCCATTGTTGGAAATACTGAGAGGGCGGTGAATCAATATTTATTTTCAATTGTTACTTTTACCAATTTATATCTCTTATAGTTAGAACAAAAAATGAAAAATAAGAATAAATGCTTTTATTAATATTTTCTTACAATAAATCCAATACAATAATGTAGGCCTCCAACCCTATATGAAGACACCAATCTTCCATCCTTCCAACCACCAAATTGTAATATGCCAAGCACAAAATTGGACTTCATGAGGCTGCAACATCTAGGGCTCCAACCTTATATTCCAAGGCTTCAACCTTGTCACTTTGAGGCGCAAAACTCTAGGGCTCAAACCATATCTCTGGTACAGGCTCCAACCTGGTCTTCTTGAGGACACCTATCCTCTATGACTTTGACCCACTGATTCAATTCGTCAATATAAGTTCACTAGTTCTTCAAGGCTCCCAAAATCTCCAATAACCAAACTTGAAAAAGTCTTCTCATTTGTTTTTAAAAATTCCTTCACTTAGTCTCCAAGTCACTTCATCAATGACAACCTTTTCTTCTCATGAAGGTGTCTCCACTGCTTTTCATGTCACCCAAAAAAAAACTCCAAGGTCACCTAAGGATGGTTCAATGCATCATGATATCCAAGGGTGTCTTCAAGAATTCAATCAATGTTTGGTGATGTCTCAAGGTGTCTTCAAGTTCTGCATAAGGTATTTCAAACAACTTCAAGTACAAGGACTGTTGCGAACTCTTCTTCAAGGTTTCTTCAAGGTCTTCAATTAGCTCCCCCAAGATTTTCTTCAAGGGTTCCAAGTACTTCACTACTTCAAGACTCCTAATAATTATTTTTCCAAAACTTTACTACTCTTCACAGGCCAAGTACCAATGCTTAGCATTGTTCCTCAATAATTTTCTCTTCAAGTTGTATATATGCCAACCTGCCTGCAAAGATTGCTACTAGTACTGGTCAAAATTGTTCTTCAATGAGGAGACTTCACAAAGATTCAATGGTGTCTTCTAGGACACAATTCAAGTTTCAAAGTAACTTAATACTTCACTGATCTTGCATGTATTTCTCCAAGTGTGATTGTCCTCACAATGGTAATCTACAGGTCTACAATTGGAGTCTTTGTAATAGCTTATGGGTAGACTTGAAATTCAAGGCACCAAGAAATGCGGTTATCCAAGCCTGAATCTTAAATAATCCCAAATGATATTCCAAGTGTCCTGAAGTCTAAGTTCGAGGATGACAACCTTCCATTTAGAAAATGGGTTAAATGATCACATATTCAAGCTTCAATACTTCATAGCTCTAAACACCGAGCCATACAAAAATATCACTAATCCACTTCGATCATGATTGCACTCTCAACTGAGGAGATATGAAATTCTATTTATAAGTTTGAGCCACATGAAATGGTATAAGACAAATCTAACCTTCCAACTGTAAGCTTGATACGAGCCTTTGAAAACATGTCTAAGAAATGTATATACTCCACAGATTCGAGCTTTAGTTATATGATAGTTCGAGCTATCCAAGGATGTTCAAGTCTTTTCTTTTCAGCACCAAGCAACACTTGGTCAACTTTCCAAGCTCTAAGTCTGTCTCTAACCGTGGTTGTAATGATAGGAGATATGGGCTAATCCGAACAACTGTAAGTGTTATAAGCTCCATAAATTCAACCCATTATATACCTGATCCTAATTCCTATAGCTGCAATAGAACAAGGTCTGAAAATATGTATTTACTCCATAGGTCTGAGCTCCACTGAGGCTGCAATAGGTAAGGTTTGAAATACAGATACACTCCACAAGTCAAAGATCCAACGAGACTGTAATAGGTTTCAAAGATTAATCTGAGTCTTTGAAGGTAGGTCTGAAACATTGTTTACCAAGACTAAGCTCTCTAACCAAGGCTATGATGACAAAAAGCCTGAGCTTATCTCCAATCAAGCCACTGTCTATTCTGCACCAGGTCCTAGCTTAAGAATTTGAGCCAAATATTTGGATCTTTATGTATCCTTTCTCATCCTCCCTTAGTTCACGAGGTGTGAACTATATTTTATGCTCTGAGATGTCTACACTGAACTGCTTGTTCCAATTGGATAGTTTGAAAATCCTTTTTATATGAGTTTGTCATTCAAATGAAAAAACACAACTTTTGGAAGTGAGGTTGACTAGCATAATTGGGCATAGGTCGTCTTGGGTAACTGATATGATATATTATCTTAACAATTTGATTTCTCTTAAACTATTTGGAGTTAGGAGGCAAGTGAGGGCTCATTAGAAAGAGGAAAGATTCATCCACAAGATAGTCAAGGAGCCATTGTAAAATGATGTATTTAAGATGTCAAAATATTATTTTCTTTAGGATTTTTTAGGATTTTTGGTGCAAACCTTGGGAATTTAGGATTCTTCATGTATAAGGATGATGGGACTTGAATGAGGGTTAGGGTATTTTTATTAGGGCTCCAAGTGTAGTCTTCTAACAACCATCCATATCATCAAGTGTGTCATCACGAGGTTTCAAACAATCATTAATTATGCATGGAAACCTTTAGGAATTTATTATTTGGACAATGTTAGGGCACCTTCTATATATGCATAGACCTTAGGATTACGACATATAGCAATATTCAACAAGGATTTCGAGGGATTCAATGTTCATTATTAGATCATGCATCATGTTCATGATTAGGGTTAGGGAAACATCCTTAGGAAATGTTTGACAAGAATATTTTCCATCACAAACAATGCCATATTGACATATTGACATCAATGACAACCTTGGCCAGCTTTAGGTAGCTCTTGAGTCATTAGTCCTCATATTCAAAATCAACGTCACTGTACTCATCATCATGGTCCCCATTGCTCTGCTCTGCTGCATCCTCCTCCTCTGTATCCAATGTCATCTATGCATTTGGTGGTGTGGAGGATGGACGCTCCACAGTATCACTGTCATCAAATGTGACAGGTTGTGGCACTAGCTCATTGAGATCCAAGTTGGTCAATGCCAACTAAACAATATTTTCCACACCAATATCATCGGGAAATACATCCCACATATTTGTCTTTTCCTTTTCCCCATTGTCTTTGATTGAGCCATGAATGTTGTAAAAAAAAAAACAAAAAATGCATAAATTTGTAAAAGAAATGCACATGCAAACTAAATGCGAAAAAAAGAGAGAGAAAATGCACTTACTTGTTGCTTGAATCTCTTTGCAAATGCTCCTTTTCTCTTGCAAACCCACACACAAATATCAAAGTGAAGGTGAGAATAAAAGGCCCAAACTGGCCTTTTAAAAGCCGCAAAGGGCGTTTTTTCATTGATTGTGTCCAACGAATCAGGACACGAACATGTCCGACCAAGACACGATCCAGACACCATCGTGTCCTGATCGAACACAATTAGAAGGACACGAGTCTGACTGAATCGTGTTTGATTCGCTAGATTTGAGACACGAAGGCCCATACCAGCGAATCCAGTTTCTTAGATTAGCCCCCATATGGTCACTAGATTGATATACAAATCCGGACTTAAATTGTGAAGAGTTCACTTATCAAACTTGTGATTTCAATAAATCTCGCCAGATTCTAGACATATTAGATCGAAAAATAAGCCGAAAAAACTTTCCAAAAAATCACACTTAAAAACTAATAATAAAGAAACAACAAAATTTCATCTTAGCCCCCCATTAGCAGATTAGAAAATAAACCGAAAAACTTTCCAAAAAATCACTATTAAAATTTAAAAATAAAAAAACAACAAAATTTCATCTTAGGCAACGAGATTAATATACAAAAAAAAAAAAATTAAATTGTGAAAAATTCACTTATCAAACTTGTAATTTTAATAAATCTTCTGAAATTTTAAACAAATTAAATAAAAAAATAAATTAATTTTTTTTTCAAAAACACACTTAAAAACTAATAATAAAAAAAAAAACAAAAAAATTTCATGTTAGCCCCCATCGACGGTCACTAGATTGATTGATATACAAAAGGAGAACGGTGCATATTGCAGTAGGACCATGGACCCATCGACGGTCACTAAACTGATATACAAAAGGAGAGAAAGCAACATGTTTTATGATGCGGAAGGTGGTTCAGTTTCAGGTCAATCAATGGCTAGTCGAGTTCGTTAGTGATTGCATCTTCCCAACACTTATAACCTGTAGCTGAGAATTATCCATTGGAAATCGCTTTTCGGGAATCGGGGCGGTGGAGGACCCACCGCTAAAAGTTTTGGTCCATCAGTTTTGTGAGCGAATTTATTAGATGCCGAGTATTCGGTCTCCCTTTCCATGTCTGTCTATCATGGTGTAGAAGTTTGCGCTGCTCCATTGGAGGGGGCTTTATTTTAAATGATAAGAGTATTTCTTTAATTTTTTTATACATATATATTCTTTCGGTTATTTGCACCAATGAAGGGAGAGTCTGTTCCGGTTATTTGCTCTAATCAAGGAAAAGTTTTTTGGTGCTCTACTCGAGAATGGACCTAGGACTTGTGAAATCTCACAACTATACCAATTAAGGAAAAGTCTTCTGATTATTTTGGCAATCAAGGAAAAGTCAGTATATAGATCTGCTCAATAATGGGCATGAGAACTTGTGGAAACCTAACAACCACAAACAGCCATTGCACCACATCCTCTGAACTCAATTTAAATTGTGGTTATTGCATTGATGCAGCAGGAAAGACCTAAATGATGTTTTTTTAAACGAAATAATCTGCGCTAAACGTGGCGTGGCTTACGATGGACCGCTAATTCGCACTGCGTGTGTGGGGAATGGTAAAGGCCGTCGTGGCATATATATATGGGAGGATACTCCTCTCGTAATCTACACCTATGTAACTACAGAAATTGACCCTCCCCTTCGATGTACCCTTCCCTTCCTTTATAAATATGCGTGTGATGCTCTCATGTAGCAATTGAGATAGTTGCCCCCTCATTCCTGCGTGTTTATTATGAAACCGATTCTCCTTGTGCTCTATCAGTTTCTAGTTAGGTCTGGTCTATAAGTTCAGATCTGTTTTGTAATGGATTCCAATCTGTCAAGACCAAACATTAGATGGATTTTCAGTGTTATACAAGCATCAGTTGTATTAGTGTTTTTTATCATTGTTGGGGCCATATCCGAGTTTTTCAAAGTTTATGTCTGGGAGCCTTATCGGATAAGAAGATGTCTGGAAAGACAAGGAGTGAAGGGGCCGCCGCCCCGTTTTATGGTTGGCAATCTTATCGCCATTACCAACCTTCGTGAAAAGGAGACGACCAACGATATGGAATACCTGAGCCACGACATTGTTGACAGGCTTTTGCCGCATTATACTAAATATTCCAGAATTTATGGTAAGTTTTATAATTCCGTCAGGGAACCATGTTTAGATTCCTTTGGTGGGATTTTGGGGGCAAGCTAATGGTTAATAATTTGCAAACTGCTTCGCACCTTGAAATCATGGATTTTAGGTTGGCATCTCGTAGTTTATCAGAATTTCTGCTCGTGAAGTCATTCCCCAAAGGCGGTTCCATAGGATTTCAGATACTATTTTTTTCTATTGAATATTTTTGTAATAAGGTTTTTAGATCAGTATATAGGTTTGATTTTGTTAGATGAATAGAATTCTATATGTTGTTAAGATTTCTGTAAATGGGCTGGTTAGATCACGTGGCCATTATTCAAGCCGATGATTGAATGTCTGGATTCTTATAGGGAGTCAATTCGTACTGTGGTGGGGTGTCGAGGCGCGACTGGCAGTATTCCAACCAGAACTGATAAAGGAAATACTATCGTCCGAGAATAGATACAGCTATGGAAAGTCTCATTTACAACAAAAGGGAAACAAGGATTTCATTGGCAAAGGACTGCTAATGGTCAATGGAGAGGCATGGGCTCACCAGCGCCGCATCGTTGCCCCAGCTTTTCACACCGAAAAACTGAAGGTGATATGTGCATTCTTGACATATATTGTACTTATGACTATTTATTGAATCTTTTCTTTAATGACTGTGCTAAATTTTTACCGTCGCAGGAACATGTGAAATATATCGTAGATTGCACTGCACAAATGCTCCACTGTTTTGATGAAAGCCTTAGAAAGTGCAACAAACCTTCAGAGATCGAAGTGAGCGACCATTTGAGTAGGCTGGCCGCAGATATTATCGCACGCACCGAATTTGGTAGCAGCTATGAGAAGGGAAAAATAATTTTTGAACAACTTAAGTCGTTGCAGCAGCTCTGTTCACAGTCGGGAAGATATTTATGGCTTCCGGGCAATCGGTATGTTTGTATGCAACCTCTGATGAAGTTAGTTGTCACTTGACTAATTAATTATATTATTGTGTCAACAATGTGTAATTTCTTTTGAAATATGTTAATTTAATGTAATGTTTTTGTCAAATCCGTAATGCAAAGTTGGGAATGTCGATTAAGAGTCGAGTGCCACTCCACGCTTTACTCGGACGCTGAGTCTTGCGAGTTCTCGGGCCAAGTCCATTCATTCACCGAGTCCACCATTAATATCATTGCAATCCAATATAAAATAATTGCCCCCGTGTCAGAAATCTCAGAACCCATTGCCATCGGAATTTTGCTTTATTGATATTGTCAGCCTGGAAGTCGTTGATTCATTCAACCAGCGCATATGCCATAGAAGTCCTGCCCAATTCAACACCGTGTGTTGGAATGGAGCATGCTGATGAGGTTCCAAGTTCCAACCACAAATCTAAAGTTTTGGTAGGTAATTGGGAATTAAGATTGGTCCATATAATCTTTTTAAAGTGATAATTACATCCATAGTTACCAAATCATCCGAATTGGAAAAAAAATTCGGAAATTCCAGTGTTTTAAAGAAATACTGGCTAATAACAGTGTTTTAGTTAATGCTCGTCCCAACGTTAAGAGTGCTTGAGAGCCAGTAAAGGTCGGGTACCTTTTAGGTTTGGGAAAGGGATGGCTTTATTTGGAAAATTGGAAACTTTCTATTTGTAATTGTATTTTTGTTTTTTTTATGGCTTTATTTGGAAAATTGGAAACTCCTTATTTTCAATTGCATTTTTGTTTTTTTGACGGATTCTAAATTAATAAGTTTAGAACAATAATTTTTGTATTTAATTATTAGATAAGAATTTAAAAAAATAAGTTTTGAAACCAAAAAACTATATCAGATTTAAATTTTTTTGGAAGAGAAGAGAAATGTAATTTTTTAAAATTTTAATTGAATTGTGTTTCTAATATTGTAACTATGAAGATAATCATATATCCTAGGCTATCGAAGATAACTTAACTGGCCATTTTCACAACCTTTAGCTTTGATTCAATGCAGGTTTCTTCCTACGAGATTTAACAGAGAGATGAAGGAGAGAAAGAAACAAGTTGAGAATGTGCTGCTGGAAATCATTCAAGCGAGGCGAGACTCTGTCCAAGTGGGCCGCAGCGTCTGGGGCTCATGCTCGCAGAAACGGAACAGACCAGCTCCGCGTCCTCGTCGTCGTCCATGAAGTTAACAAACCAGCAACTAATGGACGAGTGCAAGACATTTTTCTTCACGGGTCATGAGACGACGGCCCTTCTGATGACATGGACGATGATGCTGCTGGCATCCAGTCCCGAATGGCAACACAAAGCCCGAGTCGAAGCTATGGAAGTTTGCCAGGGAAATCCCCCATGTACCACTGATCTCCACAAACTCAAAATCGTAAGATTAGCAATCCATCTGAAATTCTTGCTAACCAACTTATAACCTAATCCAGTACAGATTCTTATTCACTCTTTCTGGATCTAAGATGAGATAATTCCAATTTGGGATCGTAATCAGATTAACGCAACATTTTATTCCTAGATTTACTATGTTAAATTATTTTTTCTGAGGAAAAGTGTAATAATCTCTAATTCTTTGAATTATTGAATGCGTACAGTTAGGAATGGTACTGAACGAGTCACTTAGACTGTACACACCGGCATGGCTGTTGCCAAGACAGGCACTGGAGAACGTAAAGTTGGGTGACCTTGAGTTACCAAAGGGCATGTCTGTGTGGATTCCAGTGTTGGCCATCCATCATAGCAAGGAATTATGGGGAGAAGATGCCAACGAATTCAACCCACAACGGTTTGCAGAGGGCGTGCAGAAGGCATGCAAGCATCAGATGGGATTCCTACCCTTCTCCTCGGGGCCCCGAGTCTGCTTAGGACAGAGCTTCGCCATAATGGAAGCGAAAGTGATGTTGGCAATGATCCTCTCCCGCTTCAAATTCACCCTCTCTCCTAACTATCGGCATGCTCCTATCTGCGTGCTCACACTCAAGCCCAAGCATGGGGTGCCCATCATTTTTGAACGCCTGTAATTGTCAAGACCTACTCTACAAATAATCCATTTTGTTTAATTATACACCAGCATTCTATAATATAATAATCATAGATAAATCTTTATTGGAATATAGCAGAATACAAGCTACGGCTAATTTGGATTATTTGGAAGGCAAACTATGTATATGTTTTATTTACTTTAATTCCAAGAGACATATTGATGACGATACTGACGTAAGCAGCTAGATGGACGTAAATTGAATAAAATAAATTCATCGCTGTTATCCTAAAGCTACACTACTGAGTTCTATTTTATTTTTTTATTTTGTTCTACAGGAACAAAAGGCTTCAAGTGCTCAGGATTCGGGGTTTATATTTTCTTGATATAATGTCCAGATTGGTATGTATAGTGATATTATAGTGCATAGAATTTTTTAATATAGTCTCAAAATCCATATATGTATTCATAGTACTTTCTGCAAATAAAATATGAACATATGAAATTGATAGTTTAAGTTCAATGTTTAAAGGTTTCACTGCAATTTTAAAATGAAAAAACACTTATGGAAAACATTATTGCGCGTCACTGTCTTGCCGAACTCCAAAGAAACGGAAGCATTTTGACATAAACAAATTATATTCATAAAGGCCATTCTAATTATAACGATAAAAAAATATATGTGAAGCATGGTTGGCCAATCTTAATGGCTTTAATGGCTTTTAACAATAGAAACTTGTGTGCTCAACCAAATTCAACTTTAACGTCTATCAGATTTTCTTTTCTTGTTTTTAAATAGATATATTTTTTTTTTAAATAGAGAAAATAAAATAAAAATGTGAGACAAATATAAATACATAAAAAATAATTTTTATCAGCTGATCTGTTCAAAAACAAATTACAATATTTTTTTTTTTAAATTTTTAAATAAATTATATTATATAAAATATTATGAACAAAATTATGGGTTGTTAAAATCTCAAATAACCCTAAAACCATTAATAGAAAATTGACTTTATAGCCTTGTCCAGTTTACCCCAATTACCGTAATATATGTCTTTGGTTCCTCATTACATGACCCTTTTTTTTCTTTAGGCAAATTCGACTTTAACATCTACAAGATTTTCAGATCAAGTTACTATAATTATTATTTTTCCATTATTTATTACTTCTATTTTTCAAATTGAAAAATTAAAAACAAATAAGCCAAAAAATAAATAAATACATTAAAAAAACCTTGCTGTAAAACCAATTGAATATAACATATCTATTATTCCTATTCCGAAAGCTAAGCTAATGACAATGAAATCTTCATGTTTTAAAATAAGCTACACTATGTAAAAATACCATGGATTATATTGACAATTGATTAAAAGATTTTCACAATACATAATACATAATGATATAAGACTTTTGTAAGACTTTTATATCTAGGGCTCATCCAATTTTAACATCTTACAAAGTTATTATTTATTTTCAAATATATATTATTTATTTTATAATATTTTTCTAAATAAAAAATTATAAAAATTTATCAAAATATTTATTTTTATAAAAAAATTAAAAATAATAATTTAAGAAATATAAACTAATGGTAATAATTTAAAAAATATAAAATAAATATAAAACATTTCTTATTTATAGATAATTACATTATATTATTTTTAATAAATATAATATTTATTCTTTTTTATAATATAATTTTTATTTTTCTTACTTCGGAAAAGCTCTTAAACCTTCTCCATATACTATGGAATTTGTTAACAACTGTATAAAGAATTTAAATCAATTTTTATTTTTTCTTACCTTGGAAAAGCTCTTAAACCTTCTCCCTCCAGTATGAAATTTGTGAATAACTCTATAAAGAATTTAAATTTCATAAAATAAGGTGTTATTATAAAGCATGCTTGATAAATCACCGATTGGGGTGCCACGCGGGAGACAGGAGGTGTGAGGTGGCACACGACGGCGTGTACCACATGGCCACTTGAGGAGAGATGACGACATGCGTTCTGAGGGGAGGTACTACAACTCGCACAATATAATGACGGGCAAGGAAGATGGTGGAGGCCAAATAAACATGTCAGAGTTGTATGGGAAACAACGCTGGTGCGTAAAGGGGGTTATGAAGGCCGGTGAGAGGAAAGGTGGTATTGTTTTTCGACAGATTTCGGAGGAAGGAAGTGTAGATGCTGCGAGAGAAGGTCGGAGCCCTATGATTGCACCCCCTCACCTGGTATGTGCTCCGTCTCTTCACTATGTATGTTGTTGTGAATGAGGACAGGTTAATGGTTTTTAACCTGGAAATATATCTTGTCTGTTACACCTCATGTATCTTCGAGGAGATATCTCATCTTTCGTCTAGGTTTTAATTGGAATTACAATGTTAATTGTTTGGTTTGGGATTGGGATGATGGTTGTATAAACATTGTGGGTTTGCATGTCCTGTCAGCGAGTCTGTTGTTCGAACTTAGAAGATACAGACCCTATTCAAATTTCACTTGTTTAGTTTTCTGCATGGCTTTGACACAGGTGGACTCTAGTTATTTTTCTTTAGAGCTCGTGTGTACGATGCATTCTGTTTTCAAGCGCCTCTGCACCATGCATTCTGCTTTCGAACCTCTCTGCCCCATGCATTATTCTTTCGAGTCGCTCTGCCCCATGCATTCGGCTTTCGAGTCCCTCTACAACATGCATTTTTACAAGCCCCTATGTACCATGCATTCCATCCCTCACCCTGTATGCAATGTCAGTGATTCGTCGTCCCAAACATATGAATTATATTGCATGGCTTTGCATCACCATCCTGCCAACCATGCTCGATGCAATTGTCTATTTGGAACTGTTTTCACTCAGTCATTTTGTCATGTGGGCGGTTTCCTGTCGGGGATGAGGGATGTCAATTCTGTCTCTAGGGGAGTCCTTTTTTTATTAACTAGGTTTAGGCCATCTATTAGAGGGTTAATTTCTGTTTATAAGGGTTTCATTTCTATTTTAACGGGCCTCTTGTTTACTGTGTTGAAGTTTTATCCCTACCTTGTCAAAGTTCTGGCTCGATGGGGGTTTCACTATTGGTGGGTCTCTTACCTTTGGGTGCTGAGGAATTTCAATATTTATATTGGAAGTCTCTGGCCTTGGAAGGTTAAAATGTAGATAGTGAAGGGTATACGTATTGCCATGCATTCCCGGTCTTGCCAGAATAAGATTTTTACTGTTGCCACACTTCTATATAGTTTTGTGCTGAGAAGGAGGAATGTTGACGTATATTGCTCTGCTACTTGCACAGATATCACTCCCGGAAGTCCGGGTCCTTTTCATTGTTGTTTCTATAAAACAATTATTGAATTTATGCTGCAATATACAGGAATCTCTAATTTCTATACAGGTGTTACTCTACCAATGGCCAAGGACCTGCAATAGCATTGTCAGTTAATTCAACAGTCTGTAATACTGCATGTAAGTATGGTTAAAAGACAAACAACAAAAAAGGAGGCCAAAGACAAAGGGAAATAGAAACAAAGAAATCCTATAGTGGGCCCTAGCAAGAGAGGGAGAAAGTCAAGAAAAGAGGCAATGGAGAACCTTTTTGATGCCTATTCTACTGACATTTCGCCGCAAGTCTGAACACTTGTCTCTGGATGGGAATGAGACTGCAATACCAAGGAGGAAGGAGAAATACAAGAGGAGGAAATGGATTTATTAAAGGACCCTGGTAACACAAGAAGTAGAATATCCCTATTCCACTAGTCTATCCATACATACTAGACGCTTAAATGTGTTTTGGCCAAGGAAATCATGAGCATCCAAGAAATTGGAGGAGACCAAAAGCTACCTCCATTTTACATGAGATAAGGAGAGAGATCCAAGAAATTCGCGTTGCACAAAATCATGGTAACATTCATCTAGGCCGCATAGATCACCAACTGCAAACCATGCACCAGGTGGACATGCCCGGTTCTAGTGTAAAGGATCCAACACCAATTGAGTCATCGGATAATTGAGATTGCCTTTTCTCTGGTTTTTCCCCATGAGTACTGCGGATAGCATTTACTTTTTAAAGTTATTATATGTAAGAGATATTAAAATGGACATAGCTGATAGTAGAAGGTTTAAAAATTTTCAATACTCGTTGGCCTACAACTTTTTAAGGTGACCAACAAACCTAGTTTCCTGTGGGCAGGTGGTGGCCATAATTTTTTTATAGATGTAACCTGTTGTTCTTTTTTATTAATATAAAATAGAAAGGATTTGCTAAACTTACAAAAGAAAAACATGCTTTATAAAAAAAACTAACTAAGACTCTTTTCTCCTCTTTACTCCTCTAAAAGAGATAAATTAACAAAGACTCCTTCCTTGTCTTTTCCTTCCCTTAGTAATTTCTCTTATTAAAGCTTAAATTTGGACTTATAAACTCCTCAACAAGATAGAAAGTCAAGATTTTAAATTGAAAATTTTAACCATCCACATCTCGTAGATAAAAGTCTTTCGGATTAATCACATCAGTAGGATTTGGTCGACATTTCGAACCATATAATGTGGTTCATCATTAGGACAAGGTGAAGAAGGAAACCGATCTCATTGAATAAATAGTAAGGATGTGTCGTTACCCAGTGATAGCTGTTAAAATTAGCCGTGAAAACTATACATTATTTGATTTGATAAGTTAATTAGTTTTAATATTAATTTTTTTTTAAGTTTTTAAGAAATATTATTAAAAAGGGGTTAATGAATAATTTAAAATTGAATAATTAATAAAATGATTAAATTTAAGTTATTATAAAAATGGGAGTAGGGGTAAATAATAATAAAGAGAATAATCTTAAAGTATTTAATATTTTAAGAAATATTATTAAAAACGGGGGTTAATGAATAATCTAGAATAATTTAAAAAGAATAATTTAATAAAATGATTAAATTTCTAATAACTATAATAAGTAGATAAGGGTTAAAAAATAAAAAAAAATAAAAATAAAAATAAATAAATGATTATATATTGGATATATAAATATTTTAATAAAAATATAAGAAACATTATTGTAGTAGAATATATAACACAATGCAATATATAAAACCCTAACCACAGAAAAATAGACCTAAAGGGTAAAGATAAAAGAGGAAATTTTAAAAACCAAGGGACGAGAAAAAAACCAAAGAAAAAAGAAATAAATAAAGAAAAAAGATGAAAGGAACCAACGCAAGGGGGATAAATCACCTAGAGTGGGCCGGAGTCCAACTCTTACTTAATTTCCACCCATCATCTTTGTTGAGATTCTTAGGATGCCTCTAAATTTCAATAGCCTCCCTCAGCTTCCTATGATGGAAGTGATCCACCTTAGCAATGAATTTGGAGTCTTAAATGCATACATGGTGACACAATTTATCAGCATGTTCCACAAGAGCAGAAGTGCAGGATCGATTGTGCCTAATGTTTGCAGCATGCTCATGAATTCTCTTCCTAATGGATCGACTAGTTTCCCCAATATAGGGAGTACCGCAGGAACAAGGAACCATATAAACGCCTTTCATGTCTTTTGGGTCTATAGGGTCCTTGAAAAATTCGAGATAATTCTTGATAGTACATAGATGTTTGAACGAAGAGGAGAAATTATTTCTCCTAAGGACATTGGCAATTTTGTCTGTGGTCCCTTGGATAAATGGAAGATTAACCTTGGAGATAGGATCCATCTGAGTAGACTTATCCCTTAATACTTTAAAGGCTTTTTGAAAGGCCTTGAGACCTTGAGATTTACTATACCCATTATTCTCAAACACGTTAAGAAGATGGTATTTCTCAGATTCCAAGTGGTTATCATTAGATATTCTAAGAGCATGGGTAGCCAGAGTGCTATTAGAATATTGCATCCTTACTCTTTATTCAATGAGATCGGTTTCCTTCTTCACGTTGTCCCGAGGATGAGCCACATTAGATGGTTCGAAACGTCGACCAAATCCTAATGATGTGATTAATCCAAAAGACATTTATCTACATTATGGATCACAAAAGTCTTAGATCTGACATCCACATTTCTTCCTTAGACAAGATATGTTTGATATTGAATATTTTATTTGTCAACATCACTACTAGCCTTCTCAATGTCCTTACTAGTGTTCTTAAAGTTCACATTGATTTTTAGTTATACAATATATAATTATTTAGACATTACAAATCCCTGAAACATGATTTCCAAGAAGAAAATATGGATCCACCTATTCTAAGCCTTGTTTAAATTCATAAAAACTAGATTTTATAATTGGATAAATGTAAAGTCATCTCATTAAAATCTACACGAGATAAAAAAATATGAGAGGTTTGTAATATATAATGTATCAAGGTGTGAACATTTAAAAAGAAAAATAGTACATTAATTATCAGTCAAGCCAAATGTGTAGCCAATTTGCACAGCTGATGCATTTCAACACTGAGGAGATGTCACTCAATAATTCACAGCACAAATGGGAAGCAGTGATTTATCACCGCTCGATTAATGGCCCAACTACCTCCAACAGTAGTTTGAAGACAGTGCATAGATACATTGGATCACCCGCAAAGGACTCCAACGAGTGTCCAACAATGTTGTCCACAAAACACATGGTTTTAAACTAATAATAGTTTCCTGTGATACCCCTCACTTTCTAGAAAGTTATGTGCAGCTAAATTCTCCAAGGTTTGGCAACAGAGAGTGGATTACGACACAATAGGGTGAGGGAGGAGTACATGTACTATCGAAGGACGATATGTTATGAGTGAGATCAAATCAAAGTCAAAGTTGTTGGATTTTTTTTATTTTTTATATATAGGCGTGAGTTAAAAAGTAGTAGGTGAAAAAGAGATGTGAAGCTAATGAAATGTAATATGATTTTCATTGTTGTGACAAAAATCTACTAAACCCTTTCCCTTGTGGTTTTTCCCATGTGTTGAGTCTTAGTAAAATTGTGTGCACTGTGTAAGTTAAATATTTTATTTTTCAGTTTATTTTTTTTCAGTTATCTTTTATTATAAGAGCTACAGGTTGTCTAAGCTAGCTAATATGGAGAGTAATATATTAGGTTATATGGAAAAGTTGAATTTAGCCAAATTTTCCCTATGGAAATCACAAATGGAGGATATTCTGATTATGAAGGATTAGTATTTTTCTATTGAAGGAGTGACAAAGAAAATCTTAACAATGATAGATGAAGCTCTCATTGTGCTTAAATCTTAGTATTTTCTATTGTGCCTCATATATCCAAAAAAGATCTCCTCATAAATATTTTACTAGAAAAACATCTTTTGAGGCGGGGACTGGCATGCAACCTGAAGTCAGTCATTTCCACATTTTTAGATCTCGAGGATGGGCCCACATTCTTACAGAGAAGAGAAAGGCTTTGGAGCCTCAAATTAAAGCATGCATGTTTGTTGGATATTATGATGAAGTCAAAGGGTATATATTTCTTGATATCAACATTGAAGAGCTCTTTATTGAAAGGAGTGTAAAGTTTGATGAAGATATTTTGTATGCACCCGGAGATGAACTTGTTACCAAGTTTCGATCACCACTCATTGATGAGTATGCAGATGAAAATTCAGATCAAAACTCTGATGAATATCAGCCTTTACCCGTGACACATTTTGGACCACCAGCTGTTGAAAATTGAGATCACACTTCCTCATGTAGTTCGGAAGATTCTTGACCACCTTCAACACAAAAATGGCGTAGCATGAGTTGTATCCTTGATGATCCTGCCTCTATACCTCAGTTTGAGGAAGATACTCAAGCACTCTTAGCTATGGAGCCATGCATGCCCATGCATGCTTATATGATGCATGCATCTGATCCACAGACTTATGTAGAAGCAACTGGGCATCCTGAATGGGAAGCAGCAATGGATGAGGAATATAACTCTCTCATTAAGAACCAGACTTGCGATTTGGTTCCACTACCTTCCAATCATAAACTTGTGAGGTGTAAGTGGGTTTAACGAACCAAGAAAGCAGCAAATGACCAAGTTAGTCGATATAAGGCACGATTGGTAGCAAAAGGTTTTCATCAGGTACATGGTTTTGACTATGATGAGACTTTTGCTCCAGTGGAAAAAATGGATTCCATTTGGCTAGCTCTCTCCATTGCAGTAGCAATAGGATGGGAGGTGCATCATATGGATGCGAAAATTTCCTTTATTCATGGTGATCTTGAGGAGGAAATCTACATGGAGCAGCCACAGGGATACATGCATAATTCATCTCTAGTATGCAAACTAAAGAAGTCTCTCTACGACCTTAAGTAGGAACCTAGAGCATGGTATGCAAATATGGATTCTTATTTGTTATCTCAAAATTTTATACATTGAAAATCTAATTCCAATGTTTATTTTTTGAAGAAAATTGACTCGTTGTTGATCATAGTACTCTACGTAGATGACCTTTTGATAACATGTAGTTAAGCTTATGTCATTACTGAGATTAAAACTGTGTTGCATGAGTGGATTTCTATGACATACATGGGCTTTCTAAATTTCTTCCTTGGACTAGAGATCAATTAGAGTGGTTCTGGGATTACCATTTCTCAACCAAAGTATGCTAGAGATATTTTGGCACGATTTCACATGAGTTTCTTCAAGCCCGCAACCACACCTTTATTATCAGGGATAACGCTTGAGAATGGAAAAGACACACCATTGGTTGATTTCACATTGTACTGTCAGCTTGTGGGAAGTCTTCTTTATCTCACGCACTCCCGTTTTGATCTCTCATATGTCGTAGGAGAAGTTTCCAGATCCATGCAGGAGCCACACGAGTTACACTAGAAAGCTACAAAGCGCATCCTTTGATATGTCCAGGGGAAAATCACCTGTGGGATTCATTATGTAGCAAATTTTTCTTTGGATCTCATTGGGTTCGCAAATTCAGATTAGGCTGGTGACAACATTGATCGCAAGTCCACCTCCGGTTATGTACTTAGTTTGGGATTCGGCTCAATTTGTTGGTTAAGCAAGAAGTAGGTTGCAATTTCTTTATCATCAACAGAGGCTGAGTATAGAGGAGCGGTCAATGCCACTATTCAAGTCATTTGGATACAACATTTCCTATCTGAGCTTGGGATTAGTTTCCATTTTCCAACTGTCATCTAGTGCAATAATCAAAGTACGCTAAAGTCTTGTAGAGATCCAGCGCAGCGACGGCGGATCAAACACATCGAGATCCACATGCACTTCATTAGAGAACTCATTCACGATGGGATCATCGATCTTCAGTACTATCCTAGTTCTGAGCAAACTGCTAATATCTTCACCAAGAATTTCACTGAGCAGAAGTTTTGATTCCTACGAGATCGTCTCGGGGTGAAGGACACAACTGCCTAGCAGTTGTATTTTCACTACTTTTTCATTATATTTTGAGGGGGGGTTTTTCTTCCCACTGGATTTTCCCTTTTTACTCTTTTCACGTATTGTATATGGGTACCTAAAATGGTCGTGTTGTTGGGAATTATTCATTTTGCATCACACTCACCTAAGTTATGCTTAAGGGGGGGTGTTGGTGTACATGCACCTAGATTAGCTTTAGTTCAACTTTAGAGATTGCATGCAATGTGCACTTGTCTTTAGCTAGTTAACTCCAGTGTTGTACATGCACATAGTTAGCCTTAATTAGCTTTAGTTCAACTCTAGATATTGCATGCAATGTGCACTTATCTTTAGCTAGTTAACTTGAGTGCTTACATGCGTTGTGCACTTGGATTTAGTTAGTTAACTCTAGTGCTTTGATGTGGTACATGTGCACATTAACATGCCATAAAGCACACTTAGCTTTAGTTAGATTTAACTATCCATAGTTATTGCATGTACAACTAAACTTAACTCAATTGCTTTTATGTATTGATTCTAAAACTAAAATTGATGAATTAATTTCATTCTCAATTCTAATTTTTTTTATTTTTCAACTTGGCAAGTTTGTGCAATTATTCTTAAACTAGATTCATATTTGTGCTCTAATAATTTTACAAAGTGCCCTAATAAATTCTCCGCAAAACACATGGTTTCAATCTGAAAATAATTTCCAGTGATGTCCCTTCATTTCTCGAAAGTTATTTAGTAGCTAAATTCTCCAGGGTTTGGCAGTGGAGAGTGGAATAGGGGACAATGGAAATTAGGGTGAGGGAAGGAGTGCATGTCTGCATATGGTAGGTATGCATGTGCACACAAGAGGAGCGCAGTGCTTTGTTTTTCTTCAAGTTGGCAAGCAACAAATATCATTGTTGTATGCTCTTTGATAGGGGTTTTTCATAAACACACTGCCCGCATGTGCTGCTCACGTCTATGTCGCCAAATACACGACCTCTACCTTTCTCTACAATTTTTTTTATAAAACGCGATGAAGAAAGGAGTCTTTTAAGTTCGACTTTTTGGAAATTTTCATGGAGTTTTGGTTGAAATGTAGTGAAAAAAAATTGTGGCCAAATCTTCTTTTGTGTTGTTTAAACTGATTTTTTGACTACATATATGGATTCAATACCCTCAAAAGCATTTGGGGCACTTAAATTGTGAAGAGTTCACTTATCAAACTTGTGATTTCAATAAATCTTACTAGATTTTAGACAGATTAGATTAGAAAGACATGAGGATTCGAGTGTCCAATATATATATATATATATATATATATATATATATATTAAAAATTAGAAATTTCTTACACAAATTAATACAAATTCATTGATTTAAACATAGATATTCATCTAGATGTAATTTTTACAAAGATACAAAGTAAAATTATGCATACAAATACAATTGTGACATTATCATCAATGATCCAATGTGGATCCAATAGAAGAAAGACAAGATAGTGTATTTTTCTCATTAAGTTATCAAAATCAAAATGTGTTACATAGGTAGTACAATGCCAATGGAAAATAGAAATAGCAAATACAAAACAACTACATGTTGGAAATACTGAGATGGGGTGAATCATTATTTCTTTTCAATTGTTATTTTTACTGGTTTAGATCTCTGATAATTAAAACATAAAATGAAAAATAAGAATAAATAATTTTATTAATCTCTTCTTTACAATTAATCCATTAAAATAGTGTAGGGCTCTAACCCTAGATGAAGACACCAATCTTCTATCTTTCCAGGCACCAACCTGCACTATGTCAAGCACCAACTTGGACTTCATAAGGCTCCAACCTTTAGGTATCCAACCTTGTCACTTCAAGGCACCAACCTCTAGGCTCCAACCCTATCTCTAGTACAAGCTCCAACCTGGTCTCCTTGAGGACACCTACCCTCTAGGGCTCCAACCCACTGCTTCAAATCGTCAAGATAAGTTCACTAATTCCTCAAGGCTCCCAAATCTTCTATAACCAGCCTTGAAAAAGTCTTCACATTCATTTTCAACAATGCCTTCACTTAGTCTCCAAGTCACTTCATCAATGACAACCTTGTCTTCTCATGAAGGTGTCTCCACTTCTCTTCATGTCACCCAAACAAAAACTCCAAGGTCACCTCATGATGGCTTCAATGCATCATGATCTCCAAGGGTGTCTTCATGACTTCAATCAATGTTTGGTTATGTCTCAAGGTGTCTTCAAGTTATGCCCAAGGTCTTCCAAACAACTTCAAGTACAAGGAATACTACAAACCATTCTTCAAGGCTGCTTCAAGGTCTTCAATTAGCTCCCCCAATATTTTATTCAAGGGTTCCAAATAATTCAATGCTTCAATACTCCTAATACTCCTTTGTCCAAAACTTTACTGCTCTTCACATGTCCAAGTACCAATGCTTAGCATTGTTCCTCAATAAGTTTCTCTTCAAGAAGTATATGGGCCAACCTGTCTACTAAGACTGCTTCTAGTACTGCTCAAAAATATTCTTCAATAAGGAGACTTCACAAAGCTTTAATGGTGTCTTATAGGACATAATTCAAGTTTCAAAGTACCTTAATACTTCACTAATATTGCAGGTCTTTCTCCAAGTGTGACTATCCTAACAATAATAAGCTAGGTCTACAATTAGAGTCTCTGTAATAGCTTCTAGGCAGACTTACAATTCAAGGCACCAAGAAATTGTTGTCCAAGCCTGAATCTTAAATAATCCCAAATTATTGTCCAATTGTCTTGAAGTCTAAGTCCGAGGATGACAACCTTCCACTCTGAGACTGGGCTAGATGATCACCGATTCAAGAATCAATAATTCGTATCTCCAAACACCGAGCCATAACACAATATCACCGCACCACTATGATCATGACTGCACTCTCAACTGAGGATATCCGAAGTTCTATTTATAAGTTTGAGCCACAGGAAATGGTACAAGAAAAATATGACCTTCCAAATGTAAGCTTGATCTAAGCCTTTGAAAACAGGTCTAATAAATGTATATACTCCACAGGTCCAAGCTCTAGTTCTATGATAGTCTAATTTGTCCAAGGATTTTCAAGTCTTTGATTTCCAGCACCAAGCAACACTTCATCAATTTTCCAAGCTCTAATTCTATCTATAATTGTGGTTGTAATGATAGGAGGTATGGGCTAATCTGAGCAGTTGTAGGTATTCTAAGCTCCACATATCCGACCCCTTATATACCAAATCCAAATTCATGTAGCTGCAATAGAACAAGGTCTAAAAATATGTATTTACTCCATAGGTCTGAGTTCCACTGAGGCTGCAACAGGTAAGGTCTGAAATATGGATACACTCCACAAGTCAAAGCTCCACCAAGACTGCAATAGGTTTCAAAGATTAATCTGAGTCTTTGAAGGTAGGTCTGAAACAATGTTTACCAAGTCTGAGCTCTCTAACCAAGGTTGTGATGACGGCAAGTATGAGCTTATGTCTAATCAAGACACTATCTATTTTGCACTAGGTCCGAGCTTAAGAATTTGAGCCACAAATTTGGATTTTTATGTCTCCTTTCTTGACCTCCCTCAGTTCATGAGGTGTGAACTATATTTTATGCTCTGAGATGCCTACACTAAACTGCTTGGTCCAATTGGATAGTTTGAAACTCATTTTTATATGAGTTTGTCATTCAAATGAAAAGACACAACTTTTGGAAGTGAGAGCGACTAGCATAAATGGGCATAGGTCGACTTGGGTAATTGATATAATATATTATCTTAAAAATTCGATTCTCTTAAACTATTTGGAGTTAGGAGGAAATTGAGGGCTATTTACAAAGAGGAAAGATTCCTTTACAATATAGTCAAGCAGCCATTGTAAAATAATGTTTTCAAGATGTCAAAAAATGATTTTCTTTATGACTGTTTGAAATTTTTAGTGCAGACCTTGGCAATTTAGGATTCTTCATGTATACCGATGATGGGACTAGAAATAAGGTTAAGGTATTTTTATTAGTGATCCAAGTGTAGTCTTCTAACCACCATCCATATCATCAAGTGCGTCATCATGAGGTTTCCAACAATCATTAATTATCCATGGCAACCTTCAGGAATTTATTATTTGGACAATGTTAGGGCACCATCTATATAGACATAGACCTTAGGATTAGGGCATCTAGCAATCTTCAACAAGGCTTTCTAGGTCTTCAATTTTCATTAATATATCATGCATCATGTTCATGCTTAGGGTTATGGAGACATCATTAGGACATATATGACAAGAATATGTTTCATCACAAAAATTCCATATTGGTATATTGACATCAACGGCCACCTTGGACAACAGTCTCCCCCTTTTTCATTCATGGAAATATTCTTTCCCTTCAACATTCTCTCCCCCTTCAACATAAATGGAAAACATGGTTCCCAAGTACTCCCTCTATCAAGATGCTCTTCCTTCTGGAAATGTGGTCCATGATAGATTTGTTTGCATGTCATATGATGAACCAAGAAGGAAGATAAGCTTAAGACATATTTCTTGAATTGTGATCAAGTGGAAGACATCTTCAACAATGGTCCATCGAATGAATAAAGGATTATGTTATTCAATGAAGTTTCTCCCGAGAGATGATTTATCAAAATATGATTATCCATGTGTGAATCATCAAGGGCTCTGGATAGCTATTGCAAGAGTGATAAAAAATCACAAGCTCCCCCTAATAGTATGCATGGTATCCTTTTTGGCAGAGTCTCATCAAATACTTGGAATATTATCTCTGCCAATGATGCATCCATCAAATCAACATGTATTGTTGGATTGAGTGTTTAAGAGACTTTCAGATCCAATTTTATTTTTTCTCCATACTTGTGAAACTTTCTTTTTTGGCTTGGTAGAAATGGTTTTAGGGACCCAAGACGGTTACAATCACGAGCCATATGTCCAATGTTATGGAAATTGAAGCATTCCATCTTATTCATTAATGAGGAAGCATGAATTTTTCTTGCAAAGTTTCTTCTAGGGAGTTGATGGGGCCCATAAAATTTGTCCTTGCGGTATGTCCTACAATCCTTTGCTATGTGCCCAAAATTTGTACAAGAATATAAATAACCAAAAGATATACTTTTGTACTTGGAGGATGGATATTCCCTTGATGTACTTCCAAATTTATTTTGTCTTGGGATTCTTTGATCAAATTTATTTCCTCTTGCATCCTTGAAATCATCATATCTTCTTGGAGTAGTGTGTATTTTAATGTCATCTTGATCCTTCTCCTTGCCTTTCCTAGAACTGGGGGCATCAATATTTTTTCCAAGTTTCTCCACATCCTTGTTTTTTGAAGCATTAGGGATTGCATCATTCTACTTGAAGGTTCACCTGTATAACCAAGACCTGATTTATCAAGTGGGGAACTTTGATGACTTAGGATGTCATCTAGGGTTTGATAACTCTTCAAGTTCTTATTCAGCAAGTCAACTTCCTTTTTAAGAAAAAAAATTTATCCTTTCAACTTTTCATTGTATTCATCTTTCATAACTAGTTGGTTCTCAATTTATTTCTTCATCCTTGATGCTTCACATAATTGGGCCTTATATGAGGTGATTTTTGATCTTAATTTAGTGATGTCATCATCATTTTCTTCTAGTTGGCATGTCATGGTGTTTCTTTCCCTTTCTGCTTCATCAACTTGTCCTTCTATTAGTGCCAAAAATTCCTTCACCTTCTCAGCTCCTTGTGCTTGTTTCTTTGCTTATCCTAGTTGAGATTTAAGGGAGGAGACTTCTTCCTTGTAATGACCATTTTTTTCTTTAAGTTTTTTCAATTTTTCATGTCTTTGTTCAAGATGACTTGAAAAAGTTTCTTCCCTTTTCTTTCCCTTATCCAATTGATTTTCCATGGATATGACTTCTTCACAATGCTTTCTCTTGATTTGATGAAATTCCTCCTTAAGCTTGGTGAGCTCCTCATCTCTTTCTTGAAATTGAAGCTTGAATAGGTTAAATTATTTCCTTATATTTTCAAGGTCATGGTCACCATCTTGTGATTGCTTCTTGAGATCCTCGTTCTCCTTTTCAAGCTTCTTATCTCTTCTAGTGCAACTACAAGCTTCGCCAAGAGATCTTCTTGGAAGTCATCTTTATTTTCTTCATCTTCTAGGTCTTCCTTGGCCTTGATGTCTTCACTCTTGTTTTCATCTCTCTTAATGGGTTCTGGATCATCTTCTTGACTAGAAGTCATGTTCAATGCTTCTCTTGAGTGAAGATTGTGAATTTTGTCCCACATATCTTTTGCTAATGAACATTTTTCCACTTTGGCCTTTATAGGATCTGGAAGCCCATTCAATATTTCCTTCATCACTCTTGCATTATACTCCTTGGATTCTCCTTCCATCATGCTTTCAATAATCATTGATTCCCACACTTCAACACCTTGAACCATTAATAAATTTCTCATTCTTACCTTCCACACATCAAAGTTTCCAGTGAACAATGGAACTTTCCCAATTTGATTGTCTTCAATTTTCACGAATGAGGAAGAGGCATCTTTAGAAGGATTGGAGGCTTTCTTCCTTGGCTTTTCAATTTGTGTTCTAAGGATCTACCTTCAAGTTGTTAGGCTTATGAGAGAAGGTACTGGCTCTGAAACCCATTGTTGGAAATACTAAGAGGGCGGTGAATCAATATTTATTTTCAATTGTTACTTTTACCAATTTATATCTCTTATAATTAGAACAAAAAATGAAAAATAAGAATAAATGCTTTTATTAATATTTTCTTTACAATAAATCCAATGCAATAATGTAGGCCTCCAACCCTATATGAAGACACCAATCTTCCATCCTTCCAACCACCAAATTGTAATATGCCAAACACAAAATTGGACTTCATGAGGCTGCAACATCTAGGGCTCCAACCTTATATTCCAAGGCTTCAACCTTGTCACTTTGAGGCACAAACCTCTAGGGCTCAAACCATATCTCTAGTACAGGCTCCAACCTAGTCTTCTTGAGGACACCTATCCTCTATGACTCCGACCCACTGATTCAATTCATCAATATAAGTTCACTAGTTCTTCAAGGCTCCCAAAATCTCCAATAACCAAACTTGACAAAGTCTTCTCGTTTGTTTTAAAAAATTCCTTCACTTAGTCTCCAAGTCACTTCATCAATGACAACCTTTTCTTCTCATGAAGGTGTCTTCACTGCTTTTCATGTCACCCAAACAAAAACTCCAAGGTCACCTAAGGATGGTTCAATGCATCATGATATCCAAGGGTGTATTCAAGAATTCAATCAATGTTTGGTGATGTCTCAAGGTGTCTTCAAGTTCTGCATAAGGTATTTCAAACAACTTCAAGTACAAGGACTACTGCAAACTCTTCTTCAAGGTTTCTTCAAGGTCTTCAATTAGCTCCCCCAAGATTTTCTTCAAGGGTTCCAAATACTTCACTACTTCAAGACTTCTAATACTTATTTTTCCAAAACTTTACTACTCTTCACAGGCCAAGTACCAATGCTTAGCATTTTTCCTCAATAATTTTCTCTTCAAGTTGTATATATGCCAACTTGCCTGCAAAGACTGCTACTAGTACTGGTCAAAATTATTCTTCAATGAGGAGACTTCAAAAAGCTTCAATGGTGTCTTCCAGGAGATAATTCAAGTTTCAAAGTAACTTAATACTTCATTTATCTTGCATGTATTTCTCCAAGTGTGATTTTCCTCACAATGGTAATCTACAGGTCTACAATTGGAGTCTTTGTAATAGCTTATGGGCAGACTTGAAATTCAAGGCACCAAGAAATGCGGTTATCCAAGCCTGAATCTTAAATAATCCCAAATGATATTCCAAGTGTCCTGAAGTCTAAGTTCGAGGATGACAACCTTCCATTTAGAAAATGGGCAAAATGATCACATATTCAAGCTTCAATACTTCATAGCTCCAAACACCGAGCCATACGAAAATATCACTAATCCACTTTGATCATGACTGCACTCTCAACTGAGGAGATATGAAATTATGTTTATAAGTTTGAGCCACATGAAATTGTATAGGAAAAATCTAACCTTCCAACTGTAAGCTTGATACGAGCCTTTGAAAACATGTCTAAGAAATGTATATACTCCACAGATTCGAGCTTTATTTATATGATAGTTCGAGCTATCCAAGGATGTTCAAGTCTTTGCTTTTCAGCACCAAGCAACACTTGTTCAACTTTCCAAGCTCTAAGTCTGTCTCTAACCGTGGTTGTAATGATAGGAGATATGGGCTAATCCGAACAACTATAAGTGTTATAAGCTCCATAGATTCAACCCATTATATACCTGATCCTAATTCCTATAGCTGCAATAGAAAAAGGTCTGAAAATATGTATTTACTCCATAGGTTTGAGCTCCACTGAGGCTGCAATAGGTAAGGTTTGAAATACGGATACACTCCACAAGTCAAAGATCCAACGAGACTGCAATAGGTTTCAAAGATTAATACGAGTCTTTAAAGGTAGGTCTGAAATACTGTTTACCAAGTCTAAGCTCTCTAACCAAGGCTATGATGAAAAAAAGCCCGAGCTTATCTCCAATCAAGCCACTATCTATTCTGACCAGGTCCTAGCTTAAGAATTTGAGCCACATATTTGGATCTTTATGTCTCCTTTCTCATCCTCCCTTAGTTCACGAGGTGTGAAATATATTTTATGCTCTGAGATGTCTACACCGAACTGCTTGGTCCAATTGGATAGTTTGAAAATCCTTTTTATATGAGTTTTTCATTCAAATGAAAATACACAACTTTTGGAAGTGAGGTTGACTAGCATAATTGGGCATAGGTCGTCTTGGGTAACTGATATGATATATTATCTTAAAAATTCGATTTCTCTTAAACTATTTGGAGTTAGGAGGCAAGTGAGGGCTCATTAGAAAGAGGAAAGATTCATCCACAAGATAGTCAAGGAGCCATTGTAAAATTATGTATTTAAGATGTCAAAATATTATTTTCTTTATGATTTTTTGGGATTTTTGGTGCACACCTTGGGAATTTAGGATTCTTCATGTATAAGGATGATGGGACTTGAATGAGGATTAGGGTATTTTTATTAGGGCTCCAAATGTAGTCTTCTAACAACCATCCATATCATCAAGTGTGTCATCACGAGGTTTCAAACAATCATTAATTATGCAAAAGCAACCTTTAGGAATTTATTATTTGGACAATGTTAGGGCACCTTCTATATATGCATAGACCTTAGGATTATGACATATAGCAATATTCAACAAGGATTTTAGGGGAATGTTCATTATTAGATCATGCATCATGTTCATGATTAGGGTTAGGGAAACATCCTTAGGAAATGTTTGACAAGAATATTTTCCATCACAAACAATGCCATATTGACATATTGACATCAATGACAACCTTGTCCAGCTTTAGGTAGCTCTTGAGTCATTAGTCCTCATATTCAAAATCAACGTCACTGTACTCATCATCATGGTCCCCATTGCTTTGCTCTGCTACATCCTCTTCCTCTATATCCAATGTCATCTATGCATCTGGTGGTGTGGAGGATGGACCCTCCACAGTATCACTGTCATCAAATGTGACAGGTTGTGGCACTAGCTCATTGAGATCCAAGTTGGTCAATGCCAACTAAACAATATTTTCCACACCAATATCATCGGGAAATACATCCCACATATTTGTCTTTCCCTTCAACCACTCCTCCTTCTTCCTATAAATAAGACGAAGGTTGGTGTTCACATACACCATTGTCTCTGCCCTAGATTGCTCAAGCATGCTCTTCTTAACACTATACAAATTCCCATATGTGCTCCAATTCCTCTCGTAATAATAGGATGAAGTCTCCTGAGAGAGGAGCCTCATGGATAACTGCTGTAGACACATCATATCTTGCAAATCGACCAGTTCTAGTGGAAAAATCTACAAAGGCATCCTCCACCTCATCAAGGGATGGTATATCCTGAAAAATCCACCTGAATGCATCTTTCCTCCCTTGTGAGATTTCACCATCCATGTGAGGAGGGAATCTCCGAGAAGGTCCACCATTCAACCACTCATGGTTGTAGTATTTTGTGTTCAAAAAGTGAGCCAAACAATGTAAAGGTGTGCAATTCCTGTCCCATTTGCTGACAAGAATATCCTATATGGTGGTGAAGAAGGCCTCTGGTGATGTCTCATACTCGAGGCACTCACTCTATAAAATAATGGTCCTCACAGACTCAATCATGGAAATCCATCCCTCATAAACCTCTCCTAGGATGGGTTGGTCTGTATCTGCAAATCGAAGCAAAGAAATGATAGGGTCCATGATACGAATAAGTATATATACCCTCTCCCACCATGATTTATCTAATAATGTGTCCTTCACTCTTTTTGAGGCTGCTTGATCTGTCTTTCTCAAAAAAGACCAAAATTCTGAAATAACCATGGCCCCAAGAGTGGTCTTGACCTCCCTCAACCTCTTCAACATGATTAATGAAGAGGAAAATCGTGTATCCACAATATTGAACAATGATAGATTGGTGTACTCCTTGTAGATAGTGAGAGCATTTGTATGGTTTTGCACAAAGTTGCGGATATGTCATGCATCCTTAATAATGGTTCTAATCCAAAACACATCAGAAGCAATGAATTTAATTGCTAATTTCAATGAATGGGAATTGCAAGGTGTCCAAAATACTTTTGGATATTTAGCTTCCACAATCATGCCAACAACCTTGCAAACATGTGCATTATCTATAATTATTTGCACACAATAATCAACACCTACATCTTCAATAAATTTAATAAACAAATCACCCATATATTGTGCATCCTTGTATTTTCCAAGTGCATCCACTGATTTCATGAAAACTGGACCATTCAAAGAAGACACCATGAAGTTGATGAGTGGGTGCCATGTTGGATCCATCCATCCATAAAAAACAATGCTAACCCTAGATGCTGGCTATACTGATTTAATAGGGTCAAGCATTTTGTCCACCTATTTCTTTGCCTTCGTCAACAATGTGGTTCTAAGCTTCTCTGACCCAAGAGGCACATACCTTGATCGAGCCCCTTGAGTTAGAGCTTGACACATCTCAATAAATAGTGGTGAGCTTGCAACATTGAAGGATATGAATTTCTGATAGGAAAAAAGAAGAAGGCAATGGTGATATCAAGCTCTTCCCGTTTCTCTTTTTGGAAAATCTTGTCCATTGGATCAAGTGCAATTGTCTTTCTTTTTGCTGCTTGTCCCCCACCAGAACTCCCAAATGCGAACTTGTTGCTGCTTTTCCTCAAGAATGGAAGGGGGTCACCATTCCTATTTTTTTTAGTTTTGCAGCCACATTTTCCACATCAATAAATGGCTCTTTCTCCATTTCTTTCCTCTTTGCTAAAGACACTCGTGTACAAGTTGCAATTTTGCAACTTGGTAAAGCCAACAAATGAGCTTTTACACGGTAATATGTGCTCATGAAATGACTATTCCAATAGTTGCATTTCGAAGTAACATTGCCTCCTCCCTTCATCTTGTTCCTTGACCCTTGCTCTCTTGTGACATATTTCCACAATAAATGTGTTATCTTGAGGTTGTTGCCTTCGCTTAACTTTTGAAGCTATTGTTGCAACCCCAATTCCAATAGATGTAACACTTGCAGACCCTTTTGAAATTGGAACAGGAAGGGCATCTCCAATGGGGACATTATTCCTATTTCTTTGCCTTTTCCTTGTTGCCTTTGATTGAGCCATGAATGTTGTAAAAAAATAAACAAAAAATGCATAAATTTGTAAAAGAAATGCACATGCAAACTGAATGCGAAAAAAAGAGAGAGAAAATGCACTTACTTTTTGCTTGAATCTCTTTGCAAATGCTCCTTTTCTCTTGCAAACCCACACACAAATATCAAAGTGAAAGTGAGAATAAAAGGCCCAAACTGGCCTTTTAAAAGCCGCAAAGGGCGTTTTTTCATCGATTGTGTTCAGCGAATCGAGACACAATCGTGTCCGACCAAGACACGATCCATACACCATCGTGTCCTGATTGAACACGATCAGAAGGACACGAGTTTGACTGAATCGTGTTTGATTCGCTAGATTCGAGACACGAAGGCCCATACCAGCGAATCCAGTTTCTTAGCTTAGCCCCCATACGGTCACTAGATTGATATACAAATCTGGACTTAAATTGTGAAGAGTTCAATTATCAAACTTGTGATTTCAATAAATCTCGCTAGATTCTAGACATATTAGATCGGAAAATATGCCGAAAAAACTTTCCAAAAAATCACACTTAAAAACTAATAATAAAGAAACAACAAAATTTCATCTTAGCCCCCCATTAGCAGATTAGAAAATAAACAGAAAAACTTTCCAAAAAATCACTATTAAAATTTAATAATAAAAAAACAACAAAATTTCATCTTAGGCAGCTAGATTAATATACAAAAAAAAATTTAAATTGTGAAAAATTCACTTATCAAACTTGTAATTTTAATAAATCTTATGAAATTTTAAACAAATTAAATAAAAAATTAATTTTTTTTTTTCAAAAACACACTTAAAAACTAATAATAAAAAAACAAAAAAATAAAAAATTTCATGTTAGCCCCATTTCATCTTAGCCCCCATCGACGATCACTAGATTGATTGACGGTCACTAGATTGATTGATATACAAAAGGAGAACGGTGCATATTGCAGTAGGACCATGGACCCATCGACGGTCACTAAACTGATATACAAAAGGAGAGAAAGCAACATGTTTTATGATGCGGAAGGTGGTTCAGTTTCAGGTCAATCAATGGCTAGTCGAGTTCGTTAGTGATTGCATCTTCCCAACACTTATAACCTGTAGCTGAGAATTATCCATTGGAAATCGCTTTTCGGGAATCGGGGCGGTGGAGGACCCACCGAAAAAGCTTTAGTCCATCAGTTTTGTGAGCGAATTTATTAGATGCCGAGTATTCGGTCTCCCTTTCCATGTCTGTCTATCATGGTGTAGAAGTTTGCGCTGCTCCATTGGAGGGGGCTTTATTTTAAATGATAATAGTATTTCTTTAATTTTTTTATACATATATATTCTTTCGGTTATTTGCACCAATGAAGGGAGAGTCTGTTCCGGTTATTTGCTCTAATCAAGGAAAAGTTTTTTGGTGCTCTACTCGAGAATGGACCTAGGACTTGTGAAATCTCACAACTATACCAATTAAGGAAAAGTCTTCTGATTATTTTGGCAATCAAGGAAAAGTCAGTATATAGATCTGCTCAATAATGGGCATGAGAACTTGTGGAAACCTAACAACCACAAACAGCCATTGCACCACATCCTCTGAACTCAATTTAAATTGTGGTTATTGCATTGATGCAGCAGGAAAGACCTAAATGATGTTTTTTTAAACGAAATAATCTGCGCTAAACGTGGCGTGGCTTACGATGGACCGCTAATTCGCACTGCGTGTGTGGGGAATGGTAAAGGCCGTCGTGGCATGTATATATGGGAGGATACTCCTCTCGTAATCTACACCTATGTAACTACAGAAATTGACCCTCCCCTTCGATGTACCCTTCCCTCCCTTCCAACTTTATAAATATGCGTGTGATGCTCTCATGTAGCAATTGAGATAGTTACTGCCTCATTCCTGCGTGTGATGCTCTCATGTAGCAATTGAGATAGTTGCTGCCTCATTCCTGCGTGTTTATTATGAAACCGATTCTCCTTGTGCTCTATCAGTTTCCAGTTAGGTCTGGTCTATAAGTTCAGATCTGTTTTGTAATGGATTCGAATCTGTCAAGACCAAACATTAGATGGATTTTCAGTGTTATACAACATCAGTTGTATTAGTGTTTTTTATCATTGTTGGCGCCATATCCGAGTTTTTCAAAGTTTATGTCTGGGAGCCTTATCGGATAAGAAGATGTCTGGAAAGACAAGGAGTGAAGGGGCCGCCGCCCCGTTTTATGGTTGGCAATCTTATCGCCATTGCCAACCTTCGTGAAAAGGAGACGACCAACGATATGGAATACCTGAGCCACGATATTGTTGACAGGCTTTTGCCGCATTATACTAAATATTCCAGAATTTATGGTAAGTTTTATAATTCCGTACCATGTTTAGATTCCTTTGGTGGGATTTTGGGGGCAAGCTAATGGTTAATAATTTGCAAACTGCTTCGCACCTGGAAATCATGGATTTTAGGTTGGTGTCTGGTAGTTTATCAGAATTTCTGCTCGTGAAGTCAGTCCCCAAAGGCGGTTCCATAGGATTTCAGATACTAATTTTTTCTATTGAATATTTTTGTAATAAGGTTTTTGGATCAGTATATAGGTTTGATTTTGTTAGATGAATAAAATTCTATATGTTGTTAAGATTTCTGTAAATGGGCTGGTTAGATCATGTGGCCATTATTCAAGCCGATGATTGGATGTCTGGATTCTTATAGGGAGTCAATTCGTACTGTGGTGGGGTGTCGAGGCGCGACTGGCAGTATTCCAACCAGAACTGATAAAGGAAATACTATCGTCCGAGAATAGATACAGCTATGGAAAGTCGCATTTACAACAAAAGGGAAACAAGGATTTCATTGGCAAAGGACTGCTAATGGTCAATGGAGAGGCATGGGCTCACCAGCGCCGCATCGTTGCCCCAGCTTTTCACACCGAAAAACTGAAGGTGATACGTGCATTCTTGACATATGTACTTATGACTATTTATTGAATTTTTTCTTTAATGACTGCTAAATTTTTACCGTCGCAGGAACATGTGAATTATATCGTAGATTGCACTGCACAAATGCTCCACCGTTTTTATGAAAGCCTTAGAAAGTGCAACGAACCTTCAGAGATCGAAGTGAGCGACCATTTGAGTAGGCTAGCCGCAGATATTATCGCACGCACCGAATTTGGTAGCAGCTATGAGAAGGGAAAAATAATTTTTGAACAACTTAACTCGTTGCAGCAGCTCTGTTCACAGTCGGGGAGATATTTATGGCTTCCGGGCAATCGGTATGTTTGTATGCAACCTCTGATGAAGTTAGTTTTCACTTGACTAATTAATTATATTATTGTGTCAACAATGTGTAATTTCTTTTGAAATATGTTAATTTAATGTAATGTTTTTGTCAAATCCGTAATGCAAAGTTGGGAATGCCGATTAAGAGTCCAGTGCCACTCCACGCTTTACTCGGACGGTGAGTCTTGCGAGTTCTCGGGCCAAGTCCATTCATTCACCGAGTCCACCATTAATATCATTGCAATCCAATATAAAATAATTGCCCCCGTGTCAGAAATCTCAGAACCCATTGCCATCGGAATTTTGCTTTATTGATATTGTCAGCCTGGAAGTCGTTGTTTCATTCAACCAGCGCATATGCCATAGAAGTCCTGCCCAATTCAACACCGTGTGTTGGAATGGAGCATGCTGATGAGGTTCCAAGTTCCAACCACAAATCTAAAGTTTTGGTAGGTAATTGGGAATTAAGATTGGTCCATATAATTTTTTTAAAGTGATAATTACATCCATAGTTACCAAATCGTCCGAATTGGAAAAAAAATTCGGAAATTCCAGTGTTTTAAAGAAATACTGGCTAATAACAGTGTTTTAGTTAATGCTCGTCCCAACGTTAAGAGTGCTTGAGAGCCAGTAACGGTCGGGTACCTTTTAGGTTTGGGAAAGGGATGGCTTTATTTGGAAAATTGGAAACTTTCTATTTGTAATTGTATTTTTGTTTTTTTTGATGGCTTTATTTGGAAAATTGGAAACTCCTTATTTTCAATTGCATTTTTGTTTTTTTTGACGGATTCTAAATTAATAAGTTTAGAACAATAATTTTTGTATTTAATTATTAGATAAGAATTAAAAAAAATAAGTTTTGAAACCAAAAAACTATATCAGATTTAAATTTTTTTGGAGAGAAGAGAAAATGTAAATTTTTAAAATTTTTGATTGAATTGTGTTTCTAATATTGTAACTATGAAGATAATCATATATCCGAGGCTATCGAAGATAACTTAACTGGCCATTTTCACAACCTTTAGCTTTGATTCAATGCAGGTTTCTTCCCACGAGATTTAACAGAGAGATGAAGGAAAGGAAGAAACAAGTTGAGAATGTGCTGCTGGAAATCATTCAAGCGAGGCGAGACTCTGTCCAAGTGGGCCGCAGCGTCTCCTATGGTAACGACCTTCTGGGGCTCATGCTCGCAGAAACGGAACAGACCAGCTCCGCGTCCTCGTCGTCGTCCATGAAGTTAACAAACCAGCAACTAATGGACGAGTGCAAGACATTTTTCTTCACGGGTCATGAGACGACGGCCCTTCTGATGACATGGACGATGATGCTGCTGGCATCCAGTCCCGAATGGCAACACAAAGCCCGAGTCGAAGCTATGGAAGTTTGCCAGGGAAATCCCCCATGTACCACTGATCTCCACAAACTCAAAATCGTAAGATTAGCAATCCATCTGAAATTCTTGCTAACCAACTTATAACCTAAACCAGTACAGATTCTTATTCACTCTTTCTGGATCTAAGATGAGATAATTCCAATTTGGGATCATAATCAGATTAACGCAACATTTTAATACTAGATTTACTATGTTAAAATATTTTTTCAGAGGAAAAGTGTAATAATCTCTAACTCTTTGAATTATTGAATGCGTGCAGTTAGGAATGGTACTGAACGAGTCACTTAGACTGTACACACCGGCATGGCTGTTGCCAAGACAGGCACTGGAGAACGTAAAGTTGGGTGACCTTGAGTTACCAAAGGGCATGTCTGTGTGGATTCCAGTGTTGGCCATCCATCATAGCAAGGAATTATGGGGAGAAGATGCCAACGAATTCAACCCACAACGGTTTGCAGAGGGCGTGCAGAAGGCATGCAAGCATCAGATGGGATTCCTACCCTTCTCCTCGGGGCCCCGAGTCTGCTTAGGACAGAGCTTCGCCATAATGGAAGCGAAAGTGGTGTTGGCAATGATCCTCTCCCGCTTCAAATTCACCCTCTCTCCTAACTATCGGCATGCTCCTATCTGCGTGCTCACACTCAAGCCCAAGCATGGGGTGCCCATCATTTTTGAACGCCTGTAATTGTCAAGACCTACTCTACAAATAATCGATTTTGTTTAATTATACACCAGCATTCTATAATATAATAATCATAGATAAATCTTTATTGGAATGTAGCAGAATACAAGCTACGGCTAATTTGGATTATTTGGAAGGCAAACTATGTATATGTTTTATTTACTTTAATTCCAAGAGACATATTGATGACGATACTGACGTAAGCAGCTAGATGGACGTAAATCGAATAAAATAAATTCATTGCTGTTATCCTAAAGCTACACTACTGAGTTCTATTTTATTTTTTTATTTTGTTCTACAGGAACAAAAGGCTTCGAGTGCTCAGGGTTCGGGGTTTATATTTTCTTGATATAATGTCCAGATTTGTATGTATAGTGATATTATAGTGCATAGAATTTTTTAATATAGTCTCAAAATCCATATATGTATTCATAGTACTTTGTGCAAATAAAATATGGACATATGAAATTGATAGTTTAAGTTCAATGTTTAAAGGTTTCACTGCAATTTTAAAAAGAAAAAACACTTATGGAAAACATTATTGCGCGTCACTGTCTTGCCGAACTCCAAAGAAACGGAAGCATTTTGACATAAACAAATTATATTCATAAAGGCCATTCTAATTATAACGATAAAAAATATATGTGAAGCATGGTTGGCCAATCTTAATGGCTTTTAACAATAGAAACTTGTGTGCTCAGCCAAATTCAACTTTAACGTCTATCAGATTTTCTTTTCTGGTTTCTAAATATATATATATATATATTTTAAATAGAAAAAATAAAACAAAAATGTGAGACAAATATAAATACATAAAAAATAATTTTTATCAGCTGATCTGTTCAAAAACTAATTACAATATTTTTTTTAATTTTTAAATAAATTATATTATATAAAATATTATGAACAAAATTATGGGTTGTTAAAATCTCAAATAACCCTAAAACCATTAATAGAAAATTGACTTTATAGCCTTGTCCAGTTTACCCCAATTATCGTAACATTGTTGGCTGCTGATGAAATGTTTTTAAGAATCCAGAATAGAATATAAGTGATCTTATATGTCTTTGGTTCCTCATTACATGACATTTTTTTTCTTTAGGCAAATTCGACTTTAACATCTACAAGATTTTCAGATCAAGTTACTATAATTATCATTTTTCCATTATTTATTACTTCTATTTTTCAGATTGAAAAATTAAAAACAAATAAGCCAAAAAATAAATAAATACATAAAAAAACCTTGCTGTAAAACCAATTGAATATAACATATCTATTATTCCTACTCCGAAAGCTAAGCTAATGACAATGAAATCTTCATGTTTTAAAATAAGCTACACTATGTAAAAATACCATGGATTATATTGACAATTGATTAAAAGATTTTCATAATACATAATGATATAAGACTTTTGTAAGACTTTTATATCTAGGGCTCATCCAATTTAACATCTTACAAAGTTATTATTTATTTTCAAATATATATTATTTATTTTATAATATTTTTTTAAATAAAAAATTATAAAAATTTATCAAAATATTTATATTTATAAAAAAATTAAAAATAGTAATTTAAGAAATATAAACTAATGGTAATAATTTAAAAAATATAAAATAAATATAAAACATTTCTTATTTATAGATAATTACAATATATTATTTTTAATAAATATAATATTTATTCTTTTTTTATAATATAATTTTTATTTTTCTTACTTTGGAAAAGCTCTTAAACCTTCTCGATATACTATGGAATTTGTTAACAACTCTATAAAGAATTTAAATCAATTTTTATTTTTTCTTACCTTGGAAAAGCTCTTAAACCTTCTCCCTCCACTATGAAATTTGTTAATAACTCTATAAAGAATTTAAATTTCATAAACTAAGGTGTTATTATAAAGCATGCTTTATAAATCATTGATTGGGGTGCCACGCGGGAGACGGGAGGTGTGAGGTGGCACATGGCGGTGTGTACCACATGGCCACTTGAGGAGAGATGACGACATGCGTTCTGAGGGGAGGTACTACAACTCGCACAATATAATGACGGGAAAGGAAGACGGTGGAGGCCAACTAAACATGTCAGAGTTGTATGGGAAACAACGCTGGTGCATAAAGGGGGTTATGAAGGCCAGTGAGGGGAAATGTGGTATTGTTTTCCGACAGATTTCAGAGGAAGGAAGTGTAGATGCTGTCGTGCGGGAGAAGGTCGGAGCCCTATGATTGCACCCCCTCACCTGGTATGTGCTCCGTCTCTTCACTATGTATGTTGTTGTGAATGAGGACAGGTCCATGGTTTTTAACCTGGCAAAATATCTTGTTTGTTACACCTCATGTATCTTTGAGGAGATATCTCATCTTTCGTCTAGGTTTTATAATTGGAATTACAATGTTAATTGTTTGGTTTGGGATTGGGATGATGGTTGTATAAACATTGTGGGTTTGCATGTCCTGTCAGCGAGTCTGTTGTTTGAACTTAGAAGATACAGACCCTATTCAAATTTCACTTGTTTAGTTTTCTGCATGGCTTCGACACAGGTGGACTCTAGTTATTTTGCTTTAGAGCCCGTGTGTACGATGCATTCTGTTTTCAAGCGCCTCTGTACCATGAATTCTGCTTTCGAACCTCTCTGCCCCATGCATTATTCTTTCGAGTCGCTTTGCCCCATGCATTCGGCTTTCGAGTCCCTCTACAACATGCATTTTTACGAGCCCCTATGTACCATGCATTCCATCCCTCACCCTGTATGCAATGTCAGTGATTCGTCATCCCAAACATATGAATTATATTGCATGGCTTTGAATGACCATCCTGCCAACCATGCTTGATGCAATTGCCTATTTGGAACTGTTTTCACTCAGTCATTTTGTCATGTGGGCGGTTTCCTGTCAGGGATGTGGGATGTCAATTCTGTCTCTAGGGGAGTCCTTTTTTTATTAACCAGGTTTAGGCCATCTATTAGAGGGTTAATTTCTATTTATAAGGGTTGCATTTCTATTTTAACGGGCCTCTTCTTTACTGTGTTGAATTTTTATCCCTACCTTGTCAAAGTTCTGGCTCGATGGGGGTTTCACTATTGGTGGGTCTCTTACCTTTGGGTGCTGAGGAATTTCAATATTTATATTGGAAGTCTCTGGCCTTGGAAGGTTAAAATGCAGAAGGTGAAGGGTATACGTATTGCCATGCATTCCTGGTCTTGCCAGAATAAGATTTTTACTCTTGCCACACTTCTATATAGTTTTGTGCTGAGAAGGAGGAATGTTGACGTATATTTCTCTACTACTTGCGCAGATATCACTCTCGAAAGTCCGAGTCCTTTTCATTGTTGTTTCTATAAAACAATTATTGACTTTATGCTGCAATATACAGGTATCTCTAATTTCTATACAGGTGTTACTCTACCAATGGCTAAGGACCTGCAATAGCATTGTCAGTTAATTCAGCAGTCTGTACTACTGCATGTAAGTATGGTTAAAGGAAAAACAACAAAAAAGGAGGCCAAAGACAAAGGGAAATAGAAACAAAGAAATCCTACAGTGGGCCCTAGCAAGAGAGGGAGAAAGTCAAGAAAAGAGGTAATGGAGAACCTCTTTGATGCCTATTCTACTGACATTCCGCCGCAAGTTTGAACACTTATCTCTGGATGGGAACGAGACTGCAATACCAAGGAGGAAGGAGAAATACAGGAGGAGGAAATGGATTTCTTAAAGGACCCTGGTAACACAAGAAGTAGACAGTCCCTATTCCACCAGTCTATCCATACATACTAGACGCTTAAATGTGTTTTGGCCAAGGAAATCATGAGCATCCAAGAAATTGGAGGAGACTAAAAGCTACCTCCATTTTACATGAGATAAGGAGAGAGTTCCAAGAAATTCGCGTTGCACAACATCATGGTAACATTCATCTAGGCCGCATAGATCACCAACTGCAAACCATGCACCAGGTGGACATGCCTGGTTCTAGTGTAACGGATCCAACACAAATTGAGTCATCGGATGATTGAGATTGCCTTTTCTCTGGTTTTTCCCCATGAGTATTGTGGATAGCATTTACTTTTTAAAGTTATTATATGTAAGAGATAGTAAAATGGACATAGCTAATAGTAGAAGGTTTAAAATTTTTCAATACTGGTTGGCCTACAACTTTTTAAGGTGACCAACAAACCTGGTTTCCTGTGGGCAGGTGGTGGCCATAAAATTTTGTTAGATGTAACCTGTTGTTCTTTTTTATTAATATAAAATAGAAAGGATTTGCTAAACTTACAAAAGAAAAACATCCTTTATAAAAAAAACTAACTAAGACTCTTTTCTCCTCTTTACTCCTCTAAAAGAGATAAATTAACAAAGACTCCTTCCTTGTCTTTTCCTTCCCTTAGTAATTTCCCTTATTAAAGCTTAAATTTGGACTTATAAACTCCTCAACAAGATAGAAAGTCAAGATTTGAAATTGAAAATTTTAACCATCCACATCTCATAGATAAAAGTCTTTCGGATTAATCACATCAGTAGGATTTGGTCGACGTTTCGAACCATATAATGTGGTTCATCATTAGGACAAGGTGAAGAAGGAAACCGATCTCATTGAATAAATCATAAGGATGTGTCGTTACCCAGTGATAGCTGTTAAAACTATACATTATTTGATTTGATAAGTTAATTAGTTTTAATATTAATTTTTTTTAAGTTTTTAAGAAATATTATTAAAAAGGGGTTAAGGAATAATTTAAAATTGAATAATTAATAAAATGATTAAATTTAAGTTATTATAAAAAGGGGAGTAGGGGTAAATAATAATAAAGAGAATAATCTTAAAGTTTTTAATATTTTAAGAAATATTATTAAAAACGGGGGTTAATGAATAATCTAGAATAATTTAATAAAATGATTAAATTTCTAATAACTATCATAAGTAGATAAGGGTTAAAAAATAAAATAAATAAAAATAAATAAATAAATAAATGATTATATATTGGATATATAAATATTTTAATAAAAATATAAGAATCATTATTGTAGTAGAATAGATAACACAATGAAATATATAAAACCATAACCACAGAAAAATAGACCTAAAGGGTAAAGATAAAAGAGGAAATTTTAAAAACCAAGGGACGAGAATAAAACCAAAGAAAAAAGAAATAAATAAAGACAAAAGATGAAAGGAACCAACGCAAGGGGGATAAATCACCTAGAGAGGGCCGGAGTCCAACTCTTACTTAATTTCCACCCATCATCTTTGTTGAGATTCTTAGGATGCCTCTCAATTTCAATAGCCTCCCTCAGCTTCCTATGATGGAAGTGATCCACCTTAGTAATGAATTTGGAGTCTTCAATGCATACATGGTGACACAATTTATTAGCATGTTCCACAAGAGCAGAAGTGTAGGATTGATTGTGCCTAATGTTTGCAGCATGCTCATGAATTCTATTCCTAATGGATCGACTAGTTTCCCCAATATAGGGAGTACCGCAGGAACAAGGAACCATATAAATGCCTTTCATGTCTTTTGGGTCTATAGGGTCCTTGAAAAATTTGAGATAATTCTTGATAGTACATAGAGGTTTTAACGAAAAGGAGAAATTATTTCTCCTAAGGACACGGGCAATTCTGTCTGTGGTCCCTTGGATAAATGGAAGATTAACCTTGGAGATAGGATCCATTTGAGTAGACGTATCCCTTAATACTTTAAAGGCTTTTCGAAAGGCCTTGAGACCTTGAGATCTACTATACCCATTATTCTCAAACACGTTAAGAAGATGGTATTTCTCAGATTCCAAGTGGTTATCATTAGATATTCTAAGAGCACGGGTAGCCAGAGTGCTATTAGAATATTGCATCCTTACTATTTATTCAATGAGAACAGTTTCCTTCTTCACGTTGTCCCGAGGATGAGCCACATTAGATGGTTCGAAACTTCGACCAAATCCTAATGATGTGATTAATCCGAAAGACATTTATCTACATTATGGATCACAAAAGTCTTAGATCTGACATCCACATCTCTTCCTTAGACAATATATATTTGATATTGAATATTTTAATTTTCAACATCACTGCTAGCCTTCTCAATATCCTTACTAGTGTTCTTAAAGTTCACATTGATTTTTAGTTATACAATATAGAATTATTTAGACATTACAAATCCCTAAAACATGATTTCCAAGAAGAAAATATGGATCCACCTTTTCTAAGCCTTGTTTAAATTCATAAAAACTAGATTTTCTAATTGGATAAATGTAAAATCATCTCATTAAAATCTACATGAGATAAAAAAATATGAGAGGTTTGTAATATATTATGTTATCAAGGTGTGAACATTTCAAAAGAAAAATAGTACATTACTTATCAGTCAAGCCAAATGTGTAGCCAATTTGCACAGCCGATGCATTTCAACACTGAGGAGATGTCACTCAATAATTCACAACACAAATGGGAAGCAGTGATTTATCACCGCTCGACTAATGGCCCAACTACCTCCAACAGTAGTTTGAAGATAGTGCATAGATACATTGGATCGCGTGCAAAGGACTCCAACGAGTGTCCAACAATGTTGTCCACAAAACACATGGTTTTAAACTAATAATAGTTTCCTGCGATACCCCTCACTTTCTAGAAAGTTATGTGCAGCTAAATTCTGCAAGGTTTGGCAACAGAGAGTGGATTATGACACAATAGGGTGAGGGAGGAGTACATGTACTATTGAAGGAAGATATGTTATGAGTGAGATCAAATCAAAGTCAAAGTTGTTGGATTTTTTTTAATTTTTTATATAGAGGCGTGAGTAAAAAAGTAGTAGGTGAAAAAGAGATGTGAAGCTAATGAAATGTAATATGATTTTCATTGTTGTGACAAAAATTTACTAAACCCTTTCCCTTGTGGTTTTTCCCATGTGTCGAGTCTTAGTAAAATTGTGTGCACTGTGTAAGTTAAATATTTTATTTTTCAGTTTATTTTTTTTCAGTTATCTTTTATTATAAGAGCTACAGGTTGTCTAAGCTAGCTAATATGGAGAGTAATATATTAGGTTATATGGAAAAGTTGAATTTAGCCAAATTTTCCCTATGGAAATAAAAAATGGAGGATATTCTGATTATGAAGGATTAGTATTTTTCTATTGAAGGAGTGACAAAGAAAATCTTAACAATGATAGAAGAAGCTTGGATGTATTTAGACATGAAATCCATTGCTACAATTTGGCAATGCCTATATCTACTTTAATGTAGTGAGTGAGAAGAGAACAAAAGGGCTATGGAAGAAGCTGCATGATTTGTAGGAAAATAATAAAGCTTCAATTAAAATCTTCTTGATGAAGAAGTTATATGATGCAGGAGCATGAGGCTTAGAGACAAAAGGCTTCATTAATTATTCCAAAAAAGTTTACAAGCAAAGGTGTTAGTACCTTTAGCTGTCAGTTTACAGTTTTACTACATAGGGTTGAACTAGTATCTAGGAAGAATTGAACAGTTTTAGATTTGATTAAGCATATTTAGCCTTCAGTTGATAGATTTAAGGAGGATATTATGTAATTAGGATTTTATCTAAATTATGAGAATTCGATCCTCAAGAGGAGGTCGACTGTTATGTAAAACACTATAAATGTAACCTCTGAGAAGGAAGAAATTGAATTGGGCCGTAGAATAATTGATTGAGAGGGTTTGGCCTCTGATTTAATAAAACCGCAGAGTTTAATTATCTGTTGTATGCTTGGAAAATTCCCGAAGAGTTTCATCTCTTCGAAATTCATTGGATTTATGTTTCTGTGTAGAATTTAAGTGTATTAGCTTCTGTGTAAAGAATTCAGAGGAATTTGAAGAAATTATGTTCTCTTTGGCTTGAGATTGGTTATTCGATAAATGATCTATTTTTATTGAGTTACGGAGCAGAAAAGGGTTGAGACAGTGTGGGAGGGACAAAACAAATAACCAGCGAAAATTCGTGTTTAAACACGTTTGAAAACAAAATTTTGTAGATCAAGCAATTTTGGGAAAAACCAGTCATTGTTTTCACACCGCTTTTGGGAGTGTGAGTGGTTTTATTAATTTGAACACGATCAAATAAGATTGTGACACGTCACAGTGGAAATACCACCAGTTTTGCGTGACTTTTGGTTGATAAAGTGCGGGGGCTGTTGGAATGCGGTAGCCGTCCGATCATAACTATTGGAGATCCAACGATGTTCATGTCGATAGTTGCGTGGAGGTTAATAAAAAGGTATGGACCCGATGGAGTTTATTCAATAGAGTTTTATTAAGGATTTTGAAATCCGAAACCCCATTTCCGAAAGTTTAAACATTGTTTCAAAGTAAATTATTACATTTCCGAAGTTTTTAAACATTGTTTCCAAAGGATTTAAACATTGGTTAAAAGTGAATTATTATGTTATGAATGGATAAGGGGACTTTTTCTTCTGCACGTCTTTTTATTAGTTTTATCAAACCAATGTAATAAAGTTTGATGACCAAGAGTGGAAACAAAGATCAGGAACTAATTCCTCCTAAATTAGAAAACATTTTAAAAAAATTTGAGCAGCTCTCCGTAACGCCCGCACCCACACTACCATCAATTGTGGTATCAGAGCAGTCTTCAGAGCATTTTTCAGACACTAAACAAGCTTCCAAAAGTTAGAAAAAGAAACCCAACATGGTTGTCAGAATTAGTAGAGGTGGTGCTGGTAGAAGAAGAGGTAGTCTGGTTGCAAATGTTGAAGTACTAGAAACTATGCAGAAAATTCAAGCCTGATTGGAAGAAATGGAAACATGACAATAGAAAGATCCTGAAGATGTCAGTGAACCTAAATCGGAAGAAGAAGAAGGAGGAAATGATGAGCTTACTCCTGAGATGAGATTATTTAAATCAGTTTTAGGATCTACATCCAAGCCTAGACTTGAAGTATCAAATTTTGCAGGAGGATTGAATCCAGAAGAGTTGATAGACTGGATGAATGAAATGAATAAATGATTTGATTATGAAGACATGGGTGAAGAAAAGAGAGTTAAGTTTTCTATCACAAGGTTTAAAGGACATGCAACACTTTGGTGGGATGGAGTGCAAGCAGAAAGAAGGAGAGTTGGTAAGCAACCAATCAAGAATTGGAATAGAATGGTAGAAAAGTTGAGAGGTAAGTTTTTACCTAGTGATTATTAGCTTTCATTATTTAGACAAATGCAGAATCTTAGACAGAGGTTAATGACAGTAAAAGAATACACAGAAGAATTTTACAAAGTAAGCACAAGAGCAGGGAAAATTCAAGATACAACAGAGAAGATTTCCAGGTACATAAATGGTCTTAGAATGGAGATTCAAGATGAGATAAGTATATTTTCTCCTAAAACAGTATAAGAGGCTTACCAAATGGCCTTAAAAGCTGAAGAAAAACTCATAAGAAAGCAATCTGCCAAAGGAAGAGGAAGTAAAGGTGGTAGAGGAAGATCTACAACACCAAGAGATGGAACTAGTAGCATCTCACCTCAGTATGCACCCATAGAAGGTGATACAAGTGGCAGAAGGAGTCCTTACAGAGGACGAGGAGGCAAAAACAGAGGAAGAGAAGTCAGGTGTTACAGATGTAAAAAATTAGGACATAGAGCCTATGAATTTCCAGAGAATGTGGGGACAAACCAGAGAAATGAAATTGTTGCTCAGACTGAAGAAGAAGCAGCAAATTTTCCTGTAACAGAGAAAGAAATTGTGCCAGAGAAAAGAGAATCTTTGGTGGTTAACTAGGTTTTGTTAAAACAAACAAAGGAAGTTGCTGAACCAACACAGAGAAAGACTTTGTTCATAAGTGTGTGAAAATTTCAAGGGAAATGCTGTCAATTGGTAATTGATAGTGGCAGTACATATAATTTGGTCTCTACAGAGGTGATAGAGAAGTTGAAATTGAAGACAAGGGAACATCCAACACCCTACAAGGTGTCATGGCTTCAGAAGGGACATCAGCTGATAGTAAAAGAACAATGTGAAATAGAATTGCAAATGTGCAGTTACAAAGATAAAATCATGTGTGATGTGATGCCTATGGATGTGTGTCACATATTGCTGGGTAGACCTTGGCAGTATGACAGAGCAGCAGTACATGATGGAAAGAGAAACACTTACAAGTTTTTCAAAGATGGTATGAATCAAACATTGTTACCTATGGAAGAAGAAGATGCATTAAGTAAAAATTATGATCCAAAGGATTTATTGTTGAGTGGAAAAGAATACCTGCAGCAGATTGAAGATGATGAGGTAAATTTTACTTTAGTTTGAAAACCTAAAGTAGTATTTACTTCTACTAAAATTTCTGATTTGCCAATTGAAATTCAAGAAATGTTGGAGAACTATTATGATATTATTGTGGATGATTTTCCTGATGAATTACCACCTGTAAGAAGAATCAACCATCAGATATATTTGATTCTAGGATCAAATTTTCCAAACAAAGAAACTTACAGAATGACTCCTATAGAAAATGAGGAAATCAGAAAGCAAGTACAGGAATTGGTTGACAAAGGTTTGATTAGAGAAATTTTGAGTCCTTGTGGAGTACCTACAGTATTAAGTCCAAAGAAAGATGGAGGTTGGAGAATGTGCACTGATTCAAGAGAAATTAAAAAGATAACAATTAGGTATAGATTTCCTTTACCTAGAATTAAAGATTTGATGGATTGTTTGAGTGGAGCAAGATATTTTTCAAAACTAGATTTGAAAAGTGGGTATCATCAAATTAGGATAAGGGAAGGAGATGAATGGAAAGCAACCTTTAAAACAACTGAGGGATTGTATGAATGGATGGTAATGCATTTTGGTTTATCAAATGCACCTAGTACATTTATGAGGCTTATGAATGAAGTATTAAAGGAATTTATTGGTAAATTTGCAATAGTATATCTGGATGATATATTAATTTACATCAAAACAAAGGAAGAACACCTAAGACATCTTAATTATGTCCTAAGGAAGTTACATCAAGAGAAGTTACTGGTAAATTTAAAGAAATGTTCATTCCTGAAAGAATAATTGGTATATCTAGGTTTTGTTGTTTCTGCTGAAGGATTAAAAATGGATCCAGAGAAGATAAAGGCAATTGTGGAGTGGCCTTCACCTAAAAGTGTTTTTGAGGTAAGAAGTTTTCATGGTCTTGCTAGTTTTTATAGAAAATTCATAAGGAATTTTGGTAAGATCAATGCACCTATCATTGAAACCATAAAGAAGGACAAACAACCATTCAAGTGGATTGCTGAAGCTAAAAGGAATTTTCAGTTCTTGAAGTAAAAGATAACTGAGAAAACTTTCTTAGTTTTTCCTGATTTTAATAAACCATTTCAAGTGAAATGTGATGCCAGTGGGGAAGCTATTGGAGCTGTATTAAGTCAAGAAGATAGAATCGTAGCATATTTCAGTGAGAAGTTGAATGAGACAAGGAGGAAGTACTCTTCTTATGACAAGGAATTTTATGAAATTGTAAAGTCATTAAAGAAGTGGAGACATTATTTAATGTCTAAAGAATTTGTGCTATATTCAGATAATCATGCTTTACAGTATATTATGCAATAGCCTAAATTGAATCAAAAACATGCAAATGGGTTGAATATCTTCAAATTTTTAACTTTGTATTGAAGCATATAAGTGGTCAAGAAAACAAGGTAGCTAATGCCTTAAGTAGAAAAAGCATTCTTGTTCAAGAAAGTCAAATTCAAGTGTTAGGTTTTGATTTTCTTAAGGAAATATATAAGACAGATTTGGATTTCAAAGAAGCATTTGAAGCATGTTGTAAACCTGTTTTGATAGACAGAAGTCAGTGGTTAGATAATTTCTTGCAAGAGGGTTTATTGTTCAAAAGAAATCAGTTGTGCATACCAAATTGTTCTATGAGAGAAAATTTAATAAGGGAGAAACATAGTGGTGGACTTGCTGGACATTTTGGTATTGATAAGACTTATGAGAAACTAAGTTATTTTTATTTTTTGCCAAAGATGAGATCTGAAGTGGAAAAGTATGTGAAGAATTGTAAAATTTGTCAACATGCAAAAGGGAAAAGTCAAAATGCAGGTTTGTACATTCCATTACCTATTCCAGAAAAACCTTGGGATATGGTAAGTATAGATTTTGTTTTAGGATTTCCTAAGACACAGAGAGGAAATGATGCAATTTATGTTGTAGTTGACAGATTTTCAAAAATGGCACATTTTATTCCATGTTATAAAACCAGTGATGCTACTCATGTTGCCAATTTTTTTTTCAAGGAGATTGTCAGATTACATGGGTTACCTAAAATTATTGTCTCTGATAGAGACACCAGATTTTTTTGGTCATTTTTGGAGGACATTGTGGAAGAATTTTGGTACTAAACTAGGTTTAAGCTCAGCTTATCACCCTCGGACTGATGGGCAGACTGAAGTAGTGAACAGGAGTTTGGGTGATCTTTTGAGAAGTCTTGCAGGAGAACATCCTAAACAGTGGGATCATATTTTACCACAGGCAGAATATGCATATAATGATTCACCTAACAGAAGTACAGGACAAAGTCCATTCCATATAGTTTATGGGATGCACCCAAGAGGAGTATCTGAATTGAGGAACTTGGGAAAAGACGAAATGAGAAGTGCTGAAGGAGAAGAGTTTGCTTCAAAAATTCAAGCAATACATGAACAGTTAAAGTAGCAGCTACAAGACAGCAGCATCAAGTACAAAAACATAGCAGATTTGAGGAAAAGAGAAGTTAATTTTAGAGTTGTTGATTTGGTTTTGGCACACTTAGAAAAGAAATATTTCCAAGGAAGAAGTATAACAAGGTAAAATTCAAAAATATAGGACCATGCAGGATATTGAGAAATTTTTATGCAAATGCTTATGAAATTGAATTACCATCTGATATTGGAATATCTCCAATATTCAATGTTGCTGATTTGTACAGATATGAAGATGGTGGCATAGATGATAGACCAGAATGCAGAAATTTGCTGAATAATGATTAATTATCCACCGAGACTATCCTGATCACATACAATTCGAATTTATATGTAACACATAATCTCTTCCACTCAGATCATCAAACATGCGGAAATAAAATCAAGCGATAACACATCAAATCATCATACACATTAACTCAGTATGTATGGGGAAAGATTATAGCTGAAAACCCCGCAGCTATTGTGTATATTATAATGGAGAAATCATGTAACAAGCTCAGTACAATACTCCTCACAAGTACTCAGTACTTTCTCATGAAGTTACACACAAACTAGCTCAGTTTTGAACAGGTTACTGGTTCAAAACTCACCGCCAATTGCCTTGCCTCTATTGCACAATCCAGGCCTGTCTATATAGAGATCCAAGGTTCGAATCTCCTTGGCTTGACAGCGCAATCATCATGGGAAATTCCTCCAAGTGTGGTGCAAAACTCATGCACAACTAATGTCGCCACTGATAGCTAACTCCACCCTTTCATCTACCTCTTTCACTGGTCTCCACTGAACTGATCATGCACTGTAGTGAACTGGTGTGTTCTTGAGTTGAATAATGAGTTACTAATTAATGAATTAAATAATATTTAATTCACTCCACTCATAACTAATTGATTAGCTAGTTAAACTAATCTCAACTAGTTTAACTAAAATAAACAGAACACAACTCCACTAGCTGTCTCATTAACTCCACCAAACTTCTGCCACTGAAGTCCTAACTGAAGTCAACCATGCATGTGCTCACCAAACCCTTGGGAATAACGTAATTCCTCTGTCAGATGCATGAGCCACTTCCAAGGCTCGAACTGAAGTGCTCCAAGAGAGTAAACTGAAGTTTAGAGTCCAAATATTATTAAGGGTAAATAATATTTGATTTCCCTATTTTAAGGAGAGGCAGTCTAAAAATAGACTTCGACCTATAGGTCCAAAAAATAGAGGTCCATCTATTTTTACCAACATGACCAATAATCCAAGAATAACATACTGCAATCCCCGGACCATGCTCCATATGTCTAAAAATAGACATAGTCTAAAAATAGATTTTGCACCAGAATTTGCCTGCGGGCCCACTTAGTGAAGGCGACTTCATTTCACTAAGCTCCATCATCTTGCTGCATTCTCAACACTCCCTCTCAGCAAGATATGGATTATCTGCAATCCCTATCCTGCCTCTGTGGAATTCGAACTTGCTCCTGGTGAGCGCCTTCGTCAAGATGTCGGCATCCTGATCCTCCGTGGGAACATATGAAAGCATCATGATCCTCCGCTGAACACAATCTCTGATGTGATGGTACCTGATGTCGATATGTTTGGACCTATCATGAAAAACTGGATTAGCCGAGAGTTTAATACCTTGATGGTTATGCGATGAATCACTGAAGCGCTTCAAATGCAACACAGACAATCTGCCGAGATCTTCCTCATCCAAATAGCCTACGCTAAGCCAAACCCAACTACCACATGTCCTGCTAGCCCTCTCTTGAAGTAGTCTCACCGGATCTGTGCTTCTGTTGTGCCAGGGAAACTACGCCGACCCAATGCTAAAAGCTCCTCCAGATGTGCTCTTCTGGTCCGTTGGACTCCCTGCCCAATCTGCATCAGTGAAGCCAGAAAGCTTCGCTCCATCCTCCTGTCTGTACCATAGACCATATCCCGATGTGCCTCTAATATAGCACAATACATGGTATACGCCTTCCAAAAGAGCTTGGTAGGCTTAACCATAGCTTACTTGGTAGTTAAACGCATAGCATATATTGGGTGGAGTGTATTGACCGGATACATGGCGGCCACAATTGTCGATGGAAAACGGTGGCATCCACTACCTCCCCGCTGAAGTAGCATCCTCCTTCCTCAACCACCCCGGGAAGAGGAGTGTCCTTCGAGCTTGCAGCCTTGCATGTTGAACCTCTCGAGAATCTCAGGAGCATACTTGCCACGAGAAACAAACGATCCTCCGCTGCGCTGCCAAATCTCCAATCCCGAAATAATGAAGGATGCCCAAGTCCTTCATCTCAAACTCTCGTGCAAGATCCTCCTTGCAGCGAAGTATCTTGCTCATCGCCGGTCAAAATCGGATCATCTACATACGGTACGATGATCAACGGCTTCCCCTCCACCACAATTTGGTACGAGGTTTGGATCAACTCCTCTTGGAGAATCAAGCCGATTAGTAGGTTTGTCTATCCGGGCGTACCAAGCACGGAGTGCTTGCTTCGGCCGTACGGTGCTCTCTTGAGTCGGCACCACATGCGACTCATGCTGAAAGATCTCAAAACCTTGACTGCTCTATGTACACCTCCTCCTCAATAACTCCATTGAGGAGCAGGTCTTCACATCATCGATGAATGTGCCACCCCATACGCATTTGAGAGAGCAAGGATCGTGCGTGTGGAAGAGTACCTTGCGACGAGGTGCAAAGGTCTCCTCATAGTCAATCCCCTCGATGCGCGAAATCCACGGGCGACAAATCTCGCCTTGTACTTCTCCACACTCCCGTCAGCCGCCTACTTCACCTTGTAGATCCATCGCGAACCCACCATGATTTCCCCACCGGTCTTGGGACAATCTCCCATGCAACATTCTGACGATCGAATCATATTCTTCGATCATGGCATCAACCCATGCGGGTTCCTCCACGACTTCCTCAAAAAGAGGATGACCGTCACAACACATTGACTCACAAGAGCCATGTATCCGGTGTCTCGTCCGGTGGCTTGTCTACGTACGCGGCTGTCTTGTAGGTGGTCCTACAACCTTCTGCATCCAGGAACGGTCGCTCGGCTCCCCGTAGTGCGCATGCGCCGTGCGGTAGTTGGCGACGCACAGGTGGTTTCTTCCTCTTGAACCTCCTCTTGGCTGATCCACATCCAGCTCCTCCATAAGAACCTATGACTCCTCATGCATACCCAAGTGTAGCTCCCTCTCAAACGGTCTTGCATGGCTTTCTCCTCTGAAATTTTATATCCCGTCGCACAACGGTCTTGTTGTCGACAAATACACCCGATAGTTGTGAGGTGTATCGGTGTACCCCACAAATATTCCAACCTCGGTTGGATCCGACTTCCTTCTCGCATCCTTCATCACATGCATGTAGGCAAGGAGGAGCAAAAATCCGCAAATGGGAAATAGGGCTCTTGCCGAATAAGCCTCCTCTAGTGTGCTCATGCCAAGAACCTTGTGAGGACAACGGTTCTGCACATACCTTGGCATGTTGCATGCCTCAGCCCCACAAGTGAAGGGTAGGCCACTGATCATTGCAACATCGCCCGTACGACACCACGATGGGTGTTCTTTCGCTCGGCCACCCCGTTCTGCTTGTGGGTTGTAAGTGCGATGAGCTCTCTCCACGGCTCCTTCTGTGTGCATAACTCCTTGAATTCAGCTGAGATGAATTCACCACGATTATCACTCCTTAGAGCAATCACCTTCTTCCACCGCTCCTTCTGCGACCGTGCTTTAAACTCACGGAGCCGCGAATGTATCGCTCTTCTTACGCATGAAGAAGATCCAACACTGAGAGAAATCATCAACACGGATCACATAATACTTGTGCTTTGTTGTTGAAGCAGCGAGAAAAAGAACCACACACGTCTGTGTGAACTCTCTCTCAAGGATCGTCGTGGTGCGACTATCCTTCTCGTGAGTGGCTTTTTCATACTTCCTAAGTACACCCCTTGCCGCGGTATTTGCACCAAGTGCCCTTAGAAACCCGGTAGAAATACGCTGTGAGAATCTTCAAAGCTCCATGGTGAAGGTGGCCCAATCTCCTGTGCCACAGTTCGCCCTCATCATCCACGGCTCACACTTCTCCTTGCTTGCATGCCATGTTCTTGTAATCATCTACCTGTGACCAGGGTTCTTGGTTCGAACCCCTATCTTAGGGTCTCTCCGATGTAGTCTTATTACGTAGGAAAGCTTTTCCTTCGGCCAGGAACCACATCATACCCATATCCTCCAACAACGCCACGGAGATCAAGTTCTTCTTCAATCAGTACATGCATGACATCCTTCGGTACAAAGGGTTTGCAGAGACTCCTGCGAAAGGATATGGGTACGTACGATGCTCTTGTATCTACCATCATCGCCCATCTCGATGTGCACCCAAATCTTTGTCCTCCGGATACGAACAACTCCCGATCTCCCGTCATATGAAATGACGCACCGCTGTCCAAGAACCCGCACGATCCGGCCACCGCCAGGCAAGCATGCGATCGGTGAAAAGTCAAGCCTCGGCCCCAATGACAAAGCACTCCATCTGTGGAGATCACCCGCTTGCTTGTTCTTCTTCTTCTTTGGACAATTGGTAGCATAATGTCCATGATCCGCAGCAGTCGAAAACACTTCACTTTTAGCCTTATCACCTTCTTGCTGCTTTATAGGAATGAAGTTTTCTTACCCTTCCCCTTCTTTGATTTGGTAACCAAAGCGCGGTTTTCTTCATCGGCTCACATTGAAGATCCATCTCGAGTAGTCTCCTTATCTCCTCCTGCATGAGATCGCCCCAGGCGCTCCCATCCCGGCAACTTCTCCCGACCATTGACACTATCTTGATAGTGCCAAGCCTTCGGAAGACGAGAGAGGCCTAGGTCGACCATGTCCTCGTCTTCGACGATCCACCCCCACACTTTGACTCATCTACGCAGGTGAACTTCGTGAGGTATTTGACGTCTTTTGTCGCCTTTCTCCATCTTGATGTTCACGGCGAGAGCTTATCTTTGAGCGCCCGACTTCAGCACAATTCACTCTTACTCTGGGTGGGTCCGTGTGACTTTCCACATAAAATATGGAGTAGCCTTTCCATGCGGAAATTTGAATCTGATATGATCAGCAGCGCCCTCCAACGGGATCCTTGACACTTAGCCATCTTCTTTACCATGCGCCGACTTGACATTAGTGAGCTTTAAGACATCATTATCTACGAACTCCTTGATTATTATCTTATCTGCGTCCATGCGATCTTTCCATGCAACATAATTGAGCGCCTTCAAGAGCATATTAAAGTGCAATAGTTGAAAGACATTTTCAACACCGGCACCAAGAAAACAAAGCTAACGCAAAATTTGAATTCCACCTCAAAGCTCGGCCGCTCTAGATCGTGAAAAAATTATTTCTAGCAGAGATCATATTTGCAGGCGATTTACGGACCTTTCACTTTCGAGAAAAGATACGTCGGAGGCTTCACGAGATCGCATGCGATTTCTGTCTACGAAATAAGTTTGTAATCAACTGTGATGATCATCCCCGAACTTCAATAGCTCGTCCACCATGTAGAATTCTTTGAATAATGATTAATTATCCATAGAGACTATCGATCACATACAATTCAAATTTATATACAGCACATAATCTCTTTTTCCGGATCATCGAACATGCGGAAATAAAAATCAAGCGATAACACATCAAATCATCATACACATTAACTCGGTATGTATGGGGAAAGCTTGTGAAAACCCCGCGGCTATTGTGTATATTATAATGGAGAAATCATGTAACAAACTCGGTACAATACTCCTCACAGTACTCGGTACTTTCTACTCATGAGATTACACAATCTAGCTCGAGTTTTGAGCAGTTCTTTTGGTTCAAAACTCACCTGATGCCTTGCCTCTATTACCTGATCCGAACTTTGTCTATATAGAGATCCAAGGTTCGAATCTCCTTGGCTTGAAAAGCGCAATCATCATGGGAAATTCCTCCAAGTGTGGTGCAAAACTCATGCACAATGAAGGTGCGCCAAAACCATGATAGCTAACACACCCCTTTCATCTACCTCTGCTGGTCTCAGGCCCGGTCATGCTGTAGTGAGAGCGTGTGTTCTTGGGTTGAATAATGAGATACTAATTAATGAATTAAATAATATTTAATTCACTCCCTCATAACTAATTGATTAGCTAGGTTAAACTAATCTCAACTAGTTCAACTAAAATAAACAGAACACAACTCCACTAGGTTTGTCATTAACTCCACCAAACTTCTGCCACTGGTCCCTAGCGAAGTCCAACCATGCATGATGCCATCAAACCCTTGGGAATAAGCGTAATTCCTGTCAGATGCATGAGCCACTTCAGAGCTCGAGCTGAAGTGCTCCAAGAGAGTAAGCGAAGTTTATAGTCTAAATATTATTAAGGGTAAATAATATTTGACTTCCCTATTTTAAGGAGCGGAGTCTAAAAATAGACTTGACCTCTTCGACCTAAAAATGAGTCTCATCTATTTTTACCAACAAATAATATAAAGATATTTGGAATCCCGAACCATGCTCCATATGTCTAAAAATAGATATAGTCTAAAAATAGATTTTGCGCCAGAATTTTACTGCCCGGGCCCACTTAGTGGCGACTGACCACTAAGCTCCATCATCTTGTTGCATTTTCAACACGGAAAACTGAGAGAAAAGGCGACTAGCTAAAACGGCTTACCCTACAACAAAGACATTGCGACGGAGAGGATCTTAGATAGGAAAGTGTTTAAGAAAAACCGGGGGAAAGGATTATTTTCAATATTTGATCAAGTGGAGGGATCAACCAATTAAAGATGCTACCTGGATGACATAAACATACTGTTGCGAGAATTAGCGGAGTTCGTGGAGGAGCTCCGAGACGTGTGATCCCATGATGATTTTTGTCCTCAGAGTCGATGCGAGAGCATGAGGCTTAGAGACAAAAGGCTTCATCATTATTCCAAAAAATCCATTTTTTTTACAAGCAAAGGTGTTAGTACCTTTAGAGCATGTCGATTCTGATTTTACTTGGATGGAGGTTGAACTAGTATCTAGGAAGAATAAAACAATTTTAGATTTGATATAGCATATTTAGCCTTCGGCTTGATAGATTTAAGGAGTGATATTATGTAATTATGATTTTATCTAAATTAGGAGAATTCGATCCTCAAGAGGAGGGTCGACTTTGTTATATGGGGAAAAACACTATAAATGTAAATCCCTACGAGAAGGAAGAAATCGAATTGGGCGACGTAGAAGAATTGATTGAGAGGGTTTGGCCTGCGGTTAATAAAATCGCTTAGATTTTAATTATACGCGTACGCATACTGGCAAGTGCTGAGGGTTTCATTTCTTTGAAATTCATTGGTTATGTTTATGTTTCGTGTAGAATTTAAGTAGATATGTAGCTTCTCGTGTAAAGAATTCGAGAGGAATTTGAAGAAATTCTATTTTCTTTGGCTTGAGATTGGTTATTCGATAAATGATCTATTTTTATTGAGTTACGAATCGTGAAAAAGGGTTGAGATAGTGTGGGAGGGAAAAAACAAATAACCAGTGAAAATCCATGTTTAAACACGTTTGAAAACAAAATTTTGTAGATCAAGCGGTTTTGGGAAAAACCAGTCACTGTTTTCGCACCGCTTTTGGGAGTGCGAGTGGTTTCATTAATTTGAACGCGATCAAATAATATTGTGACACGTCACAGTGGAAATATCACCAGTTTTGCATGACTTTTGGTTGATAAAGTGCAGGGGTTGTTGGAATGCGATAGCCGTCCAATCATAACCGTTGGAGATTCAATGGTGTTCGCGTCGATAGTTGCGTGGAGGTTAATAAAAAGGTATGGACCTGCTGGATTTTATTCAATAGAGTTTTATTAAGGGTTTTGAAATCCGAAACCCCATTTCCAAAAGTTTAAACATTCTTTCAAAGTAAATTATTGCATTGCCGAAGTTTTTAAACATTGTTTCCAAAGGATTTAAACATTGGTTAAAAGTGAATTATTATGTTATGAATGGATAAGGGGAATTTTTCTTCCGCATGTATTTTTATTAGTTTTATCAAACCAATGTAATAAAGTTTGATGACTGAGAGTGGAAACAAAGATCAGGAACTAATTCCTCCTAAATTAGAAAACATTTTAACAAAATTTGAGCAACTCTCCTTAACGCCTTCACCCACACTGCCATCATTATATAACCTAAAAATGAAGGAGAGTGCTTCAGTTGTAGAACATTTGAATGAATTTAATATAACTACGAGTGAGATTTCCTTTGTCAAAATTATTATGTACAATGAAATAAAAACTATCTTACGTATGTGTTCCATGCTAGATATCTGAGAGAATATGATTGTTGCCATGAGTACTTCAACATCTCTTGGGACCCTAAATTTTGATGATGTTAGCAACAGTTTAATGAATGAGGATTTGCGACTCAAATCAATTTTGGAAAACCAGGGAAGAAAAGCTCTAGCCTTAGCTCATCGTGGAAGGAAAATTTAACGTAGCATACATCGACATTCAAAATCAAGAGGTAGATTGAAATCAAGAACAACAAGACTTACATTTTTTCATTGTGGAAGAGTAGCGCACAAGAAAAGAGATTGATGTTTTTGGAATAAGGAATATAATAAGCAGAAGGAAAAAAAATCAATCAACATAAATAAAAAATCAAGTAGCACAAATGAAGGTGAGACCATTATTGTAGCTTTTGAAAGTGATGTCTTATTTATTGAATTAGTAGAAGAAGCATGTTTATATAATTATAGCAGTAGCATTGATTGAGTAATTGACTCTGAGACATCTCACGATGCAAAAATAATTTGTTACATATTGTTATAGGTCAATTTGGGCATCATCCCCCATGACCTGGTCAAACTGGACATCATCTTCAGGACCAATGAAATAGGGTCTATCATCCCCTTTTATTTTAGTTGCTATATGCCCTAAGAGAAGAACATTTATTCACTGCTTCTATTATGAGATTTCCAAGGTTTGATGTATATGTTATATCACTTATTGACTCGCCAAAGCAGTCTGTAAAGGGACTAATTGTGTTGCAGTGCCAAATCCTCCATTCAAGGGTGCACTGCAGTGCACTTGCCGACACTCAAGGGTGCGTTGGTCACCTGGGAGAAAGAATTCTCATTGTTCCAGGAATCTCCACATGGCCAATGCCTTCCAGAAGAGTCCATATGTGTCAAACATAGAATCCAAGTGTCCATCTAACACCTATGAACTTGGGAACATGTCTTGCCTATTATTAGAAAGTCATCCATTGAGAAAATACCATCATTTTCCCTATAAATTGAGCAATCATTCTAGTGCTAGGAGAGGAAGAATAATGGTGAAGTTTTGTTGTTGGATTCTCATGTGATAAGAGAGTGAAAGTATTGATATGCTTCTGGTATGATGCTGGATGTGATGAGGATGGAATGAAGCTAGAACAGGTTGACAACAAATCGATCCACTGGTTGTAATATTCCCCTTCTACTCATTAATAAATATTGCTGCTCATTTTCCCATACATATGTCTCCATTTCGTATGCCATTTATTCCTGAATGATGTATGTATTTCATATCTAATCGATTTGATTGAGTAAGATAAGTAGATATCTGTATATTTTATGTTGTTTGTTGTTATCTATTTGTGTTTGCAGGAATCGATCTGGCATTTTGGGTTGGATTGAGAGTGCTGACAACATCAACAGAAGGAGAAGGAGAAGCGATTGAATCACAAGTAGGCTCCTTTACCATTCTTTATATCTGCTTGTTTTAGAGAAAGTGATATTAATTCTTTCCTTTGTTGTTCTAAGTGACTAACACCACACTTAGGGAATTTGGTTTATCTGTAGATCACAATTCAACATAACAAATCGGTGACCATACTAGGGAGTATCCTATCATTCCTGGTGTTTTTTCCTCTATTTATCCTCATCAGTATCATCTAATTTTAGTTATCAATCATTTGAATGAAAGAATTGCATTAGAAGTGTGCTCTGTTACTTATTTTTTCAATCCTTTCTATGCCTAACACACTATTGGTCAAGACACAGTGCACTGTCTCAGACTTAGGGGTGCTCTGCAACGCACTGTCTCCCCTTAGAGACTGCATTGGCCCCTAAACCAACCAAATTCCATCTAAATTTGTCATTGCTATCATTCTCAACCACTTGTTTGTTGTATTCTCAAATGTCTGATAACTCTTAGAGACTAGTAAAATTTCCTGATTCTTCCTCCTTTGAAAAGTAAATTTGTTCAATGTATCTTTAGTGTTTTTCTTTATCATTGGAAAATCAAATTCAAAGTATTTTATTTCTGCATTAGATCAATTTGTTTTCGAAAAGGAAATTGTTTTTTCATTCCTCGTTTCTTGTAGGAAAATTGTAGTTCCATTCTTCATTTTCCTAAAAGAGAAATTGTTGTTTCATTCCTCATTTCTCAAAGAAGAAAACAATTGTTTTATTGATTGATGCATATAGTTTCCTTTCTTGCATTCACATTAAGGGAACTGAAAAGAAAAACATGCATGTGAATATAGTGAATTGTGTGTGTTGCATAGGAAAAAGTTAGGAAAGCTAGCTGCACATTAGTTTGTGCTCTTTGTTGTTTTCTCAAAAACTTATTTCTCTTCCCCTTAGTAGCTAGGATTTTCATTGAAAAAGATAGATTTAAAAGTTTTCTTATCATTTAGTTTGCATTTTTAGGAATTTCCATCACATCACGCGGTGAACCTAAAAGAAAATTTTTTAAACAAGATCAACATAAAATTTACGTAAATTTACCTAAGAAAGCATTGGAACATTAACGATAAAATTTAGAAGGTCTAGGCTAGAGACGTGTTCCGGTGTCGTTAAACAAGCAGTTGTTGCAAACTTGTCTGCAATACATTCTAAGTGTGATACCTCACTCAATGTACGTAAGTATATTAGAGCTCATCCATGTACCTTCGGGTATATAGGGCGGTGTTCTAGTACGAACAGTATAAGGGGGTGCTCTCACTGTGCGGTTTCGCATTAGACAACGCTAATACGGACTTGGGCCTCGACGTACCTTTGAATATATTTGGGAGGACAAATTTAGGTTGCTATCCATCCATAGGTAACCGAGTAGACCACCTTGTAACTTGTGATACACCGAACACAACATTCGGGGAGATTACTTGCCTGTCATTCTTGGTTTGCCATGTTAAGATTTAACAAGAAAATTTCAGCACCCACGCCTAGTTGCATTAAGCACCCAGACTAGGGTGGGGTCCACAGTACTATTTTTTGGGTGCATGTCTATTTTGGTTATCCCTCAATTAAGATGGACATTAAACTATAATATATTCTCAATGTAGACTTGAATCAGTTAACTAAAAGTGATAAATTTAGTTAGCTAGTAGATTTCGAGTTAGAGGTAGTTTGTGAGGCATGCAAAGTAATTATAGTTGTAACAGAGTTTAGAGTGCAGTGGTGCATGAGTTAGTGAAAGTTGTAAATAGTTTAACTCAGTTAAGTGAGTTAAACTCAATTGTGCTAGTTGTAACTGAAGATACACTAGTGAGAGATCTAGTGAATTAAATATTAATTAATTCACAATAAGTGATCTCACATGCAACTGAGGATTTACTATAATTAGATGCATGCATGTCAGATCCAGTGGAGACCCAGTTGAGTTATAGGTGAAAGGGAAGGTGACTATCAGTTGTAGGATTATTGGGTTGCACACATGCAACCAAACACCCATTGGAGTGCCCATGATACTTGCGCAGTCAAGGCAGGAAATAATTCCTATCTTTTAGGGATCTTTACCATCAGGGATTGCGTAAGAAAGGCAGGTTGTTTGGAGGCTGAGAATTGGCTATGTGTTGGTCAGTTTTTCATATGACAGTGTGAGGCAATTAGCTGAGTACTGGAGGGTTCTTATCAGAAGAGTTTTTATGTAATTGTTTCATGATCCATGCTTAATATACAATAAAAAATAGTGGGGTTTTTAGCTGTAAGCTTTCCCTGGGAAATTATCTGTGTTGTGTGTGATTGATCTTTCTTCATGTTCATGTAATTAGCGATTATGTTTTTAATTCCGCAAAATATTTGTAGAAGCGATTCAGTATTTAACTTTAGTACATTGTTAGATCGGGTGAATCCAAGATATACATGCATGTTGTATAATTTATACATGGTATAAGAGCACAATAAATTGCAAAAGTGAAGCAGGAGCTGAGTTTGTGAATGGATATAATTCGGATTTACAGAAAGAATTTCTGGGTGCTACAGTTGATTCAAGATCGAAATGGATTTCAATGGATTGAGGTTAGTGTATGCCCTCGAGGGCAGCTCAAACTATATTTCTTGGAAGGACAGGATGGAGGAAATACTCGAAGATAATGGCTTAAAGGAATTCATTGACACTGATGTTCCTAAACCTGCTATGGCAGATGCTGCAAATCTTGATGCATGGCAAAAAAAGTGGCAAAGGCATGGAGGGAGTACAAGACCACATTGTCTCAAGCCTCCATGGGAAAGCCACACCATATGAAATGTGGAAGGGTTTGACGGATCTATTCCAAAGCAGCAGTGACCATAGGAAATTAGTGCTCAAAGATAAACTTAGGAAGATCAAGATGGAAAAGGGCGACGCCATTGCAAAATATCTAACAAAGTTTGTCCAATGTCGGAATGAACTAGGGAGCATTGGAATAACAGTTGTTGATGATGATCTAGTGAGCTTGGATGTCCTAGGACTTCCAAAGGGTTGGCACAATTATCAAGACTCTGTCAATGGAAGGGAAAAATTACCAGATTGGGAATGACTATGGTCAGATTTGGTGCAGGAGGAGTTCAGACGGAACACCAGAGATGGATCTTCATCTAAGAATGAGGATGAAGAGGATTGTGCTTTGGCTGCCAAGGTGAGGAAGGGGAAGGGGAAGAAATTCCATTCTAAATCCTAGTCTAAGAATGGCAAGAAGTAGGACATGTCCAAGGTGAAGTGTTTTCACTATCACGAGCTTGGGAATTTTGCTACTAACTGTCCAAAAAAGAAGAAGAACATGAAGGCTAGAGGATCTACAGCTGGTGAGGCCCTGACCTTGCAATTTGAGATTGATTTCTCATTGATCACATGCATGGTGTCCTGTGAATTGGGATATGTGTGGTATTTGGATAGTGTTGCTTCCTTTCACATGAAGGGAGATAAGGAACTTTTCAGTGACTTAGAGGAGAAGGATCTCTTGATGCATATTGAAATGGGAAACGACGGAAGATACAGTGCTACTGGGATTGGTACCATTACCTTTCATAGGGAGTCAGGTAAACCATTTCAATTAAAATATGTGATGCATGTACCAGTTCTGAAGAAAAATTTGGTCTAAGTTGCAATGTTGGAGGATAGAGGCTATGATGTTTTTTTTAGTGATGGAAAATATTTCCTGCGAGATAAAACAATGGGACAAACCAAGAGGATAGGGATTTGAGTTAAGAATATCTACAAGCTGGAGGTATATGGCTGTGCATCAATGATGGGCAAGGAAGATCAAGTGGTGAGCCGAGATGAGGGCGAATTATGGCACAGGTGATTGGGCCATCTTCACCATGGAGCCTTGAAAGTCATGCAACTGATTTCTACTAGTCTTCCCAGGGGTACACCTGTGTAGTCAGACACATGCAAGGGATGTACTATGGGAAAATGTGTAAAGGCCACCTTTCATGAGAATTAAAACCGAGCTTTAGGGATCCTTGAGAGAGTCCAGACAGACGTGTGTGGCCCTTTCTCGATTACTTCAACAGAAAAACATAAGTACTATGTAATCTTTGTTGATGAATTTTCTCGTAAGTGTTGGATCTTCTTCATGCAGAAGAAAGATAAAAAATTCTTTAAGTTATGTGAGTTTAAGGCACCGGGGGAGAAAGAGTCAGGGAAGAAAGTGAAGGTTCTTAGGAGCGATAATGGTGGAGAATAAATCTCTAAAGAATTCAAGAACTTCTGCAACAAAGAAGGAATTCGAAGAGAACTCATATTCCCTCATAACCCACAATAAAATGGGGTCGTGGTGTTGTGAAACCAGCTCCAAAAAGAGAAGAAAAGAGATATCAACACCTTAGAAATAAGCCACTTCAAGGGGGAAACCTCCAATACATTACATGAATGAAAAATTCTTGGATGATTCAAATTACAAAACCTCCTTTCTATATATAGGAGTCCATGGGGCTAGAATGTAATCCTAGTGGGGCCACAATGTAATCCTAGCCGACCTAACAATAATAATTTAAGGGCACAATAATAACAATATGGGGGTTATAGGGGTACAATAATAACAATAAGGGAGTTACACTAACAACAATAAGGGACTATACTAGTAATATAGGGACCTAACATGCCCCTCTCCTTCAAAAAAGTGTTGTCCTCAACACTTGAGTAGCTCTGGGTGCTTCTGTATAAAATTCTAATCCTCCCATGTAGAATCTTCAGTGGGTAAGTTCTTCCACTTGATGAGATACTCTGAAATTGATCGATTCCGTAGCTGTCGAGTTCTTGTTTCCATGACTGCTTCAGGTTCCAATATGATTTTTCCTTCCTCATCAAGTTATGGCAATATTGTTTGAACTGGAAGATTTTCACCTATAACCTTCTTTAAGCATGAAACATGGAAAACTGGATGTACTCGCGAAGAAGCAGGAAGCTCCAATTTGTATGCCATAGTACCAATCTTTTGCAACACCTTGGAAGGACCATAGTACTTTGGCGATAATTTATTATCCTTCTTTGCTTGCTTGAGGGACATTTGTTTGTATGGTTGTAGCCGTAAAAATACCCAATCTCCTACATCAAAACTTCTCTCGCTACGATGTTGATCTGCCTGTTGTTTCATTCGATTTTGTGCAAAATTCAGGTTATCCTTTAAGAGTTGGAGAACTTCTTGCTGATGCTCGATGTGATCTTCCACTGCTTGAACCTTCGAATTTTCCCTTAAAGATGATGTGATGGATAGTGGATGATATCCATAAAGTGCCATAAATGGGGTCATTTTTGCTGCAGTATGGAAGGAAGTGTTATACCACCATTCAGCAAGAGGTAACCACTTGACCCATTGTGTTTGTTTATCGGATACAAAACAACGAAGATATCCTTCCAAACATTTATTTACTATCTCAGTTTGACCATCAGATTGAGGATGATAAGATGAGCTATGGGCTAATTGAGTACCCAAACAAGAAAATAACTCCGTCCAAAAATTTCCAGTAAAAATGGGATCTCTGTCACTCACAATAACCCTTGGGCTTCCATGTAGCTTTTGAATTCTGTCCATAAATGTAGTAGCAACTGTGCTTGCTTTAAATGGATGAGATAATGCACAAAAGTGTGCATACTTGGTAAGTCTATCAACTACCACCATGTTGACACTCTTTCCTTCGGACTTAGGTAAACCTGTGATAAAATCCATTGAAATCTCGTCTTAACGTTGACTTGGAATGGATAAAGGTTGTAGAAGTCCCGGGGTCTTAATTGTCTCAACTTTATTCTGATGGAAAACCAAACATTCCGTCACAAACTTTTGAATATCAGATTTAAGACCATCCCAAAAAAAATCTTTCTTCACCCTGTGGTAAGTTTTTAAAAATCCCGAGTGTCCTCCTAAAGGAGAAGTGTGCAATTCCAGAAGAATATTTTTTTTAGTTGGGAATTCTTACAAAGATATAAGCGATCTTTGTACCATAAGGAATCATTTTTCCAACTAAATGTATCAGATGTACTAGGATCTTGCTGCAACTTTTGAATGAGTGTCCACACTTCTTCGTCCTTCTTCCATTCATATCTTGCTTCGGTTATCCAATCTGGTTGGATAATAGAAATGGCACAAAGCAATGCTTCCACCTCTTCATTCTTTCTTGAGAGTGCATCTGCAACAACATTTAGCTTCCCTTTTTTGTATATTATTTCAAAGTCATAACCCAACATCTTTGTGACCCATTTTTGCTGCTCTTCTAAAGATAGTATTTGTTCCAAAAAGTGTTTAAGACTATCATGATCAGTTTTTACCTTGAAGTATCTTCCCATTAGTTAAGTTCTCTATTTCTTTAGTGCATGCAGTATTGCTAACATCTCCTTCTCATAAATATGTTTTTGTAAATACTTTCCTTTGATTGGACGACTTTGAAAAGCAATGGGTCTTCCTTCTTGCATTAAAATAACACCAATTCCATTTTCTGAGGCATCACATTCCACAATAAAGGTTTTTGTGAAGTCTGGCGTAGCTAAGACTGGTGCTAGGCACATTGCCTCTTTAAGATGTTCAAAGGCCTTAGTTGCTTCAGGAGTCCATGAAAATACATCTTTCTTCAATAATGTTGTTAGAGGTGCTGCTATTCTCCCATAATTCTTAACAAACTTGCGATAATACCCTGTTAACCCGAGAAATCCTTGCAACTGCTTTATGGTTTTGGGGACTTTCCATTCCTTAATGGCTTTAATTTTGTTAGGGTCTACTTTAACACCCTCGTGAGATACAATATGACCTAGATATTCCACCTCTTGTACTCCAAAGAAACATTTGGATGTTTTTTCATATAATTGTTTCTCTTGTAATAGTTTTGTTGGAAATGTTGTCATTGATGGAAAAGGAGATGACAAAGGAGACAGTATAGAAGCAGAGAGAGAAAAAGAGGTAGCAAGATGTAGAGAGGGTCGAGCAGTAGCAAAATAAGAAAAGCAGTAAAAGAAGAGGATGCAGAGACAAAGTATAGACTACAGTGACACAGTGAAACAGTCATGCACAAGACAGAGGATGAAAAGACAGAGAATACAGAGGCATAGTCGTGAGATGAAACGGTCGAGCAGCAGAGAAAGGCTGCAGAGAGTATAGTGAAACAGAGATAGAGAATAACAGAGGCGGAGACAGAGAATAACAAAGATAGAGAATAACAAAGGTGGAACCAGTAAGGGCGTAGAACCAAGAAAGGAACCATATTACATAGTGAAAACCTAATGGAGTCGGGTGTTCAACATATGGAAGCATCGTATTATAATGTCGAGAACGCAAGAGGAAATAGGAGCGAAAGAGGAAATTATTTTAATAAGAGTTAAAAAATTATGAGAACTGGAACCCAGAGTCAAGAGCGGAACCTTGAATAAACAGTTAAATCAGAGTTTTTGGAAACCAGCAGTATCGCATGCGTTTGGGAGTGGTAAGCAGATTTTGATTTTTGAATGCGATCTATGTCATTGATGGACACGTGTCTTTAGGTGGTATTTGGATACCACTTACATCGCATAATTTCTGAGTGTTATCCCTCGGCTCAAAGAAAAACATGATATCAACTGTGTCCGTCCAATTTCCAAGGCTGGGAGATCTACGGTGATCACACTTGCGCGATGAATGAAGGTCAGTTTTAACTCAAGTCATGGTATAATATTTGAAAGACCCTGTTTATGCGTCAAGGTTGATAGAAATTGTAGTATTAATAAAGTGTGGAGGAAGGTGGGCCCGAGAAAAACTATATATGTTATCACTTGGGTAATTCCAAAAGGTTTACTATAATTTATGATAGAGGAGGTAATATATGTCTACATAGTATTGTGAATATGAAATACCTCAAAGGGTGCACGTATAAATTTTGTATATGAGGATATAAGTTGTGGTGGGCCCAGTTGAATAATCGCGTTAATGGTTAGTTATTAACCATTGAAGAAAATTTTGAATGGATGATATGTATATATATAAATTGTGGACCTCGACTATGTTACGGATTAACAAGAGGTAAGCCAAGCCTTATACATTTCCTTATAGTATTATAAAAGAGGCGCAGTATATGTGAAGTGTAGGCCCCATGTAAAAAGACTAGTTCATTGCATGTTTATTCCGAGAATCTTAACCCACGCTGAAGGATACATAAAAGCTATTCCGAGAATCTTAACCCAAGCTGAAGGATACATAAAAGCTATTCTGAGAATCTTAACCCAAGCTGAAGGATACATAAAAGCTATTCCGAGAATCTTAACCCAAGCGGAAAATTATATATATATGTGTAGCGCTTTATATACAAAGGAACAATATTACAATAAAAATCATATGTATTATTATGCTCGAGATTAAAATAAAAAAAGGTTCTATTGTTCGGGCTTAAAAAAAATGAAGCAGTATATGGTGGGACCCTCACGAATCGCATTAGAGAAAATTATGGCAGTGGAACATGTTGAAATTTTTTTTGATTGTGATAGCGGACCTGATTCATTATAAATGGTGATTTTCATATTTGTTTGAGTTTCGGCTTAACGTGCATTGAAGCAATTCATCGCATCGGAGGTGAAAGAGTAACATACAACTGAAAGTTCTGATTGTGATTGAGCGATCAGATGATAGCCGTCAGATTTGTTGAAGGATGGATGACGGATACGAGATGTTTGATTACATGGTGGGGCCTTTGTTAATCGCATCGGAGAACTCCAATCGTATCGGCCTAGTGAAGTGGAAGTGAATAGTGAACCATCGCATCGGAGTAAAGCAGAATATCAGAACATACAATTGAAAGTTTCGATTGCAATCAATCGCATCGGAACCATCGCAAGAGGTGTAATCGCATTGGAGCATAAGAAAAGATCGATTTGTAAGACCGAAAAGGCATTTTATATATTAAAATGGTCTATTATGATTATATCACCGAGAGGAATTTGCGTTATACAGAAAGGGTAGTTTATATGTTAAAAATGCTTTATTATTACACCGAGAGTTGAATTGCGTTATATGAAAAGCAAAGTTACATATATACAGCAGTTACACCACGGCAGTGAACAGGAGAGCAAGTAGAGCCGAAAAAGACAGACATAGTCACAGAAAAGACAACACACGGTGATCCAAAAATGAATGGGTTTATTTGTAATCCATATTGTAACTGAATGTAAACGTTTTTGATTGGTTTATATTGTTTGTGATGCACTGGAAAGTCTCCGTAGGAAATAAAACTCCACTATAAAACTGAAAGTTGTATAAATTGTTGAAATTTTCTGAATGAGTTGGATAAAGAAGTGAGGAGGAAGAAGGCAAAGAGTCAGGGAAATTCACTTTGAATTCCCTGTGGAATACAAAATGTTATGAGGCAAACTGTATAAATAATATCACATTTATATGCAGAAAGTGGTTAGAGAATGCAGAGTATGAAGAATTGAGACAGAGAAGATAAGAAAAAGGAGGAGCAGAAAGAGATGCTACATAATAGAGCTGATATATAAGGTAAATCAACAAATATTTTCTTTTGATAGAATGAGGAAGTTGGAGCTTCCCTATCAAGTTGAAGCTTGATAGATGTTAGTTGTAGCTGACTGAGGTTGGAGCCTCCTGTAGGTTGGTGCCTGCAGAAAATCAGTGGTGAGAGGGAGTTGGATCTTTCCTTTGCATCACAACAATAATAAGATGTGATTTTCTCCCTTTATGGGTTTCCACTTATATTTGTTTTCTATGTGTGTGTTTCCTATGTGTTGATATGTTCTATCCAATCTGCTTAGTGCTTGCGGCTCTCATAATAAGTTTGGTGTCACATTATCTTAATACTTGCTGCTACATATTAAGACTGTTCACATATTAAGTTGGTTATAAAATTAAGTTGTAAATAAGCTTGATGAAAAGTTTTAAAAAGCTCATGTATATGTTAAACTGATTCACCCCCCCCCACTCTCAGTTTAACTAAGGATTCAACAATTTTGAGCACCATGTCAACATGTTGAACATGATCCTTCCAAGACCTACTGTAGATTAGTATATCATCAAAAAATACTAGCACAAAGTTTCTAAGGAACGGTTTGAAAATGGAATTCATCAACCCTTGAAATGAAGAAGGTGCATTGGTAAGGCCAAAATACATGACCAAAAATTCATAATGACCCTCATGAGTTTGAAATGTTGTTTTCGGAATATCTTCAGTCTTCATTCTAATTTGATGATACCCTGAACGAAGATCCAATTTGGTAAAATAAATTGCTCCATGTAATTCATCCAATAATTCATCAATCACAGGAATGGGAAATTTATTTTTAATGGTGAGCTTATTGAGCTCCCTATAATCCAGACACATTCGCCATGATCCATCCTTCTTGTGTACCAATACTACAGGAGCAGAGAAAGAACTTTGACTAGGTTGAATTATACCCGCCTCTAACATTTCTGCAATCATACGTTCAATTTCGCTCTTTTGCACATAAGGATATCTATAAGGCCTGATGTTTGGAGGAACACTTCCTGGAATCAAATGTATAGCATGATCATGATCACGAATAGGTGGGAGTCCTTTGGGAGTTTCAAACACCTTGGAATGATTGTCCAAGACTTGTTGGAGATCTGCAGAAATAGATGATTTTGATGTTGGAACTTCTAGTGAGCATAATTGTGCAATTATGCCTCGTTGTTCTTTATTTAGAAGCTTTTTCATGACATTAGAGCTTATTATCTTTCCCGGCTTCCCTGCAATACCTCGTAATTCGACTTCCTTTCCTTCTGAAAATTTTTTCAAGAAAAGTTCTTGAAAATTAAAAGCTACCGTCCCTAAAGATTGTAACCATTGTACTCCTAGTACAACATCATCTCCTCCCATAGGAATGGAAAGCATTGGAATATTCAATACATATTCCCCCATGGTTAGATTGATATTATGGAATATTCCAGAGAAATTTATAGTTCCTCCATTTGCAACCATCACTTGACATTCTGGTGCTGGGTATAAGAAAAAATTCAATTCCTTGGCTACCTTACAATGAATAAAATTATGGGTACTACCTGAATCAATCAACACTATTACCTTTTTCTTCTTGATATGTCCTTCTATCTTGAGAGTTTGAGGCATGGTAATTCCTGCAAATTCATTACACGATATGGTCAGAATCATTTCTTCCTCTTCCTGGGTTGGTTCCTGGTGTATATCCTCTTCTTGCTCATTTTCTTCTTCCTCTTCACAATCTATGTAAAATAATTTCTTCTAAGCACACTTATGACCTTTAGTGTATTTTCTATCACAACTATAGAAAAGCCCTTTTGCTCTTTTTTCTTCCAATTTTTGTGGTGTCAACCTTGTAGGTTGTGGAAATCTAGGAGTAGCAACACTTCCCTCTTTATAGACGTGAGTGGTAGGATTCCTTGTCACCATAATTTTACATTCAATTTTTCTTGCCAACCTGAATGCCTTCTCCAATGAATCAGGTTCCAAAACGTGAACTTCATGTTGGATGTTATCCTTTAAAGTACCTATGAAGAGATCAATCCTGTGTTCCTTTGGAATATTAGTTACCCTTATATTCAATGAGGTCCTCAATGTGCTCCACCATTAAACCCTTTTGTTTGAGATTTATCAATTGGCTAAAGAAGGTGTTGCTCTTTGTATCCTCATAATGTGCTATCATTTCCTTCATAAAAATTGACCAATTGACAATTTTTTTACGAGAGAAAAGCCATCGATACCATACAAATGTATTTTGTTCTAAATGTAAAGTTGCAATGAGTACCTTTTGTGTGTTTTGCACATTATGGAGATCAAAATATTGCTCCATCTGTAGTATCCATGTTACAGGATCCTTTCCATCAAAATTCCTCATATCCATTTTTGGAATATGGTGGTTCTTCCCGCCAACATTAGATTTTATGAAATCACGATTAACATTTATTTTGTTCTCATCATGAGTTTCCTCTAATATCTTTTCATCATTAGGAAACATTTCTTTTATCAACTTTGTAAAACCTTACATGTCTGCTTTTAGATCATTCTTCATGTTTTCCATTTTCTCATCGATCTTAGCTTCCATGCCATCCATCTTAGATTCCATGCCATCTATCTTAGATTCCATGCCATTCTTCAAACCATCCATCTTAGATTCCATGCCATCTATCTTAGATTACATGATATTCTTCAAACCATCCATCTTAGATTCCATGCCTTTCTTCAAACCATCCATCTTAGTTTCCACACCTTTCTTCAAAACTTCCATGTCATTTTTTGTTGCTCTTTGCGAGAGCGAAATTTGTTACACTTGCTCTTGTAATTTTTATATGTCATGTTGCCATTCTTCATCTTCATGAGACATAGTAGAGCTTTATAAAGGCTTAATGGGTGTTGAATTATTTTTAGGGGCCATTTTAGAATCCAATACTAATATCTATTCGACAATATGCCCTTGGAATCAATTCAACTTGATTCTTCAAACAATACTTATGCAATTCGGAAAAAAAATACACACCTTTTACTTTATTTTGAGGAGCTTGATATTGAAATTGAATTATCTCTATAATTGAAAATTATAAATATCTGAAATTCATCCCTATAGTAGCCCTCTGAAGCTTCTTTCAAATGCCATAGGTCTGATCTAATTTTGATTCTTCAAGTCAAAGTTATGTCCAATCTCCCACAATGACCCAATTTTGGACTAGTTCAGTAGAGCGAACTTGTACGACTTGCCATGTGTCACTGTTTCCTCCTTTGGCTCTGAAATTGATAGGCCAAAAACTACAGTCCGTGTACTTGTGGCCACTTTTTACAACATTCCAATCCGATTCTCAGAGAGAGAGCTATGAATATTTTCCCGCGATAAACTATTTGAGATGAAATTCAGAAGCCTCAAAAATCCCTAACTTCCACAGATCATATCTCTGAAAATATTGTGAAACGATATCTGAAATTTTGCGAAGATGTTCCTCAGGATTGTGGCTTCACACTCTAAAAATTTCAGCTTCTGAACCTTTGTAGAAAAGAATTTATTATGAAAATACCACGATGACCTGTTTAGGTTAAATTCAGGAGCCTGCAAAATGGCCTAACTTGCACAGGTCATATATCCGAAAATATTGCGAACCAAGCTCTGAAATTTTGCGACGATGTTCCTCAAGATTTTGTATTCACACTCTAAAAATTTTAGATTCTGAACATTCGTAGAAACATGCCACGATGACCTTTTTGGAGCAGCGAAACCCTAGAATCTCAAAGCTCTGATACCAAATGTTGTGAAACCAGCTCCAAAAAGAGAAGAAAAGAGATATCAATGCCTTAGAAATAAGCCACTTCGAGGGGGTAACCTCCAATACATTAAATTAATGAAAAAATATTGGATGATTCAAATTACAAAACCTCCTTTCTATATATAGGAGTCCATGGGGCCAGAATGTAATCCTAGTGGGGCCAGAATGTAATCCTAGCCGACCTAACAATAATAATTTAAGGGCACAATAATAACAATATGGGGGTTACAGGGGTACAATAATAACAATAAGGGGGTTACACTAACAACAATAAGGGACTATAATAGTAATATAGGGACCTAACACACGGAGAGGAAGAACAGAACTATTGTGGGTTCAGCACGAGCGATGTTGCATGATCAAGGCCCACCGATGCATCTGTGGGCGAAAGCATGCAATACAATGGTACCTGTGCAAAACCGTTGTCCTCATAGAGTACTTGGCATGAGTACACTTGAAGAGGATTTCACTGGTAAGAAACCTGATGTTTCACACTTTAAGTTTTTTGGCTCATCTGTTTATGTGCATGTGACCAAGGACGCCAGGAAGAAGCTGGAACCGAATGCTAAGGTTGGGATTTTTGTGGGGTACACTGAAACACCCCATAATTATCGTGTGTATTTTCCAAACATTAGAATGACTGTTGTGGAATGGGATATCAAATTTGATGAGTACAAAGCCTTGCAGTTGTCCCTTGAGAGGGAGATGGAATTGCATGCAGAGGAGGAACTTTTGGTTCACAAGGATGTGTCTCAAGATGTGGATTAGCCACACGAGGAGGTTCATGGAATGGAGGAAAACACTCATGTAGAGCCACCCATTAGAAATGGAAGAAGGTGCACCACGGAAGCTAATAGATTGAGACTTGATGCTGCAGAGAATGTATGAGCTCCTACTTCACAACGCAGACAGAGACAGTCTCCTAACCAATTTATTGGATACATGGCTCTTATGATCAAATGTATTGTGACTAAACCATATTCCTTTCAGGAAGCAGTGGAGCAACCAACTTGGGTTGATGCAATGGTGGAGGAGTATGACTCCATTGTCAATAACAGTGCATGGGAGATAGTCCCAAGACCGGTCGAAAAATCAGTGGTTGGATCAAGATGGATCTACAAGGTAAAGCAAGCTACTGATGGGAGTGTGCAGAAATACAAGGCTAGATTTGTGGCCTGGGGATTATCATAGATTGAGGGGATAGATTGTGATGATAATTTTTCACCTATTGCAAGGTACTCTTCCATAAGATCAATCCTTGCACTCTCAGTGCAGATGGGCTGGCGTATTCATCAGATGGATGTGAGAATTGCATTTCTCAATGGGACCATTGAGGAAGAGGTGTACATAGAGCAGCCTGAAGGTTTCTAAATCTTCAAAAGTGAGTGGCATGTGTGCAGAATCAAAAGAGCACCATATGGGTTGAAGCAAGCACCCCGTGTTTGGTACACTCATATAGACAGCTATTTCACCGGACTAGGCTTCACCAAAAGTGAAGCAGATGCAAACCTGTACAAGATTGTGGTTGAGGGTAAGATATTGATTATTTTTCTATATGTTTATGATCTAATTTTGACTAGTGATGAGCAGTTGATACACTCATGCAAGGAGGATCTTGCAAGGGAGTTCGAAATGAAGGACATGGGACTCCTTCAATATTTCCTTGGATTGGAAATATGGCAGTAGGATGGTAAAATTTTTGTGTCTCAAGGCAAGCATGCAAAGGAGATACTGGGTAAGTTTAACATGGAGAGATGCAAACCCATGGATGCTCCTCTTTTAAGGAAATTGGAGGAAAGAGGATGCTACTTTTCGAGAGGTAGTGGATGTTACTATCTAAAGGCAGTTAGTGGGTTCGCTAATGTATTTGATGAACACTAGACTTGAAATTTTCTACGCAGTTAACCATCTAAGTCAAGCTATGGTTAAGCCTACCAAGATCTTTTGGAAGGAGGGGAAGCATGTCCTCAGATACATGAGGGGCACATCAGAGTATGGTCTCTGGTACATACATACAAAGGGAGTGAAGCTTCATGGATTCACAGATGCATATTGGGCTGGAATTCCATCGGACAAAAATAGCACATCAGGAGGGATCTTTAGCATTGGATCGACAACAGTTTCTTGGTGTAACAGGAAGCAATGATCCGTGGAACTCAGTTCAGTGGAAGTGGAATACATGGCAGAAAGTCAACTTGCATGTGAGGCTATATGGATGAGAAAGATCTTGGTTGGTTTGTTTGGTTCTCAGATGGATCCGACAGTGATTCATTGTGATAATCAGAGTTTCATTAAACTCTCAATTAATCCTATGTTTCATGATAGGTCCAAGCATATAGATATTTGGTACCATCATCTTAGAGATTGTGTGCAGAGAAGGATAATGTTGCTTCAATACATTCCCATGGAAGATAAAGATGTAGATATTCTGATGAAGGCGCTTACCAGGAGAAAATTCGAATCCCATAGAGACAAGATCGAGGTAATTCTAGGAAAAAGGTTTACCAAGTAATTGTGAACTGATTTGAAGAAATACCCCAAGACGAAACACCTTCGACTCCAACTCATTTTGGATTGGAGCTTTATCTTTACGAAAATTTTCCTCAATCACCTCACACTACTTTCTTTGATCCTGTGTCTATTCAAGTTCCCATAGATCTTGTAGGGTATACATTGGCTCATATGACCATGGCTGAGACAACATCTTCGGCTGTACCATATATTCCAGTTGCAACAACACCTGCTCTTGCTACCCTGTCGATGTTTACCACTTCACCAAAGTCATATCTATATGGTGGCCCTTCCGTCCCACTTGGTTACCAATCTTTATCTAGAACCTTCTCTGGTGCATCCTCAAACCCATGGAATTCACCAATTTCATCATCAGGTATTCTATCTTGTACAACTCTAATGAGTTATGAATGGCTTGATCCTTTATATACATCTTCAGTGCAATATCAAGCTGGTCCATCTGGGTATATTCCATACAGTACGATTTCAACTGGACTCCTGACATTTGGAGAACAATATATTCCATCCTATTACACTCATCATGCTGGGGGGAAACCTATGGTCACCCATTTTGATAATAATCCATCATTATATGGTCATCCTAATGTCAAAATGACTATTTGTCAGTGGCATCCCACTCTACCCATCCAACCACAAATGGTTGTGCAATCATATGAACTGGTTCAACTTGCTGCACCCACATCTACTCTGCTTGTTAATACATCCTTACCCCTGTTATAGGCTCAAAGTGATGTACCTCAACCATCTCAGGCAAGTCCTTCAACCCAATACCCTCAAGTATTGGGCCCTTAGACTCCAACTCCTTTGGTTGGTTTACAACAACCTCTTGTATCCGGAATTATTTATTAAAAATTTGGAATACCCTATTACGGGATGTCCCAGGCACAACTGGGTTTTACCTATTCACAACTGGGTCCAAGCTATTATAGTTTGGGCTATAATATTGGTGGATAGACACCTTGGTAGCCATAAGCGTAAATGCAACAACCCTCATTTCAAAAAGTAGCGTACCCAAGTTTTGGTCAACAAAATCCTTAAGTGTTTGCTTATCAAAACAACCCCTATCTGGGTTACCAGCAATAAATTCCTTATTTTGGTGCTCAAAGGTATGTTGCCCAAGAAATTCCATCATACCCTGGCTATTCTCAACCTGACTTAAATCGATAGTTTCCCTTTGTTGCAACTTTAGAATTACCCGATTTAAACCGGATTACAAACAATCCAATCGACTATGCTCCTTGGTGGTGGTGATACCTCATAAATTTCCCTCGGATATTCCTAATTTCAATGGAAACCCTAGAGAAGACTCGTCAACGCATGTTATGACTTATCATTTGTGGTGTTCATCTAACTCCTTAAATGATGACTCCATTTGACTACATATTTTCCAGCGTATGCTCATTAGTCTGCCCGTGAAGTGGTACATTGAGCTACCACGAGCTTCATTTGATAATTTCACTGCCCTAGCTACTGTCTTTTTGACCCACTTCCAGTTACCCATACAATATGAAACTAGAACAAAACTCTTGATGTAATATCCCAAAAGGGAGAATGCAGTAATAATGAAACACAATATAAGAACTACAACTAAGTAAACAATAAATCTAAAGACAACATCAGAATATACAGAGAAGTTGAGCCATTTTATTATATGGAGATGAATCAGTTACACAATGCACAAAAGATGAGTAGATATAGCCCAAAAGATGGCCTAGAATCACCCTACAATGGTGCTGCAACTAGCACTGCGTAACTGGTGAGCTTACAGGAAGCAATACTACGTTTCCCTTCTGCTAATGATATGCATGAAAATGCTGCAAGAGGAAATGAAGATCTAGGGAGCTCAGGAGCTTTGATGATGCCAATATTCAAGATCTAGCCAATGTGATGGGAACCCAAGATAACCCAGAAAATATTTTCCAGATCTACAACTTTGGAAAATCACCCTCTTGGGGTTTGATCCTTTGTCTGTTTGGTTTACAAATATGAAGCTAGATCTGAACCAAATATGGTTGCAATATTTTCTACAAACAGATCTGAGCTTTGAGGGCTGATCCCTCCTTCATATCTACAAGTTAGGAGCTTGAGATATTGCCTTCTCTTCCTCCTCCTTCAAGTTGTAGCAATTGAAAATGCAGTTGCTACAGAAAATGCACTGTATAAGAGAGAGAGGCTCTATGATTGTTTAAATATGCTGCAATAGGCTCCAGACTGATGGAAATAATGATGGCAAGGTGAGGGGATGATCCCTCACAAGATTACTAGCTGAAATGCTAGAAACTTCCTTCCTCCTTTGGATTTGCAATGATGGAAAACATAATTCTGGAAGGAATTACTACTTCTAGGAGGTCAATAACTCTTGGCCTGATGCCAGATCTGAAATGAAGCCCTAGGAATGCTGATATTCAAGCCCAAGGTGATAGGAATAATCTTACACTGGTTCTCCAGCTAAAATACTGAAGACAACCTCCACCTTCTAAACTGATCTTCAGAAATTGCATAATTCCTGAAGGTAGATGTTCTACAGATGATGAAAATAATAAGTGGCACCAATTCCTAATGTAGAATGAAGTACAACCCTCTTCCAAGAGATCACTCAATTAAAGAGGAGGGATTCCCGACCAGGAACACCCTGTGCTAAACAACACTTGCAATCTTTGCTAAACAATCCAAGAAAGCATGGAATGTCACATGAAAATTCCAGATCTAAACAAACCTCAACATATATATTCAATAGCCTGCCTTCCTTGTTGCCTTCATCTCCTTTATATAGCTTATGAGCCTTCCCATGCCTTGGCCCTCATCTAAACTACGTTGTGCATGTGGAGAAGATCCTCCATGTTTGGCTACGTTGTCTCTCCAAGTCATCCATCATGTCTAGGTGCAACGTACACCCTCTCCATCATGTGTGAATTAATTTAAAAACTTCCTCCATCACTTCATCATGAATTTTCTATGATCTTTCATTAGATGCATTCCATGATCTTAGTTGACTGCTTCAACCTCCATTTTCTATCTCATTAATGAGACATGATCTCCAATTCCATTCACATTAGTAGTTGCTCCACTACCTCATTATGTAGACCTAGTCTTAATTAATCCACATTCACACATAAAAAGTGGAAATTTATTCATCTTGAGGATTATGGGTCCCTCCACCCTTTTATTTACTTAATTCATTAAGAAAATTAAGAACTCTAATATTCCAAATATCAAGTGAAAATTTGGGAATATTACAGTCCTGCCCGGAAAAATGTTGCTTGACCTCAAGCAACTGCAATAGTAGATGCATAAGACATCCATTTCTCTCCAAATGGCATTCACATAAGGAAGGCCTCCTCCATTTTCTGCAATGTGTCATGCATGTTTGGTTCCAAAGTTGTCTTTCAAAAATGCATATAATGACCTCCAACTGTATGGTTAGATGTCCTCCTTTCACCATGAAGTACCAAGTGACAATCATATGATGTCCAACATCATCATCAACATATGAGATACATAAAATAAAGTTGTTTTCCCCACAAAGGAAAAACTCCATCTCACAATACATCTCTTCATCCCATGTTTCATGAAGTACATTGAGCATTGACATGCCCTCATCTCTAGCCCTGTTGGCCTTGTTGGTTCCAAGCATTATTCCAAAATTATGAAAAATAAGAAATAAAGACATATGGGTAGGCCAAAGTGTCAAACCATATTCTCCCAATAGTAACCACAACAATAGGGCCTCTTGCTGCCATCCTCCATCTCCTCTATGTAATATGGGCAAGCTAAACTCCCCCAAAAGCAACCAAAGCAACAAGAGATCTTGCTACTTCTTCACATCATCATGTGAATCATGGAGTAACAACAACATGTTGAAGGACATATAGAATGTCATCCCATCCCAATACAAATCAACTTCATTATCATACATCATGAGAGTACTATGCCATATTACAAACAATACAAAACACATAAACACGGGAGATGTTATGTGATGGAAAAACTCTCTTAAGGAATTAAAATATGTACATGCCTTATTTTGCTATAAATTATCATTTTTACAGAAGGCATGATACAAGAAAATATGAACCTTTAGGTAGTAACCATACTCACCCAAGAGAAACCAGCACAACCATGCCTCCTTTTTCATTACATGAGTTTTTTTCAAGGCATGGATCAAAGAAATAACAGCCTTTAGGTAGCTACCAAAATCACCCAAGAGCAACCAACACAACCAAGCTTCTTGTTGGCCCATGTCATATATTTTCAAGTGGTCTTGCAACCCCTTGCTTATCATTCTCACCCACTCATCCCAATGTGGATGATAAATGATGTTATGCATAAACATGGTATCCTCCCTTTGTAGAATACCATCCTCCTCCAATTTTTGAAGAACCTTGCACTCCATGAAATGTTGAAGTGCACCACCAATGATATCTCTTAATGATACCTTGATCTCATCCATGGCCTTCCAAAACCAATGAGGTTCTGGATCTGCTACAGGTAGAAGTCTTTCTTTGAGCTGTGAGATGCTCATTGAGAAAATGTCATCAAGAAAGGAGAAAAGATTTATCATCTCAAGATGTCTACCGTTCATCGTCTTAAGCTCCATTGCTTCATGAGTGAAGCTGCCTTTAGAATTATCCAAGAATAATGGGGCCTCTTCATTATCATTGCTACTAAGTGACAGCACTGTAGATCTGCAGGGAAATACATCTACTGTCTCAAAGCAAGGTACAATACTGATCTCATAACCAGTCATTGTACATAAGATCATGCTCATCCCATTTTCTAAAAATCTACACTTCAACTTAAAGGGTTGAATGTAGTCCATCAATGACAAACAGGGATAGCTTTTCATCTCCTCCTTGATTAGATCAAGGGTCCTCTATGCTGTGATAGTTTTCTACTTCAAATCATAATTTTGTTTTAACCCTTGGTTATGCATTGGCCCTGATGGCATGTCCCCATAAGTTTAAATAAGATCTACTGAAAAAATAGGTGATGAATGTGTATTCATACCTTAGATCAAATGATGTGTGGGAACGTCTTGCCATAACACAAGAGTTCCTCCAACCAGGACAATGGTGTCTCCAACTGCTGGTAGGAGAGATAGCTTCTCTTCTACCAATGTACCAGGGCTGGAATCTTCCTCCTCTTCCTCATGCATCTCCTGAATCATGCATGGGACTCTATGTGTCAAGAGCCTAAGACTATATTTCAAGGTTGCAAGTGTCTCTTCTCTAGATGCAAGCACTTCTGCAGCAGGTCGTGAATGTAGTGACTTCTTGTCTAGAGTGACAAGAATGACAACCTTCTTTGTTTCCTTAGGAAATTTATTTTGTGCCCCATCTCTGTCTTCCTCCCATAAAACTTCTTCCTCAACTTGTGAAAGAAATATGAATATTTAGTCACCTTTGCATGCTCCATGTTACTAAACCACCAATCATTAGCTCAACCTAAAAGATGAAGTGCTGCAATTTGGACAGCCTCTTTTTCAGCCACAGGATGTAGCATGAAAAATGTATCTAACTCTTTCCTCCAAGCCTTAACAGTGCTTGAAGAAGACCCATCAAATGTAGGAAAATAGAATCTATTGTGCCTCTTCCTTCTATTTCTGTTATAGGATCTTCTTTCTTCTTTGAGTTCAAAGAATTCTTGGAGAGTCAGACTTTCTTTGAAAGCTCTAGACTGTTCCTTTTACTCTTCAAGATATAGACTGAGAGTCTCATGAGTCTCAGGTTATCTTCTTTCTTCATTTCTATACCTCTCACCTTCTTCAAAGAAAGTGGGCATAGTAGATCTATGATTCCGCGGTCTTCTTTTCTGCTGATAGGAAGTGCTTAGACCTTCCTGTACAAATCTTCTTCTTGGATTCTTCCTTTGCCTTTCTCTCTTCATTTGATTGATCTTCTTGGAGAGATATTGCTTGTATATATAGAGAGGAATGGCAGAAATATCCTCCTTCATGATAGATCTCATCTATTTGCTTCTTATTTTGATGGAAAAGATGAAGTTCCCACAAGCTGAGCCAAAGATCATGCTCTGATACCACTGTAATATCCGAAAAGGGAGAATGCAGTAATACTGAAACACAATATAAGAACTGTAACTAAGTAAAAAATAAATCTAAATACAACATCAGAATATACAGAGAAGCTGAGCCATTTTATTATATGGAGATGAATCGGTTACACAATGTACAAAAGATGAGTAGATCTAGCCCAAAAGATGGCCTAGAATCACCCGACAATGGTGCTGCATCTAGCACTGTGTAACTGGTGAGCTTACAGGAATCAATATTGTGCTGTCCCTTCTACTACTGATATGCATGAAAATGTACAAAAGGAAATGCAGATCTAGGGAGCTCAAGAGCTCTGGTGATGCCAAGATTCAAGATCTGGCCAATGTGATGGGAACCCAAGATAACCTAGAAAGGATTTTCTAGATCTACAACTTTGGAAAATCACCCTCGTAGGGTTTGATCCTTTGTCTGCTGGGTTTATAGATCTAAAGCTAGAAATGAACCAAATATGGTTGCAATATGTTCTTCAAATAGATCTGAGCTTTGAGGGCTGATCCCTCCTTCAGATCTACAAGCTAGGAGCTTGAGATATTTCCTTCTCTTCCTCCTCCTTCAAGTTGCAGCAACTAAAAATGCAGCTGCTACAGAAACTGCGCTGTATAAGAGAGAGAGTCTTTATGCCTATTTAAATATGTTGCAATAGGCTCCAGGCTAATGGAAATACTGATGGAAAAGTGAGGGGATGATCCCTCACAGGATTACTAGCTGAAATGCTAGTAACTTCCTTCCTCCTTTGGTTCTGCAACGATGGAAAACATAATTTTGGATGGAATTACTACTTCTGGGAGGTAAATAACTCTTGGCTTGATGCCAGATCTGAAATGAAGCTCTGGGAATTTTGATCTTCAAGCCCAAGGTGATAGGAATACTCCTACACTGGTTCTCCAGCTAAAATACTGAAGATAACCTCCACCTTCCAAACTGATCTTCAGAAATTACGTAATTCCTGAAGGTAGATGTTCTACAGATGATGGAAATAATAAGTGGCACCAATGCCTGATGTAGAATGAAGTACAACCCTCTTCCAAGATATCACTCAATGAAAGAGGAGGGATTCCCGACCAAGAACACCCTATGCTAAACAACACTTGCAATCTTTGCTAAACAGCCCAAGAAAGCATGGAATGTCACATAAAAATTCCAGATCTAAACAAACCTCAACATCTATATTCAATAGCCTGCCTTCATTGTTGCCTTCATCTCCTTTATATAGCTTATGAGCCTTCCCATGCCTTGGCCCTCATCTAAACTGCGTTGTGCATGTGGACAAGATCCTCCATGTTTGACTACGTTGTCTCTCCAAGTCATCCATCATGTCTAGGTGCAATGTACACCCTCTCCATCATGTGTGCATTAATTGCACAAATTCCTCCATCACTTCATTATGAATGTTCTATGATATTTCATTAGATGCCTTCCATGATCTTAGTTGACCGCTTCAACCTCCATGTTCTATCTCATTAATGAGACATGATCTCCAATTGCATTCACATTAGTAGTTTCTCCACTACCTCATTATGTAGATATAGGCTTAATTAATCCACATTCACACATAAAAAGTGGATATTTATTCATATTGAGGATTATGGGTCCCTCCATCATTTTATTTACTTAATTCATTAAGAAAATTAAGAACTCTAATATTCCAAATATCAAGTGAAAATTTGGGATTATTACACGACCAATTTCGAACAGACTGATGCTACTCACATTTCTGATCATATTCATGAGTGGCGTCGTCGTCGTAGAATAGTTAAGAAATTTTTTCCTGATCAGCTCCTTATTGAGTGGTTCATTAAGTCCTTGTTACCATCTATAATTGAGTATGTGGCTAAGGGTGGTGTCGTCACTGAAGAGTAGGTCATTGCTCGTGCCCATTACTTAGATTTGATTTACACTTAGTATGGAACACTCTACGAGAAAATTCCCAACGCTCCACGATCTAATTTTGGTGTTCCTCCTCCATATAAGGACTCTCATGCCAACGACGGTATGATCGGTACTACAAGCACACATCATTCTATTGCATCTGATCTTGCACCTTATTTCGAAATTCATGTCATGTCATCTCACAAAGGCAAAAGTGACAAGTATCCCGAAAGTAAGAAAAAGGGGAAATAAAAGAAAAAGAAAACTTCTACCCTGTAGGAACAATCATCTAACCAAAAAAATGGAAATAAAAAACCTTGTTACCATTGCATATTATGTAATGAGGAGCACTTTGTTCGAGACTGTCCTCATCACGCCGAAGTCTCAAAATTGATTAATACCTTGCATGCATCCGATGTGTTGAAAATTCTATTTCCGAATCCATACACAAATTTGGTTGCTACGAATCCTGCTTCTAGTTCCCAAGTGCTTATGCTATCTATCACGAAGCCAAAAACTGATGTTTTTGTGTAAAATCGTAATAAATATTATGGTAGTCAGGTTATTGATCAACCTACTACCTCAACCACGAATCCTTCTATGGAGTCTATTTCACCAACTGCTATTCTTGAGTTAACAATAAGGCCACCGAAGGGAGTCATTCCTAAATCGAAATTCAATCCTCGATCCCGAGATACTCAAAATTATAATATAGTTGAATATTTGGCTCAATCCCCTTCAAATATGTCGACGCTTGAGGTACTTCAAAATTTCCCCTCCCAGAAGCAGGCTTTGTTGTCGACAATTGGTGGAATCGATCCGACCGATTTCAATCTTGTAGTCTTTAATCATACGGGTTATGTGCTGCAATTACCAGCAGAATTGGCATTCTCCATCCAAGTAAATGTTCTTAATCACCTCGTTCATTGTACTATTATTGATGTGGGAGAATCTACCTGCATTAGGTCTCTAAACTTCTGGACGTCACCTTGCTCACCGTGCCTATCTCAATCGCCTACGACGTTGAAATATTTTGACGGTCATACATATAAGCCTTGCGGTATCATCAATAACCTGCATGTTGAAATAGGGGGAAAAAAATAAATGTTGAAGTTGAGGTCGTTGACGGACCCATTGACTACAAAATTTTACTCAAAAGTCCATGGGTATATGCTATGACTGCGATCATCTCTACATATTTTAGAATGATCACCTTTCCACATAAAGGTGTTATCATAGTCATCAATCAACTCTCCTTCTTTGCCTCCAACTCCCAGGTAACTGGAAGAGTTATGTTAGTTCACTCACCCCAACTAGCACTTTAGAAAATTGTTGTAGGACTCTTAAAGGATTCTTTCCTAATCTGAACCTTTTCATTACCGCCACTTGCGACGTCAGTAGAAATTGGAAACATAGAGACCTGCTACATGATATCTTCCACTCCATCTGGCTTAAGGAAGATTACGGGTGATTCTAAGTTGTTACGTTGGATGAATTTCCTCCGCCCAACCGAATTGAGTTGGCATAGCAATAAATCTACATGGCTTGGGTAGTGAATAAGAAATCATCATCACTGATTGTTTGGGTTGATCGTTCATTAGATTTTGGTACTCCATCTGATCCTTTTTCATCCACTTTCTTGACTAATGAGAGAATTGTGGAATCCATGATGCCGTAAGGAGAACCATGGGAAGATCATCATCATCGTTCCCATCTTCAGGATTACGAAGAAGATAATATTATTGAATTATATCACCTGTTAGGGTCGTATAATAATAGGGTCATAATTTTTAATTTGCTATTTTTAATCTTGTAATATTGTACATACCTTTTCCTTCTGCAAATGTTTTCCCATACTAAAAAATGAGAAGAGGGTATGTCATAAAAGAAAAATCAAAGGACCAAAAGAGAGAAGATTAAAAAAGGATATAAAGTATGAACCCCACAAAAAGAAACAAAAATAGATCCTGAAAGTGTTTCACATTCAAATGCTACTACTTTAGTTTACTTTAATTTTGCAAATAAAATTGTGTGCAACTTGTCCAAAATGTCACAATTCATGATGATCATACAATTTAATCTTGATTCATTCATGCTTTAAAATTTCATGTCATGATAGTTAGTGAATAAAGATTTGACCAAACCATTTAATCTTGGCAGATCAGTGGTTAGGTAGAGAATAAAATGAGCTCATCAGTTTAATCTGAGCCATTGGAAGTTATAAGGTTAGAAGTAGGTTAGTTTGCTTAATAAAAGAAAATAAAAGGGTCATCAAGCTCAAATGCACCCAATAAAGTAAGTAAAAATGTTAGGTTAAAAAAAGGGTAGGTAGATTACTTTCACAAGTAATGAAAATCATCAGTTGGTTCATCTCATATCACTAAAGTCCTTCAAGCACTTTCCCCTTGCTAAAAACCCTATTTCTACTCTTGGAAGTCCTTTCCCCTTGTAAAATCCCTTTCCCTTTTGATAATATCCCTTTCCCTTTATTATAACCCTTTCCCTTCCTAAAACCCCTTTCCCTAGTCAAAAACCCATTTTCCTTTGGAAAAATCACTTCCCCTTTACTAACTCAGCTTTATTCAACTAAAACTTGCAAAACCCACTTTTGCATAGTTTTAACACACTTAATATAATCCTCAGGCTCTGCTTCCCCTTTTAACTCAATACCCCACTTAATATATTTTCCTGTACCCCTTATGATTATTTTAGCATATAGTTTATGTATTTTGTTGATCCCCCTTTATATCATTTTAACCTATAGTATTTAAATCCCCTCCCACTATTATTTTAACTCTTCACATATATATTAAACCCCATATTATATTAACCCCTGTTAAATATATTTCCCAAAGTATATATTACATTAACTCCCTCTTTATATATTTATTAAACTCGCTTTCATTTAACCGTTCCCCTTTATATTAAAGGCTTCACTTAAACCTTTCCCTGACTCCAATTTCTTTTAAGCCTCTGCTTAAATAAATTTCCCAACCCGCTATATTCTTTACCCCTTCACCTGTTTAATCTCCCCACCCCACTTATTTGAAACCCCATCATTTTGTCAACCGTTCGATCTATAGGTTTTAACCATGAACAGAAATTATCTACACACGAATCTTATAACATAAAATAAACAATAGCGAGAGCATAAAACATAAAATAGATAAACACAAAGATTTTCCCCTGGATCCCAAATCAGGACAACCAGCTTGATTTTTCATTATATTCCTTTTAGTGTTACAACACATATATATACATGCCGAAGCATACATAAACCCCAATCCATTAACCCTGGATTAGAACATAACCATAGTTCCCTTGACCGGATCTACAAAATACCAGGGGCCGAAAACCATCGTACCCCAAAACCATGTGCAAACTCATGCAAAAAACATGGGTGGGTCCGCCTATGAGTGGGACCCCAATAGTGGGGGCTGCCTCCCCCTTTGTGACCCCCCTGCTGCCCCCAACGTAATGTACAGTGCGTGGGGCTAGTCGTGGAAAGAATATAACACATACCCAACATTCTCCCACTTGTTGTTTTCTTTCCACAGGGGGCCACATGAGAGCTTAGTCATTCGGCCAATTCTTCAACACCCATTGTTTCTCTACACCAAGAGAACTTCTGAGTGCTCATAGACTTTGTCAATGCATATGCAACATTTTTCAAAGTGTCCACCTTTACCAGCAACACCCTTTTAGCCTCAACCATATCTCTAACAAAGTGATATTGAACATCAATGTGCTTTGTCTTTGAGTGGTAAGCAGGGTTCTTAGCCAAGAAAATTGCACTTTGGCTATCACAGTCTATCCTTATAGCTTGCTATACCAACCCCATACTTGAACACAATCTCTGCAACCAAACTGCTTCCTTGCTTGCATGAGTGGCTGCTATGTATTCTGCCTCTGTAGTTGAAAGAGCCACTACAGACTGTCTTTTACTCATCCAACTGACTGCGCCTCCAAATAGGCTAAACACATACCCACTTGTAGATCTTCTTGGGTCCAGATCTCCAGCCCAGTCTGCATCAACAAAACCACGAATGTCCAACATTCTTTCCAATCCTGGTCTTCCCTGGTAGCACAAGCCATAATCACTAGTGCCACGTAAATATCTGAAAACTCGCTTCACTACTGTCCAATGCTCCTTCCCCGGGTTTGACATAAACCTGCTCAATACTCCCACTGCATGTGCAATGTCTGGTCTAGTACAGACCATTGCATACATCAGGCTACCCACTGCACTTGCATATGGAACACGAGACATATCCTCCTCTTCTTCTTGTGTCTTGGGACACTGTTCAGCAGATAGATTTACACCTACATGAATAGGAACATTCACCGGTTTACTATCCTGCATATTGAACCTCTGCAATATAGTCTCGACATACTTCCTCTGGTTTAACCAGAGCTTCCTCTTTGCCTGATATCTCTTAATTTCCATGCCCAAATATAGTTTGCAGCACCAAGATCCCCGATAGGTATCAAATTTCCGATACCACATCCTTGGTGACTGTTTTAACCCATACAGAGACTTCTACAACCTGCACACCAGTTCTTTCTTACCCTTCACCATAAAGCCTTCAGGTTGCTTCATGTAGATCTCCTCTTCTAGATCCACATGAACAAATTATGTCTTCACATCCATCTGTTCTATCTCAAAATCAAATGCAGCAGCAACAGATAAAATTAAGCTAATAGAAGTAACTTTGGCAACAGGAGAAAAAATATCACCAAAATCAATTACCGACACCTGGGAATAACCTTTGGCTACCAACTGAGCTTTGTATTTCTCCACCTTGTCTTCTACATTCATCTTCTTCTTAAACACCCATTTGCTCTCGATGGGCTTCCTTCGAGCCAACAACCACCAAATCCCATGCCTCATTTTTATGCAAGGATGCCATTTTATCAACCATGGCCTCCTTCCAGAGTTTTCCATCCTCTGAATCTACTGCCTCCCTGACGGTTCTGGGATCATCATCAGTTATAGTTAAAGAAAAATTTGAACAGAAAGCAGATGGACTATACCTTTCTGGTTGTCTTCTTTCCTGAACTGATCTTATCACATCTGGAGTTTGTGGCTCTTCCTCTTCTGAGTCTTCTTCTGTCATAGAGTCTGATTCATCCTCCTTTAGCTCAAACTCTATCTTTTCAGGTTCCTTTGGTAGGAATTCATGTTTAACAACATATTTCACCTCTCTAAACACCACATCTCGGCTGTACACAACCTTCCTTGTTTTAGGGTTCCAAATATTGTAACCCTTTCAACCATCCTTATACCCAATAAATATGCACCTTTCAGATTTATTATCCAACTTTGTCCTCTTCTCCTTTGGAACATGTACATATGCATCACATCCAAATACCCTCAAATGTGAAAGAGAGAGTTTCTTACCAGTACATACCTCATGTCGAGTCTTATCCTCGAACATTGATGAAAGTGATATGCTAACCAGGTAACATGCAATCTCCACTGCCTCTCCCTAGAATTCTTGTCCTAACCTGGTACCATTGAGCATTCTGCTTGCCTTTTCCATTAGCATTTTTTTCATTCTTTCTGCAACTCTATTTTTTTGAGGTGTGTATGGAGTAGTCTTATTCCGTGCTATACCACACTTCTTATAGAACTCTTCAAATTCCTTCTTGTAGAACTCTCCACCATTATTTGTCCTCGGCACCTTTATCTTCTTCTCTATTTGGTTTTCCACCAAAGCCTTAAATTCTTTAAATCTGTCAAAAATTTCAGATTTCTTTCTCAAGAAATATATCCATGTATTCCTTGAGAAGTCATATATAAATGAAACATAGTACACAAACTTACCCAGTGAGGGAACCAACACAGGTCCAAACACATCATTATGCACAAGCTCTAATATCTTGTTCGCCCTCTTGGCACCAGAAGGAATACTCACCCCATTTTGCTTCCCATATACACAATGTTCACAGAAATCGAAATCCAAAGAGCAATTAGACATACCTTCTACCATACCATTACCATGTAATATTCGAAGGCCCCTCTCTCCAATATATCCAATCCTTTGATGTTGCTAACATTATCTTCTCCAGATATAGCTAGGCTTTTCCGCTCCACTTTCGTGAACCACATAACTATTGCACCCATCAATAATAGTGCTACCTTGTAGTTTGGTACGCAGTTTTCCAAATCGAACTCCCCGCATTAATACCAAGGTGCTCCCCAAACCATCTTGGAGGCATCTTTCTCGAACACCGTTTTTACACCTACATCATCCATCTTGCTTGCTGCAGTCCGTAGATTTCGGCCACGTGTGAATATGCAATGACTCGTAAGGTTTTAATCCTTCCACCTTGTAGCTTCAAATACTTTGACCTTTCCATGTCCGACGATTATGGCCTTCCTATTATCCCCTAGGAATACATCACCATCACTTTGATACTACGTAACCACTCCCTATGGGGAGTGAAGTGAAAGGATGCACCTCGAGTCAATCAACCATGAATCATGATCTACATGTGTATTTGAAGAAGAAGCCAAATACACATCCCCACCTTCATCTGAGGTGGTTTTTTCCTCTGCAGAAGGAGCATCATCAGATCCCTTTCCTTTCTCAGGAGCTTTAGATCTGCACTCCCTTTTGTAGTGCCCTTCCTTTCCGCATTTTCAGCATACCTTTACAAACTTTCCAGGAGATTTAGATCTCCCTCTAGATATGGATCTCCAACTCAAAACCTTATTCTTGTTTTTGTTTTGGGACCTTCCTTGTACAAATAAGGCATCTCCATTCTGTCCCTCCATATTTCTCCGTCTCATTTCCTCCAACAAGAAGGCTGAGACAATGTCATCAAAATTCAAGGTAGTTGTATTGCTACCTATTGTAATAATCAGACTGTCCCATGAGTTTGGTAGAGAAGAAAACAAACTGATGCACTTATCTTCATCTGATATTTTAATATCAACAGATGACAGTTGAATTACCATAGTATTGAAGGCGTTCAGATGCTCTGTCACTGAGTCTCCATCCTTCATCCTCAAGTTATACATCTTTTTCCGCAGGAACAACTTATTCACTAGAGACTTATATTGGTACAAATTCCCAAGTTTTTCCCACAAATTCTTTGTTGTAGCTTCCCCAGATACATTCAACAATACTGAATCTGAGACACACAACTGTATTGTGCTCTTAACCTTCTGATCCAGTTTCTTCCAGTCTTCATCTGACATTATCCTTGGTTTAGTACCTGCATCTACCACGATCCACTAATCTTTATCCACCAAAGAACATCCTCCATCTTGAGCTTCCACAACTCAAAACTCTGACCATTAAATTTCTCGATCTCTATCTTTCTGCCTCTCGCCATCTTCTTTCACCACAAGAATCGATCCTGCAGATCTCCCACTGAATAGGGTCTACCTTAGGCCCGAGCAAAAAACCCTTAGCAGCAAAGGCGTCCCCTTGAAGCCGAAACAGCTCTGAAACCAAATGTAGGTTTTAAACCTGAACATAAATTATCTACACATGAATCTTATAACAGAAAATAAACAATAGCGAGAGCATAAAACATAAAACAAATAAACACAAAGATTTTCCCCTGGATCCCAAATTGGGACAACCAGCTTGATTTTTCATTATATTCCTTTTAGTGTTACAACACATATATATACATGTTGAAGCATACATAAACCCCAGTCCATTTACCCTGGATTAGAACATAACCATAGTTCCCTTGACTAGATCTACAAAATACTAGGGGCCGAAAACCATCGTACCCCAAAACCATGTGCAAACTAATGCACAAAACATGGGTGGGTCCACCTATGAGTGGGTCCGCACACCAAACAAAATTTTTCTGGGGAACTGCCCCGGACCCCAACAATGGGGGATGCCTCCCCTCTTGTGACCCCCCTGCTGCGCTGGCGCAACGTACAGCGCGTGGGGCTAGTCGTGGAAAGAATATAACACATACCCAACACGATCTCTGCTATCAGATCCAATGACCCCCGCATCCTTTCACGCTCCCTGACAGTCTGATGCTTAAAATCTTGGGGGGGGGGGTGCGAAATGGGTGGTTTTATCTACTATACCCCTGCCACGTAGCGCTCACACATCTTATCGCACCCTCATCCTGAACCGGAAAACCACCCTTTATGCATGCGATAAACCACAAACCGCTCCTACACTGTGCGATAAAACCACAAAACTATTTGTCCATTGTGATAAAACACCATTCCACCTACGTTGTGCAACAAACCATCTAACCACATTTGTGCCATATAAAAATCCACAGAGTCTTCAGAAGAAAACTCCACTTTTTGATCCATTCTCTTACCTCTGTGAATTTGCAAAAGAACAATTAAAAGCCATTGCCAACCAAATGAAGCCTCATTTCAATTCAGAATCCTTCCAGGGACCTCCCTATTCCCTGAATCCATTTTCACCTCCATCCAGACTTGTGTTTCATTAACAATTGTTTTTATTTTGTAGGTAATTAGTATACCAGGAAATTGGATAAACAATTTTGATACTAGTTCCAAAATTGTTGAATCCAGACTTTTGGGATATGAATTCAAAGGCTTCATTCAGCAGAAGTTTCATGTACAGAAAGAAAACTAAGTAAAACAAGAAACATAGCAGGGAGAAACTATTTACACAGAGACAGTAATGGTTAGCAGAGATAAAAACATCTACATCAGCAACAACGAATTTTATTCAAAGTAACTCTCCAGGACATATTTTACATGAAGTTACATGTGTCTTTTTAGTAAAATCCATTTTGACTAAAAATACAAGAACATGAGAAAGTCAGTGTGATTTACTACATATGAAAGGCATATAAAGAAAAGACACGTGAAAGAGTAAACATATGAAAGAAGTTGAAGATTGCAACAAGAAACAGTGAAGGAGGCATCCTGAAACATCATTCCTGATCCTAGTTGGAAACTGATCACCAAAACTAGGTGGGGGCCACACAGGTGATTTTTGTCGCAAAGTCTATTTTTAGACTATGTCTATTTTTAGACATGTCGATCATATTATATGAGTTGCAGGATGCTATTTGTGGATGGTTGGTCAAGTTGGAAAAATAGATGGACTTCTATTTTTAGACATATTGGGCGGAATCTATTTTTAGATTGCTAGTCTAAAAATAGATATGTCTAATATTATTAGCTCTTAATAATATTTGGACTATAAACATTATCTTATTCTCTTGGAGCACTTCAGTTAAGTGCACAGATGTGGCACAGGAGCTGACAGAAGGAATTATGCTATTCCCGAGGGTTAAGTGGAGCTATTGCATGGATACTTCAGTTAGAACTCATGTGACAGAGTTTGGTGGAGTTGATTGAGGAAGTTAGTGGAGTTGTATTCAGTTTAACTAATCTAAACATAGTTGAGCTATTTGTATCTAGTTTAACCGATTGATACAATTAGTGAGAGTGGTGTGAATTAATTATTAATTAATTCACTAATTATAAACTCATTAATCAACTAAAGAATACATCAGTTAACTTCAGTGCATGGACAGTTTCAGTGGAGACCAGTGCAGAGATAGGTGAAAGGGCAAGTATGACTATCAGTGATGCATGGTTTGCATCCAACACTCAGTAGAGATGCCAATAAAGACTGCATGAGCAAGGTTGGGGTAATTCGAACTCATCAATAGGCATTATTCAGCAGGGATTGCGAAGTAGAGGCAGGCTATCAAGTGGCAGAGATTGGAGCATGTGTTTTGCTAGATCTAGCTTGATTAGTGTGTAGCAATTGGAGATTGTACTGAGAGCTTGTGAGGAGCTTTGTACAATTATTGTTACATGATCTATATGACATATATAATATACATATAGTTGGGGGTTTTCGGCTTTAAGCTTTCCCATTACATACTATGTTCAAATGTGTGAATTTTTATGGCTTTAATGTGTGCATGCAATTGATTTTATTTCCGCATGTAATGATCAATGGTAGAAGAGATTCTGTATTGTGCATGAAGTCAAATAGTGTGTGATCAGGAGAATATCGGTGAATAATATATCATTTATTCAAATTTCTACATGGTATCAGAGCGATATTGATCATTGGAGCAATTGAGAAGCATTGAAGCGGTTGAGTTTTGTGCTGGTGGAATTCGAAATTGCTGCAGTGTTTTCTTGGTGTCAAAGTTGAGATGTCTTTCAACAGATTGCGATTAGAGTATGCCCTTGAGTGAAGCTCAAATTATATTGCATGGAAGAACAGGATGGAGGCAATGTTGGATGACAATGGGTTGAAGGAGTTCATAGATGCAGAAATTCCTAAACCGGGTTCTAGCGATGCTGCCGCACTTGACGCATGGCAAAAGAAGGTAGCAAGGTGTCGAAGGATTCTGTTGGAAGGTGTGAAGGATCACATAGTGTCCAGCATTCATGGTAAAGCTTCTCCATTATTTATGTGGAAATATTTGACAGATTTGTTCCAAAGAAAGAGTGACCAGAGGAAGTTGGCGCTCAAGGATAAACTCAGGAAAATAAAAATGGAGAAGAATGACACTATTCCAGTATACTTGAAAAAGTTTGTCCACTGCAGGGATGAGCTTGGGAGTGTAGGAGTTAGTGTGGATGATGAGGAATTGGTGAGCTTGGCTCTCCTTGGGCTTCCGAAGAGTTGGCATTCCTATCAGGACTCTGTCAATGGTCGGGAAAAATTGCCAGGATGGGAGCGACTTTGGTCGGATCTTGTGCAAGAGGAGATAAGGCGGAGTACCAAGGATGGATCTTCATCAAAGGCATCTGATGAAGAGGATTGCGCTTTGGCTGCCAAAGCAAGGAAGGGGAAGGGCAAGAAGAATGCTTCTCAATCCGGTGCAGATGGTAAAGAGCGTGACATGTCCAAAGTGAAGTGTTTTCACTGTCACGATCATGGACATTACGCCACAAATTGTCCACAGAAGAAGAAGAACAAGCAGGCTGCTGGAGCTGCAGCTGGTGAGGCTCTTGCCTCATAATTTGAGCTGGACTTCTCATTGATCGCATGCATGGTGTCTAGTGCATTGGGATCGGGGTGGTATTTTGATAGTGGCGCTTCCTTTCACATGACGGGAGATGTGAATATTTTCAGTGACTTGGTGGAGAAAGATCTCCAGTTGCATGTTGAGTTGGGCGACAATGGATGATACAATGCAACCGGCATTGGTACCATAACCTTTCAGAGGGAGTCAGGTAAACTCATTCTTTTACAAGATGTAGTGCATGTTCCAGGTTTAAAGAAGAATTTGATCTCAGTCGCAATGTTAGAGTATAAAGGGTATGAAGTTGTCTTCAGTGAAGGAAAATTTTTCCTTCGGCACAAGGAAACAAGACAAGTCAAGAAGGTTGGGATTCGAACAAAGAATCTCTACAGACTTGAAGTAGATGGGATGTCTACGAAGCTTCCTACTGTTGGGAAGTGCAAGAAAGACATGCAATTGATGCTTGAGAGGGAGCAAGTTTTGCATGCAGGTAATAGTGAACCTCGGGATGTGGAGCAACCACAAGATGAGGATCATGGAGTGGGAGAAACCACTCATGCAGAGAAATTTCGTGCCAGATGGGCAGAGGGAGTGCATGCAACTATACCACCAGGTGAGAGGTGGGGCGACATGCATGATTAATCCCAAGAGGATATTTCTGGGCAAGATTCATGAGATGGTGTGGATCTCATGAATTGAACCTGGCTACGAGGTGCCCACAGCGCAGCAGTAGCATGATCAGTTGGATTGATGCAGGCAGATCAAAGTGACAGTGTCAGATACTGGAGCGCGAATCAGAGTTGACAGCAAGTGAAGAGTGCATGGGTGCAAGAGTTCAACAACGCAATGGTTCTTGATGACATGTGCAGTTGGTACCAGCAAAAGTCGAAGACTTTGATGATAGATGCATTAGATTGATTGAGTTGTTTGGAGCCTATTCAGTTTCAGAGGAGTTGCAGAGCAGATGCATGGAGTTGCATGGCGCTTGTGAAGGTTGCAGGGCGAATGCATGGAGTTGCATGTCGCATGCAAAGGCAATCCTTTCTTGTTGAGAGGGAGTGTTGAAGATTGGAACAAGAAATAATGAAGGAGGCATCCTAAAACATCATTCCTGATCCTAGTTGGAAAGTGATCACCTAAACTAGGTGGGGGCCACACAGGTGATTTTTGTCACAAAGTCTATTTTTAGACTATGTCTATTTTTAGACATATGGATCATATTCTATGAGTTGTGGGATGCTATTTGTGGATGGTTGGTCAAGTTGGAAAAATAGATGGATTTCTATTTTTAGACATATTGGGCGGAATCTATTTTTAGATTGCCATTCTAAAAATAGATATGTCGAATATTATTAGCTCTTAATAATATTTGGACTATAAACATTATCTTATTCTCTTGGAGCACTTCAGTTAAGTGCACAGATGTGACACAGGAGTTGAAAGAAGGAATTATGCTATTCCTGAGGGTTAAGTGGAGCTATTACATGGATACTTCAATTAGAACTCATGTGACAGAGTTTGGTGGAGTTGATTGAGGAAGTTAATGGAGTTGTGTTTAGTTTAACTAATCTAAACATATTTGAGCTATTTGTATCTAGTTTAACTGATTGATACAATTAGTGAGAGTGGTGTGAATTAATTATTAATTAACTCACTAATTATAAAATCATTAATCAAATAAAGAATACATAAGTTAACTTCAGTGCATGGACAGTTTCAGCGGAGACCAGTGCAGAGATAGGTGAAAGGGCAAGTATGACTATCAGTTGTGACTATAAGTGATGCATGGTTTGCATCCAAAACTTAGTAGAGATGCATATAAATACTGCATGAGAAATGCTGGGGTAATTCGAACTCATCAAGAGGCATTCTTCAGCAGGGATTGCGTAGTAGAGGCAGGCTATCAAGTGGCAGAGATTGGAGCATGTGTTTTGCTAGATCTAGCTTGATTAGTGTGTAGCAATTGGAGATTGTACTAAGAGCTTGTGAGGAGCTTTGTACAATGATTTTTACATGATCTCTATGAAATATATAATATACAGATAGTTGGTGGTTTTCAGCTTTAAGCTTTCCCATTACATACTGTGTTCATATGTGTGAATTTTTATGGCTTTAATGTGTGCATGCAATTGATTTTATTTCTTCATGTAATGATCAATGGTAGAAGAGATTCTGTATTGTGCATGAAGTCAAATAGTGTGTGATCAAGAGAATCTCGGTGAATAATATATCAGTTATTCAAATTTCTACAAAAGACATAGGAAGAAGAAAGCATGAAAGACAAGCCAACATGAAAGAAATAAACAGATAAAATTAATCAAATAAAACAAGGACAACTTTCAGTTAGTTAGAAAGGTGTCACTGCCTTTTTGCATCCAAATATTTTATTTCCTAGAATAAATCCTAAATAGTTGATAGGATATTTTGTAATAATTTGTATAAATACTTCATCAATTCGAAGTATTAAGTGCAGATTCCTGAAAATTTCTATAGTTGAATTGATCTACTACCAAAGGGTTTACTGTAACTTTTCCAAGTTGATAGACAGGACAATAATAAAGGAATTTCTTTACAGGATTCATGTGTTGAGCTACTTCAGTGAAGTATATTTCAATTGTTCATGTTATTTTCTTAAGTATTCCATAAACTTGCATGTTTTCAAAATTTGAATGTTATAACAGGAATTTTATTGCAGAATTTGTTTAAGTACACTCTGTTTTGAACTGTTATCCATTTTTATGTTTTCTTCTAATATATGGTTAAGAGGATCCTTGATTTCCCTCTAATCTTGATTGACCTCCTTCACCTTCTTTCATTATCCGGTTTAAAGAATCCTTAACTGCTCCTTGATCCTGATTGAAAATAACTTCACCATTCAACCTTAAAGATCTAATTTTGCTCATCTACCTTGACCTGTAACACTGCTTTATAATTTGTTTCTGTTCTTTTTTCTCGATATATTGACTCCATAGCCCAATGGAAAGTAGAAAGACACCTATCCATCTAAATCAGTAATTCCACCAACAAATCAAATTAAAACCAAATAAATCTTACATAAATCGACTAAAATCAATTAAAACAACAAAGTTAAATCATTAAGAGAGAGCTCTCTCTGAGCATTATGAAGGCTAGATCCTAATCTCCAAAAGTGGTTGATAGTTACCTCGGTGATTTCTTTCTTTAGACTAGAGAAATTATGGAGTGATAACATCACCCATCGATCAAAACTTTCTTTTTGAATTATTTTCCTATTAATGCAATTGAATCTGAGCGAAACTTATCAAATATTGAAGAAACCATTTCTATTGATATTTTGACCAAACCCGGCGTTGTAGAAAAAAATCATGTCAGCATGTCTTGTTCTCCATTAGAAATCGAAACTTATCGCTCTATCTTTCGTGAATTCCATGATGTATTTGCTTGGTCTTACGAGGAAATTCCAGACATAGATACTAGTATCGTTGAACACACCATTAAAATGTACCATGATGTCAAACCGGTACGTCAATGCCTTTGTCACGTTCATCTAAAAAAGGCTGCTGCCATTAAAGCAGAAGTTGAAAAACTCTTGTGTGCTGGTTTAATTTACCTTGTTCCGCTTATTGATTAGGCTTCCAACATTGTTCCTATCATGAATAAACAAGGGACAATCAGAGTGTGCGTCGATTATCGGGATGTCAATCTTGATTTTCCAAAAGACAACTATCCTACTCCCTTTATCGACCAGATTATTGACGATTGTGCTGGATGTGAAATATTTTCGTTCATGGATGGATTTTCTGGCTACAATAAAATCAATATTGTTGGAATCACTATTTCCATTAGACCAAAACCTGCAGGCATTAGTCTCCGTTACAATCGCCATGTCCAACAATATCCCCCCCAACGCGAGCCAAGTGAGTTTCGAACTCGAGACCTGTCGCTCTGATACCACTTGTTTATTGTGCTTTGCCATAAACAATACTTTCTCATTGTTATCACTTTCTTCATCGGAAGATGATATATCTTATTTAGAGAGAAAGTTCCTTTTGGATCCTTTATTTTTTCCTTTCTTGTTGAATTTCTTAAAGCCTTTCTTTCCTTTTGAGTTGCCATCACTTTTGTTCAGACATTTTGCTGCGAAATGCCCAACCTCACCACAACTGAAACATATCAATGGAAGTTTACCTTTGAATTTTCCATTACCAATTTTTAGTTTTCTCATAAATTAAGCACATTCTTCATCTGAAAGACCTTCTCCATCATCTCCCTTTTCTTCACACTTGCAGGTGCATGTCATTTCAATTGAAGGTTGTTTGTCCTTATTGGTTTTCTTAGATGCAACGAATGCGGTTTCTAGATTTGAAATACCCTCTTCTTCATCAAGTCTCATTTCATATGCTATGAGAACTCCATGTAATTCCTCTTTGCTGATTTTTTCTAGATTTGCATTGTATTCTAAGACCAATACCTTTGGGTTGAATCTCCCTGGTAACGTTCTAAGAATATTCCGTATAATAGTCTTCTCGTCAACTAGCTCTCCCAATCCTTCCAAAGTATTGGTTATTTCATCAACGTATTGGAAGTATGTAGCAATGTTGCAATCTTCTTTCATTCTGAGTTGCTCAAATTTTGCTCTATAGATTTGAAGCTTTGCTTCTTTTACATTTGAGTCACCTGCATATATATTCTCAAGCTTGTCCCATACATTTTTGGTGGTTTTACAACCCAACACCTTATGATAAGCAGATTCAATAAGTCCATTGATAATAATATTATTTTCTTTTGCATCATTTACCAAATTCTTCTTACCTTGTTCATCTGCGGTTGATGTAAATCCATTTTGAACAGTGTCGCATACTTCGTAACCATGCGCCAAGAGATAAACCTCCATTCTTCCTTTACAGAGTGCATAATTATTTTAATTGAACAGAGGTACACCATTCTTGGTATGCTCCATGACCTCCTTCCAGCTGTTAAACTACTATTGAAGGAACCAAGCTCTGATACCAATTGTTGGAAATACTGAGAGGGGGGTGAATCAGTATTCCTTTCAATTAGAGCATTAATAATATTCAATTATTATCAGTTTTTGTACAATGATAGCAGTAAAAAAAAGGAACACAAATGCACAAAGTTCTTAAGGTGGAAACCCACTCCGGGACAAAAACCACCTAATGATTTTATAACATTTATTTAATATTCAACTCCAATTGAAAATAAAGCTCCAACTTCCTAGAATCTAGAAAAGAATTCTTCTCCAGCTCCCACTGGATGGACGCTTCACTGCCTAAGATTCTTCAGTAGTCAACTGAACGGATGCCCCGACACCCAATGAGCTACAACTCACCCTAGCACTACCCTACCACCATGTAGAAGAATAAAGAAGAATGGACTCCCGTACCAGGGAAAATGGTCCACTTTACAATGATATAGAATGATGTGGAAGAAGAAGACACACTAGAACATAACATCAACTATGACACAGCCACCTAATGATGATCCTAGACCACCCGACACTGCCTCTTCAACTCTTGGCAGATAGACACTAGTACAATTTGTACAATAATGTATTTACAATGACTTAGTACAATGATACCTTTACAATGATTGTATGCAGTGCTGCCCACTTGAATACTTCATGTTATGAAATTCTTGCTGCTCTTTTCAAGCTACCCTCTGTTGCACCTTGCTTTGCTTTGCTTCCCTATAAAGTCTGGTCCTTTGCAGCCCTTGACAACACATCTAGCTTTTTCTTGCCTTCTAGGAGCTCGATATTGAATCTAGTGTATATCTGTTATTTCAGATCCCCAATATGTGATTTTTGGTAATGTAGTAGTCCTTTAAGTCTTCTTTCCAATTCCAAAGGTCTGACCCAATTTGGATTCTTCAAGAGAGATTTATACCCAATCTCTCACAATTCCCTAATTATGGATTGTTTTAGCATAGCTAACTTGTATGGGATACCACGTGTCACTGTTTATTCATTCAGATCTGAAATTGTTAGAGAAAAAACTAAAGACTGTGCACTATCTGCTACTTTTTATGGAATTCCAATCTGATACTCAGAGAGAGAGAGTTATGACGATTTTCTCAAGGTCACTTCTTTGAGATGAATTTCAAGAGCCTGCAAAAACACTGAATTCCACAGATCATATCTCCGAAAATATTGCGCACCTTGATCTGAAATTTTCACAGCAGCTTCCTCAGGATTTCAGCTTCTCCTCATAAAAATTTCAGCTTCTGAACCTTCGTAAAAAAAACATTTAGAGCGAAAATTCCATGATGACCTGTTTCAGATGGCGAAATCCCTTGCATGAGGAGGATATAAGGATCACAATTTATATAAATGCTTAGGTTGAAAGGGGCTTCAACAAGTGAACATGGGAGGGATTTTAGGAGCTTTAAAAATATTAATTATGAATTTTCAATGACCCATGCCAAAACCCCATGGGGTTTTAGCCCACTAACTTGGAGTACAAACTTCAAACATGAATAGCTCTCAAACCATGAAAAATTACATGGCGTGCCATATATCAACGGAAAAATCTTGACAAGTAGAAACCATCAAAAGAATTATTGACACAGAATATATTAATTTGGTAGGTCAAAATTCCCATGCAATAATGGGTTAGCCCCTGGTGCTATTTGGGTTGACATCAATGACAACCACCGATCAACAAATATCTGCCTAGAGGACCAATATAAGACAAGATTAATCTAAACCTGGGGCAGATTCTCTTATCGGAATCTCCCATTTGGTTTAAAGAACGTTGGGGAAACTTTTTAGAGAGCAATGGATTATGCTTTCAATGACATCAAGCACAATGTTCAACCTTATCTAGATGATTTACCGGCGCATTCACAAAACTAGACTGATCACCCGATGCATTTGAGAGCTATCTTTCTACGCTCCAACACTACCAAATACGCCTCAATCCACATAAATGTGTGTTTTGTGTTGGTTCTGGTCGTTTTCTAGGATTCTCTGTCTCCAAAGAAGGAATTCAAATCGCCCCATTGGAGGTCCAGGCCATTCTTTATTTTCCTGCGCCATAAAATTTTCTTCAGTTACAGAAACTTCATGGAAAGGCCAACTTCCTAATGATGTTCATACCCAACTACGCTAAAATGGCTAAAGGATTTACTCATCTCTTGAAAAATGGGATTCCATTCCATTGGGATAAGGTTGCGCAAGCTTATTTTGATGTTTTCAAGGATACACTTGTTTGGACGTCATTAATGTATCCCCCCAATTATCAGAGTGATTATTTCTTATATATCGCCGCGGCTGATACAACCATTTCTATGGTATTGGTCCAAGTAGAAGCTGGGATAGAACATCCAATATATTATTTGAGTTGTAATCTCAATGATACAGAAGTGAAGTATTCATACATCAAAAATATTTCCTTGGCAGTCGTTCAGGCTGTCCAAATATTTCGCCATTATATCCTATTCTGGAAGACCATTCTCATTTCGGATTGCAACCCCATGACTTACATTCTATCACATAAATTGCTCAGGGGAAAGTATTCAAAATGGATTGCCATTTTATAGGAATTTGATTTTGAATTCATCAAATCCAAGTCAAATAATTCTTTAGTTTTGGCTGAGCTTCTCTGCGACTTTCCCTCTCATAATACTGCTACTACATCGGAAACATCTATTCCTGATGAGTCTCTGTTTCTAATCGGATCATCTGATCCTTGGTATGCGTATTTTATCATTTATCCCTAGACCTATACTTTTCAGCCTGATACCTCTCACTCTGAATAATGACATATTTGATACCAAGCCAAATATTATCTGATCGGTAGTGATATACTTAATCATCATGGTGTCAATCACAGGGGCTTGACTGCGAGAGCAATACCATACCATGTGGGTTCATATTGGGGGATATATAATGAGGAAAAAATGACATTATATATTTGGGGATATATAGTGGGTAATGGGTTTTTATATTGGAAAGTATAAAAAATGGAGCTCAAAGTTAATGAAAAAATATAAAGGGGTATAAAAAATGTTAATGAAAAAATGGACACCTACAATATATAGTGAAAGTAGGGGCTTTTTAAATTGGGAAGGTGTATTGGGTTTATATTGGGAGGGGGTTAAATAATGTGATTTTTAGAGGTATTTTCTGATATGTACTCAAATTAAGGGTGTTTCTTAATATTCTATGATTGCACGTGATATGTTAGAGGTTCATTAAGTGAAGCCCCTGTGGTGTCAATACGATTTTAAGGAGGTGCCTCATTCATGAGGAGGCCGAAAAGGTTTTAAATGATTGTCATGTTGGGGCTTGTGGTGGACACTTGTCTGGATACACTATCACGCAGAAGATACTCAGCGCTGGTTGCATTTGGCCTACCATATTTCGCGATTGCATCCTCGCGGTCAGAATTTGTCATGCATGCCAGATTTTTTATCGTAAAATCCACAAACCGCCAGCGCTGATGCATCCTGTTAACGCTGTGGGACCATTTTCAAAATGGGTCATTGACTTCATGACATGCAACCCTCATTTGTCTGGGGGTCATGGTTATATTATTGTCGTAGTAGAATACTTTACCAAGTGGGCCAAAGCGATGCCTAAATTCAACAACATAGGAGGAACAATTGCATTATTATTTTTCAATAATGTCATCTCACGGTTTGGTGTTCCACAGGCTATAGTCACAGATCGTGGTAAGCATTTTTGCAATCACATGATGAATGAGTTGACTGCCGAATTAGGACTGTCGCATCTTATTTATACTCCTTATTATCCACAATCCAATGGACAAGTTGAGGCTATTAACAAGATTCTTAAACGAGTGCTTCAACGAATGATAGGATTTCATAAACGAAATTGGCATTTGGTCCTATACTCGACTTTGTGGTCATACCGAACCTCGGTGAGAAACGCAGCCAGATTTACCCCTTTTCAATTGGTGTATGGTCTAGAAGCTATCTTGCCTATCCAATGTGAAATACCATTGTTAAAACTCGTCATTGACTTGTTCCCTGGCACCTCTACTGAAGAAGCACGTCCTTTTAACCTCATCCATATTGATGAAACGCATCGTGAAGCCGCATTGGCCAACGAAGCGCATAAGAGACGTATAAAGGTGCAATACGACAAGCATTTCCATCCTCGCATCTTCTTAGAGGGTGACCTGGTCTTACTTTAAGATCAAGAAGCTGATGTAATAGGTATGGGGAAATTTGAGTCGTTATGGCATGGCCCCTATATTTTCAAAATAGTTCTTGCTAAGGGCGCCTACGAGTTGGTAGATTATGATGGAATTCCATTGGCGCAACCCCGAAATGGGTTGTCTATGAAACGTTACTATGCTTAAACATGACAGTAATGAATTGTTGTATTATATTGTATATATGTTGTTGATATTCATTTACTATATTAGTTTGTTTTTCTAGAGTTTTCTTAAAGTTAGTAATCTGCTTTACATTTCATCACAGATGTATGAATCTTTGGAACCATTCGTTGGGTATGCTGATGCTGCAAGTCGTAGTACGCAGAATCTATTCTCTGCAGCATGGGCCATTTTCGCTTCGAACGCCGAGTTAGTGAGTTTTCAAGGGATTTGTATCTACCGAACTACAAACAATATCGCTGAGTATAGCGCGTTGATTGAACTTCTCTATGATGCCATTTCATTTGCTATTAACTACATCATCATTAGGTTAGACTTACAACATGTTGTACTGCAACTTACTAGTGTTTATACTGTTATAAATCCAACACTGCATCGTATGTTCCTAAGAGTTCAAATTTTGGAAAGACATTTTGATTTCATTCAATATCAACACATTTCCAGAAACTTGAACACATTAACTGATTCCTTAGCGAATTATGTTATAAACAGACTTTTGCAACACATGTAAAGAAATATTGTCAATTCACATCACATAATTGAATAGGATTGCACAATAAACATAGGAAAACACTGAAAAAAAATTGATAGATAGTTATAGGTTTTTACAAAATTTGTGCCCAAGACACATTGGTCATCTGACCTGAAAATGTATGCAAAATTTCAAAAGTAAACTAGTGATGATCATGATAACAAGCTACTGATATAGCTATCCTATGCAATAACCGCATCCAACGGTTAGGAATGCCAATAGTGTGGCGTTGTAGTTGTTAGCACCCAATCTGAACCTCAGGTTGAAAAAGGAAAATCAGGGTAACAACTAAACCACGCTCAACCTTGTAGCTAGCCCTACAAGGACAGGAGAGGGCTCTCTCCGTAGAATAGATATCCAATAACACAATAATGAACTGATTTTAGGCTAGATATATGAATGGGAAAATTATTATTGATAAATGACTGAAATTTCAGGGATGTATGGGACAAGAGGAAAGTATGAACCTGTTGAAGCCTCGAAAATTGCTGCTACAACATTGGGGGATAACCACCCGATCCAGACCTTAATACAACTCCTTTTCTGTTTATGATAGTGGCTCCGACTGGTTTAACTAGGTCCAGTTACCTTTTCCCTATTGCTATTGGTTTACGATGTATCGTTAACTACCAATAGACAGGGATATCAGATCAATTCTTCTTGCTGATCAGGCAAGAGAATAACCCTTAAGCTGATTTGGGTTCAGCCAAACCACAACTAAGGTTTTGCCTCTTTGAGAAGAGGACTTAAAAGAATGTAAATTTAATCTAATTGCAAACTTATTCTATAATGCAAGCAAAAAGAAACTAATCTAAATCCTATCTCAATCAGGTAGATGAAAATCTAACCCAATTAAGAGCAAGATAATTAAGTGATGAGAATTAAAATATGTCTGGCTTTTAATTAATGTCAAACTAACAAAGAAATTCAATTAGCTCACATTTGTGAGTACCAAAACACATTCTATTGAGACCATTTGACTAAAATAATAAATCAACAACACTCCGAAAGAAATTCACAAAAATGATATCGGTTATCATATCAGTCAAACTAATAATTAAACAATAATATGTGGAAGAAATTCACAATACATTACTATTTAATAAATCAGTGTTATAAGAAAAATTTCTGAGTAATGATTACTCAGAAATAAGAGTTTAATTCATAAGAGCAGAGATACTTAACAATTTGAGACAAATTATCCATATCAACAGAAATGCCAAAACATGAATAAAATGAAACAACAATTTTATTAAAATAAAAATGAAACTGGTATTTGATACAGGAATGCCAAAAATACCAGTTAATTGAATTTTCTTCTCTGATCCTGGTCTCTAACAGTACTTTACATTACTTGATTTTCTGCTTTCAAGACTAGAGCTGCAAAAATGCAAACTCTGCCCATCATGCATAATTCAAGATATAAAGAATAAACCCTCATTAATGTTCAGATCTGAAACTTTCTCTCCTCCCCATCTACAACTCTAAATTCCTATAACAGAAATGCTTTTAGAAGTCTAGAATTGCAGAGGAGAGTAGCCCCTTATTTACATTTTGAAATATGCAATTTATAATCCTCCCAAAAGTATTTTTAGAAGAGAGTTTGTTGAAGAAAATCTGCCCAATCCAACTTTAATTGCTCAAAAATTCCAATCTTTAATTGCTGGAGTCTTCTCATTGATTGAAATCTTTTTCCTCAATATCCCTTCTATTGTTTTTTTCTGCAAAAAGAAATTAAAATGAATTAAGATGCAACAATAAAATCCAAATATTATTTCTAACATTAAAACAAATCCAATCAAATTCTATTTAAATAAATAAAAAGGAAATTTGAGCTTCTTATTGATACTCATAACGATCTTAATTAACCAAGGATATATTGATGCATGAATTTGTAATTAGAAGAGGTTGGGCAAATGAAAATGAAGAAAGCAAAGCTCAGAAAATTGATTTTATTTTTAGAAATTCGGAGCTTGATCTTCTGCCTGATTTTTGACCCAATAAATGATCAAATCTGTTATTGAAACCTCCTCAGAAATGTTCTCCTTGATTTTCTCTTTCCAATGAGCCGTCCTGGGCCTCATTTGGCCAAGTAAAACTCATTCTATGAGCCTCCAAAGTTGATGAGTCAAATCTGGCATAAATCTGGAAATTCTGTTTGCTGGGCTAAAAATCAGAATTTTTAATTAGAATTTTAATCCTAAATTAGATTCTAATTATCTAATAATTAATTCTAAATTAATTATTAACTAACTAATATATACAATTAATTCTAATTAATTATCACCTAATTTAGAAATTAATTAAGTTACAAAATTAAATTAATATACAAATGATCTGAAAAAGTTAATTTAAATATAATTAATATTATAATTCAAATTATATTAAAATTACAATAAACATTATAATTATAATATAATTATTATAATATAAAAAATATAAAAAATAATTTACAAACCATTGGAATCAATCCATACGCATAATCCATTAAACAAACCATTGAAATCAATCCACACTTTATTAATTCATCCATGTGAGTTTGTGGAGGGGTATGGTGAGTGGAGTGTGAGGTGAGGGTGACGTGAGGGTGAGGTACGGGAGGCATAAGGGATGAAACAATAAAAAAAAAACTTTATATAAAAAAAATTTAACACATCGCATATCGCAAGAACCTTGGATCGGGGTTTTTCAAATATGCATGTTCTAAAAATTGCTATGGATCCGAAATTGCGATATTGCAATATGCGATGGATCCAAAATTGCGAAATTGCGATATTGCGATATGCGATGGATCCGAAATTGCGATATTGCGATATGCGATGGATCCAAAATTGCGAAATTGCGAAATTGCGATATTGCGATATGCGATGGATCCGAAATTTGCGATTTGCGATCTGCGACGGACCCGACGATAAATTTTTTTTTTTTTTTTTTTTTTTAATATATATATTTTTTAATATTAAGTTTTTCTAAACTACAGCTACTCTGAAAATAAATAAAAAGAATAAAAATAGCATTTTTAACCCAGACTTAGATAAATGATGGGACTTTAAAAGAGTACCATTTTTAAACCAGTTGACTAAATGAGGTAAAACAAGCGTCAATGAGAAGCTTATAAAAAATCAATTTTAACAAAGCAATCGAAACAAGAATCCAAAGAAAATGAAAAACTAACAATCGTGTAGGATAATTAAATAAATAAAAATCCTAAAAGACGTTTAGCCAAAAATTTATAGAAAGGGTCCCCATTATTTGAAGTGAACAAGTCAAAAAATGAGGGGGTTGTGTTTTACCACAACAGAACCAAGGAATCAAAACGGGATACAAGGTATTTCATGGGGCAAGATAGGAAGGAGATTTAGCAATCAAGTTGAAATAAGATGCAGTGGAAAGACTGTTGAGAAGCTGAAAAGGGAATAATAAATGAATCCTTTTCAAACAGAAGAAAACACACAAAGTATGAATGATTCCCCAAGGCAGAGCATATAAAATGGATTCTACCTTTCTAACATGAAAAACATTCAACTGGAAATGTTTATGAATGAATGGTGAAACATAAAAATTTACATATGAAACACAAAGGAGAGACATATGCTAAAACTCATACCACATGAATCCCATAAATCAGAGTTGCATCACTTTATTAATTCCATGCCAAACTGTACAATGGAGCGCAGAGCTCACTGCCACACTATTCCCCTATTTCTAAGTTTTCGGACTTCAGTCTTTCAACGCTTTACAAATGATTAGCATTTACAATAAGTAGGCTGGAATGTGGGAAAACAGATCGACGAAAGGAGGGAGCTGTTAGACAGCATCAACAACGGAAATCTAGAGAGCCAACAATCTGTCCTAAAGAAAGAACATCATTACATTATTCCACTTGAAATTCGCTGATAACCAATGGGAAGGCGAAACCTGTAGCGTAGATCCTTTGAATCGTAACTGAAGACAAAATAGGCAATCCGATCCTATTTTCCTGCTGTTGTGGATATATTTATTTTATTTTAGGCTCTCGGCCTTTGACTGTTCGCTTTCCATTTGATGTTTGAATAAAACCAAATTTTTTAATAAACATTCCTTTGAAATGAAACTTTGCCTTTAGTGAAGGGAAAATTTATTTTAAATGGGAAAAGGGGAGGGAAATGGGCGGTACCCGCATATAAATCACAATCAGAATTGGGGAGCGGGGTAGGCGGAATTTTATTTGAAATAACATTTCTGATGCGATGGGAAGAACCCTTTGTATTATAAATTAAAACCAAAATTTGGGTTTAACAAAGGAAAAGGCCCTTTATTATATGAACGGGCGGATGTATTGTATGGTGGGGCTGACCAATCGCAATCGCATCGGAGATGGGGCGATGGGTAATCGCATCGGAGGAAAAGGGTTTGCGACGCGATCGGAGGAGGGACTTGTGATGAATCGCATCACAGTAATGTAAAGGGACTGTGATGGGCCGATCGGAAGATGTTACGATTGACCGATCGGAGGAGGTTGCGATTGGCCGATTGGAGGAGGGGATGCGATTAGAGGATCGAAAGATGTGTTGCGATTGATGGATCGGGGGATCGTGTGATCAGTCATATCGGAGCTTGCGATGAGCCGATCGGAACACACAAATAAACGTTGCGATTGCGATGGAAGGTTTTTGGATGGGTGGGGTTTTTATTATAATAAAGACTTTAAACTTTATATTATAAATTTTTATCATAACCATGGTGGGGAAGTGGTTAACATATAAATCTCATTTTTATTAAATGATTTATAATGTGAATTTATAATCGGAAAGGGGGAAAAGGGGTTTTTAAAGGGATATAAAACTTTAATTAAACAAATTTTAAGGGAAAAAATGGGAAAAGGGGAAGGATTAGGATATAGAGGGCCTTTACTTCACTTAAGCATAAATTTCAATCCAGAAGTCAGTTTTGAGAGTGTGGTATACCGTTGGAAAGCTCTTTCCGGGATATTTCTGATGGATATGCTTGGAAGATAATCTGGCACTGAAAATACTATAGAAAACTTCTCTTAAGGCAGGGACATCACTCAGCTTCTGAATTGTGACTGAAAGGCAAGGTATTATGTTTTCACCTTAAAACATGGTTTTGAGGTGAAACTTGCATCAACTGGATAAATGATATCTCTGATCTTCCTGGTGCTGTGACTTTGAGTTTATTTGGCTTCCTCATGAACTTTTTGTCATTATTGACATTTGAATCATTAATTGTACAATGGGGAGACCCTAGAAACTAATGAGACCCATCCTATGACCTACTGATATGATTTTGAGTATGAAAGTGACTAATGAATGAAGACCATAGAGAGGAGAATCAGCAAGTACCTCATGAGGGAAAAATGATGAAAAATTACTACCATTAATGAATCCATGACCTAGTGGGATGGTGAAATTTATTATTATGGGACTCCTAATATGCAAATGCAAAAGAGCAGTTTTGATCACTGATGGAAGTATGACTAGAATGACACTAACATTGGCTCCAATGGGGATGGTAGCTCCTTGGAGGTGCCAAGAACACCGTAGACCAAGTAGCCTTATCCATTGGGCATGGAGTCAATAGCTAAAAACCAAACTGAATACTGAAAGAAACTTGACCCAACAAACTGACTCAAAAGTGACTCAAAGCTAACCTAGACAAAACTTAACATTTAAAGCTTGATGGCAGTATATGACCAAGAATTGAGGTTTCAAATTTTGATGATAACCACCTGTGTTTCTGGAAGGCCAATGTACCATCACGCTATATCAAAATGCCAATGTAACCAATCAAGCAAATGCCTCATTGATTGATTCTCCTGATCATATCCTCTGGTCAACCATAGATACTTGCAACTGGGCATCTAAAAGCATGGTTGGCCATGATCTCCTTCATCACTGAATACTGCAATAATTACCTTCATTGCTGACTGTAATAAATTTGCCACTGGATCCTGAAAAACATGAAGATTTACCTCCTGCTGAAGAAACAAGGTGTATTTTTCTCTTGATTCTGATCTTCCTTCACAATGTACCTCAGTCAGAGTGTGTTCTTGGTTTTAAAAAAATTCTGAACAAGTAGATGAGCAAATTTCCTCTTGAAAAAACATATCAAAACATGAGACATAGGAAGAAGAATCTGAATGGCAGTCCTGAACGCTCTGATCTTCTGTAATCTGAATATATTGTTGGTCATCTTCATATGATATGACAACCAGATTGTCATGTTTCTCATCATATTCATTAATCATAAGAGAAGAAAGTTCAGATGGTTCTTGAGATCCAACGCTATCATTTCTATCATCTACCATAAATTCATCCAAAGAAACTCTTTCACTTACTTGAACAAAGATGTCGTCTTGTTTTTCATTAAGGGAATGGATTACCTCCTTGAAGATCTAGTTCTGATGGGATGAGCGCTTTTAGATCTGTAACTATATTTTCTTTTTTTGAGGCGTCCTTAACAATGGAGCACTCCATGATGGGATCAGGAACAGCATACTTGTCATCATCACATTTTGAATCCAGTTCTAGTTTAACTCTATCGCTATCTGAGACTGGAACATCATTTTTCTGCATATCATCCTTTATTTCAATCATATCTGAAATAAAATTTTGTCTTCCATGATTTTCAACCATATGGAAATCTTCAACCTGCTGATCTTGATAAGAATCCTTTAAGATCTCCGCATGCTGCTGAAACAGATTTTCATACAATGCTTCCATGATTTCTTGGTCCATGAATTCATCGTCTCCATAAAAATTCTCAAGATTTTCAATGAAACTGTTAACATGTTCGCAACGATTCTGAACTAACATTAAAGAAGGACAAGATTCTCTGTACCTTTCAAATAATATGGTATGAAAATATTTTAAACCATAAATACAAGCAGGGGGAAAACTTTCATACCAAGATCGAGCTTCATCTTCTAGAGTAGCCATAAACATTTTCATCAAACAGTCTTCAGGAAAATTGATCTTTAATTTATGCACATGAATGTGAAATTTCACTAGATGAAGAGCATCATCATTACCTTCCACATTTATGAACATAGGAAAATTCTGAAGCCAATCCACCTTGGGAATTTTATTTGGGAAACCTGGAATATGATCTCGGCTCATAGGAGCATACCTTCTTGCAGTACGTTCCATTCTTAAAAATCTTTAAAGCTACTGATCTTCCTGCAGTGGAGTCACCATGAAGGATTTGATTTTCTGGATCTTTCAGTGAATGGAGTTGCCAGGTGAATGCTTTCAGCCTTTATATGCATCTGATTTTTGTTCACCATCAACAATCAGATCTAAATTTTGTCATCCTTTACCGGGGAGCATATGCTTTACTTTTTCAAATAAATTGCTTCCCCAGTATGGTCGCCAGAGATGCTAGCACCCAATTTGAACCTCAAGCTGAAAAAGGAAAATTAGGGTAACAACTAAACCACGCTTAGCCTTGTAGCTAGCCCTACAAGGACAGGAGAGGGATCTCTCCATAGAATAGATATCCAATAACACAATAATGAACTGATTTTAGGCTAGATATATTAATGGGAAAAGGAGTTTTGATAAATGACTGAAATTTCAGGGATGTATGGGACAAGAGGACAGTATGAACAGAGGAATCAAAACAGGATACAGGGTATTTCATGGGGCAAGATAGGCAAGAGATTTAGAAATCAAGTTGAAATAAGATGGAGTGGAAAGACTGTTGAGAAGCTGAAAAGGGCATAATAAATGAATCCTTTTCAAACAGAAGAAAACACACAGAGTATGAATGATTCCTCAAGGCAGAGCATATAGAATGGATTCTACCTTTATAACTTGAAAAACATTCAACTAGAAATGTTTATGAATGAATGGTGAAACATAAAAATTTACATATGAAACACAAAGGAGAGACATATGCTAAAACTCATACCACATGAATCCCACAAATCAGAGTTGCATCACTTTATTAATTCCCTGCCAAACTGTACAATGGAGCACAGAGCTCACTGCCACACTATTCTCACTACAAGAAAAAAGCACATTGGTGAGGGGCGAAAATGGTCACCATAACCTCATTGGTGAGGGTCAAAAGAGCCGTCGTCACCAAAAACTGAACGTCACCAAAAGTGGCGTCGCCGAAAGTATAGGTGTTGTGGTGACATTCAAGGTCCGTCACCAATAATGATTTATAGTGACGGATAGTGACCGTCACCATTTCATATGAGCAATGGTGACGGACAATAGTCTTCGTCACCAAAAAAATGAGCGTCACCAAAGGTGGCGTCGCCGAAAATATGTGTTGTGGTGACATTCAAGGTCCGTCACCAATAATTATTTATAGTGACAGATAGTGACAGTCACCATTTCATATGAGAAATGGTGACGGACAATAGCCTCCGTCACCAAACAACTGAGCGTCACCAAAGGTGGCGTCGCTGAAAGTATGTGTTGTGGTGACATTCAAGGTCCGTCACAAATATTGATTATAATGACGGATAGTGACCGTCACCATTTCATATGAACAACAACGATTTTTTGTGATGGACCTTTCATGGCCGTCACTATTGGTGCATATATATGGCGACGTTTATTGACCGTCACCATAAACTCATTGGTGACATCAAGGTCCATCATGAATAATGACTATAATGACAAACAATGACCCTCACCATTTCATATCAACAACAACGATTTATAGTGACATACCTTTAATGGTCGTCACTATTGATGCGTATATATGGTGGCGTTCGTTGACCGTCACCATTCATATTTTGGTGAGGGTCGAAAAATGTCACCATAAGTTCATTGGTGATGGTCAAAAAAACATCCGTCACCAAAAAATGATCTTCATCATTCCCTATGAATATCAGGGCATGATGGAATCGAACCACCAACCTCTTGCTTTACAAGCAGGTGCTCTTCCATTGAGCTACCACCCTTCAAATAATTATCCTTAAACTAGAAATTGCCCCTAAAGGTGCAAAGATACACCAAAGGAATAAGAACCAGGAAAACTAGAAGAGTTCAGTGTCCTTGCTCCTATTTTTATTCTACAACACTCTACAAAGTATGATATTGATCTATGACGTATTTGTGCCAAGTGGTTCTAATTTAATAGTAAATGTTATATTCAGATAAAATAATGAATAACTGAGAGGCCTTATGGGCTAATTTTTAATCCTTACACCAAAATATCTTAATATTCAAGTATATGAAACAAATCGTTCAAATTTCAAACTGAAGTAGATTTTAAATGGAAAGCCTAAAACCAGTTAAGTAGTTTACAAGTTAAAATTTTGGATATAACTTATGTTCAATTTATATGAAAACTTATGCCATAATCTTGAAACTAGTTTCTTAGCTAAAAGACTTTCTTAAGTCAACAATGACAAAAAAATATAGTCATGGCGAGCAAAATTCTCTTGTTTTTTCTAATTAGGGTGCATGTAACTTGATAAAGGTTGTATGAGTATCAAACCATAAACAGTTTCACTAAGACATGGAAATGACAAAGTCTTGTTAAGAAATAGAAGTTTAGTTGAATATATGAAAAGCATCGAGCTAAATGATATAATCAAACTAAAAGTAACTGTAAAAAAATGAAATTTCCATCATATACCATCTAGTTTGGTTAGTTCTTCAGAAAGGGAAAGTGCAATTGCATGATCCAGCTCCTCATCTTGATTCTGTAATGGACCATCCTAAACAAAAATTTCCACATACAACAATAAATGTTATCGTATTGGTAAGATTTTTGATATAATCTATCAAAGCATGTACTATGTAAGAAAATAACTGGAAAGCACAAATAGAAATTTGAATCACAACATAACAATATAAAGGAACATGCAACAAGAAAGGAACAACTCCACAGTTTGAGAAATATGAAAAATCCATGAACCTGTTCTTATATATTGATATAGATAACGAAATAGCAATCAAGATTTATGAAATTCAAGTATCACACAACAAATATGCACAAGTATGAAAAGGAATATGCACAAGTGCATGATCGACTATAATAACAACTCACTCCTTCCTGTATTTATATGAGAGGTAAAAGGGCTTTAAAATAACAAGTGGACCTAGTCCACTACAAGCAAACTTGAAAGAAACATTTAGGTCCACCCATGTGAAGCACTCTACTCTACGTGACATGTGTCAGCATCAAAGGTGACAGTGATTAACAAGCAAGCCCTCCATGGCATGAGCACTACTCCCCAAGGACAACAATCCTCCAAAGGTCCTAAGCTCCAATGCATCTCCTAAGTCATGTGTCTCCTTAAGGACAATGCATATCCAAGGTAATGTGTCACTTTAAGGACTCCCACACCTACATATCCACTCCCTCAACCCAAGAGCTCACATGTCAAGGGATTTTGTGTGCTCATGTTGATTTTGGGATGTTTTTGTCATGGTGAAATACCCAACTCTACTCCAAGCACACAAACTCCCTTCATGCATCAACAACATGAAGTCAACAAGCTCCATACTAATCCAACACTTCGAGGAAGAATGTCTTTCAAACAACCAAGCAAGGTCTAGTAGCAAACGGTAAACCACCTCCAATGTCTAAGTCCATTAATGTAAAATTCATGCTATTATTATTTCAAGAATATTTATATTTTATCCAACATGATGACCCACTATGTGCACTATTTGTAGGGAATCTTCTGGATTTTTCTGCTGCAACGTGTTGATCCACTATGTGCATTGGTCAACAACTCCATTTAGTCAAGGAACTCTTCTAAAGTTCTTTCCAAGCTTCATTTCTCTTTCCTATCATCAAGCAAATTGGAGCAACTAGAAAGAATTCCATTAATTATTGTACATCTAGTTCTTTCCTAAACAAGTGCTTATTGCTTAAAGAAAGTAGGAAACTATCATGAAACATGACTATAGCCACATAGTTTCAGTAGCTATAATCTGATAATGTTATTGAAAACACTATTAGATTTGTTTCATAAAAGAGCACCTAGTCCCAAACAACAGAAAATGTTCGTGGAGAATGGCTTGTTTCACTATCGTTGAGCTTGACTATAAACGCTGATAGGTTTTTGAGCCAATCAAGTCCTTGGAGAAAAAAAATGATGGTTTCTCTCTAAAACATATGCAGATAAAGATACAAGATTCGAGTGGAGGACTTAAGTAGTTTCATGACTACCGCTTGACTTGTAACTGTTTGGTTTTTTGGTCTGCTTTATTTTTTATATTTCAGATCTAGTTCCGGAATTTTTGGATTTCAAATTTCAGTTATAATAGCAGAATTCTGGGTTGGCTCACATCATTGGTATTAGAACCTCAATTAATAGCAGATTCATATCATATTTTTTGCTACAGTTCAAATTAGTTACTTATGTTCATCAATTTGTTTATCTTTCAAAGAATCCTTGTAAGGAAGATAGAGCAAAGCACAACTCAGATATATTGTCACCAACATATACATCAACTCAGATATATTGTCACCGAGAGAGAGAGAGAGTAGCACTACTCTTACATCCCTAACCCAAGCTTGAAAGGAATATGCACAAGTGCATGATCGACTATAATAAAAACTCACTCCTTCCTCTTTTCATATGAGAGGTAAAGGGGCTTTAGTGGACCTAGTCCACTAGAAGCAAACTTGCAAGACACAAGTAGGTCCACCCATGTGAAGCACTATACTTTACGTTACATGTGTCAGCATCAAAGGTGACAGTGATTAATAAGCAAGCCCTCCATGGCATGATCACTACTCCCCAAGGTCCAACAATCTACAAAGGGTCCTAAGCTCGAATGCATCTCCTAGGTCATGTGTCTCCTTAAGGACAATGCATATCCAAGGTAATGTGTCACCTTAAGGACTCCCACACCTACATATCCACTCCCTCAATGCAAGAGTTCACATGTCAAGGGATTTTGTGTGCTCATGTTGATTTTGTGTGCCCCAATTTCCGACGGCCACTTCGTCGCTATTCCGACACATAGGCGTCGCAAGAGTGACAGTTTGAGGCCGGGAAAAATGTGGTTATCCATTACGTCGCAATTTTGACACTTTAATAAAGTGTCGGAAGAATGACACTTTTTCCAACGTTTCCAAACAAATGTCTCTCTTCCGACATTTTCCAAACCATCGTTCTTCGGACATTTTCCAATCCGTCGCTCTTCCGACGTTATCCAAAGCACCGGTCTTCCGACATTCTCCAAAGCATCGGTCTTCCAACGTTCGTCACAATTCCGACGTTACGTCTTCCGATGTCTAAAGCGTCGGTCTTCCGACATTTATCATTTTTCCACACAACTGTTGCAATTCTGACGTTTCTTCTTCCGTCATTTAAGGCGTCGCACTTCCGACGTTTATGAGACGTTGCTTTTCCAACGAAACATTAAAAATATTTAAAAAAAGAGACGTCGCTCTTCCGACGTTGAAAACGTCAGTCTTCCGATGCTTAGGAAACATCGCTCTTCCGACACTTAGGAAACGTCGCTCTTCCGACGAAACAGTAAAAAAATATTTTAAAAAATAATTTTCGCTCCTCCGGCGTTTACAGTGTCAGTCTTCTGACACTTATGAAACATCAGTCTTCCGACGCAAGGCTAAAAATATTTAAAAAAAAATGAAACGTGTATATATATATCAGTAATAAGGTTTTATTGCAAATTTGTACTTCGTTAAAGCAGTAACCCGCCAACAGATCTTTGAATGAAAGGCTGTAAAGATTTAATAACAACCACAAGTTGGCTGCCTCACGATTTTGAAGATTTCATAACTGAGAGAACTTATTATAAAGTCACATAATAAAATAAAATGTTATCAAATTATTTTAACCAAAGTTTTTTGACAAGACAATTGAAACTTGAAATGGAAAATAAAATTCAACTGCACCTCATATTGAACTTTCACTTTCAATGAAATAGGTAGAGAAAAGAAAAAAGCTTCAATAAAATGAAAATGCTAATGAATTCTTATAACCTAATTTTTTTACCAGACAAATAAAACTTGCAGTGGCAAAAAAAATTCAATCACACCTCATATTTAACTTTTAATGAAATGAGTAGCAGAAAAGAAAAATTACGAGGACATGACCAAGAAATCCCAAATAAGTGTATCATGTGTCATATTCAACAAATGTATAACATAATTTATAATATACAAGAATATATAGTCTAATTGTGAAAAATTTCATCTCTTAGTTTCGTGTGCTTCCTCACTACGGGAGCTTAATGTTTACGTGAAATAATCCATTGTAATGTCATCTCTTCGATTCTATATTTGAATTAGACTTTCATAATTTTCGGGTTAATGAAAAATGATTTCACAATTGGTAAAGGTTTTGAAGATTTCATAACTGAGAGAACTTATTATAAAGTCACATAATAATAAAAAAAATGAAACGTGACAGTACTCATATAATGTGCCACTAATTATTGAATATGTATGCCACTCATCTGACCCTTATCTTCCCTTATATTTTTGTCAATTCTCTTCCGTTTGATTCCAAAATGTTGATGCTCCTGTGACAGTCTTCCATGCCTTTAATATATGGATCCTATTGCTATAGATGAAGCCCTTTTCAAAGAGTGATAAGATAAGACTCATGCAAGATAGGTGGCCTAAAATTGATTAGGTTTCTTAGGGATATTGAGGCGATAGGTGATACTACGTTACTTATGAAAGTATGAAACGACGTAGGTGATACTACGTTACTTACAACACACAATCTCACGTAATGGCAGAGAACTAATCCAACAAATTTTCATTAAGCTCTCTGGTCTCTCTCCCGGGAGACAAAACCATTGCCAAAATATACCCTCGACCTCCTATTTTTGGATGTTGATTCTTTTTAAAGCCACTAACTAATGCAGATTTTGTGCATATCGATATTTTTGGAAGCACACGCCTAAATGGGTTGAAGATCTTCAAAATTAGAGCAATTTCAAGCATAAATTGTAAATAAAAAAACAAAAGGAGATAGCCATCATGGCATCAAATTGCCCCTTCTTAGTTTTATGCATATGATAAAATTTTGCTTAGTGGCCATCTTAGTTTTCTGCATATGATAAAATTTTTCTCATTCACAATTCGACGTAAAGATTCTCCACATTACAACCTCAATACTTTCTTCTTGAGTATTTCTGAGCTTTTAATATATTTGGCACAGGTTGTATCAGGGCTATGTCCAATCCTTAATTCCTTACAAATACGGATCCATAAAAATTAGACGTGACAGTACTCATTTTTGCAGGCTCAGAACATAGTTTCCCCTCTTGCATATTTGTCTGTAGCGACATTTATGCTCCACATTCTCTTGACATGGCTGGCAGTAGACAAGGTGGGATGGAATCTGGGGAAAATAATGTGTAGAGAGAAGAAAAGGTACGCAAATTTTCTCAAAGATAATTATTTACAGGATGCACAAAATAAGAAAGTCATGAACAAAAGTTTTTTTTTTTAAATTGGAAAGTAAAAATCATGGCCATGCCAGATATGAGTGTTAAAACCCTGGAACTGTCAATTATTGCAAACCAGGTAAAAATAAAAATAGTCCCGATAGCTCATACCATATCAAGGCTTTATTAGTAGAAAGAAAACTTTAACAACACATACTGAAGCTAATCCCTAAACCCTAATTCATACAACTACAACAATATGTTAACGGTCTAACTCGTGAAACCCTAAAAACTAGAGAAAATAGAACATGGGTCTTCAAAATTTTAATCGATCTGCTTTGATTCGAGATATAATCAATAGATTTCAATGACAAAGAAATAATATGTAAATTATCGTATCGACGTGTTGAAAAATAGAACTAAAATACAAAAGCAACAACAAATAAAGTGCGAAATTCGCAGACTGACCTGTGATGGAGCCGATTACTGCTGGAATTCCTTTTGTGTTGTGGAGCAAGCGGACGACTTCACAATCTGTGGACTCCAACTTCGAACTTTGTAACCTCCAGTGCCTTCCTTTTTTCTTATTGTTAGTCAGACACCCTTGCGCTAGAAACACAAAGGCGAGATCTCATAAGCACAAACAGGATCCACGGGAGGTCAATGGGGAAAATACCACCATAAAGAAATGAAGACGGGGAAAGGGGATCAGATTCACTGCAAGTTTTCTCAGATCAAAGTTCAACTGACCAGGAAACTTAGACAACAGGTAAATCCGCTCATGGTTGCAGAGATCAGGTGGTTCAAGTCACCAAAGCTAGGCGTGGTGAGCTTAAGAGTCTCGAAGCAAATGAGCCTCATTGTCAAGCACCATACATTCGTAGCTCTTAGCCTTCCATACATTGCTTCTGCAGATCCATAGCTCTTAGCCTTCCTTCTGCGCTCTTTCTTTCTCTTTCTGCGCACACTGATAAGTTGGTTCAGTTGGTTCAGTGGTTTCAGGGCCGCATCCTCCCTCCTTCTCTGGACAAACCATGCAACTCTCAAAACCCACGACAGTATGGCCGCATCCTCCCTCTTTCCCTGGACAAACCATGCAACCCTCAAAACCAGCGAGAGTATGGCTGCATCCTCCCTCCTTCGCTGGACAAACCATGGAACCTGAGGGAAACCGGAGGGAAATGAGCGAGGGAAATTAAAAGTTTTGGTATTTGAATTTTTTTAACATTGTGAAATGAAATACGCGTAATACTTGCCAAAATAAAACCTTTGATGCATTTCACATTTGGGCCAATGGTGACTTGAAAAAATGGTTTTATATGAGAGTTTATACATGCACTAAGCCAAAAATACCTTATACATTTTCGAAGGGAAGGAAAAATGAGATTTATACAATAAAATAAGTTTGTGATTTCCGTAGAACATAATAAAGTTTATGAGATTTTGTTTTTGGATTATTATAATTATCAATTTCATCATAAAATTTATGACCATTCAAATTTCATTAAATAAAATGTGTGAGAATTTTTTTGGGTTAATAAGGGGTTTGGATAAATAAGTGTATTTTTGAATATAAATAATTATTAATGAGGTTAAATCCAAGAAATTTATTTAAATTATTAATTATATAAAATTGTTGAATTTTTATTTCATAAACTAGAGATTTTGTTTGATTTTTTAATCTAATTATGTAATATTAAAGATGAATTATGGTAACTTAAAAATAAGTTTTATGTGGTTAAAAGGGAAGTTGTAATGTTATGGTATGAATGATTATTTTCAATGAATTTTTTTGGTTTAGTAAGGATAACTCATCTATGGACATTTTCCATGATTTTTAAGACGAAGTCAATATAGGAAAGGTGATACTTAAAGGGCTCCCACATGCTTTAGAAATTTTATATCTATTGGTTTATAAACATTAGAGGTGGAAAAATATCCTAAGCTCTAGAGCTAAGTTTGTTCCAACTTAGCTATATCTTGAACAACAAATTGTTGTTGACATTAAGGATATGATAGAAATTTGGTGGGTTGTAGGGTAGTCTTGTCATGAAATAAATGTAATGTAGTTACTAGGTAGGTAGGGGGAACCATTTTGGTGGAACTTGGCAATAAATGGGACATCTATCCATGCATAGTTTTTTAAGAACAAATACACCTAGTGGATTATCATTGTATGGGAATCATTTTAGGATCTAGGCTACTGTGCACACAGTAACTAAAGGGATATTAGTGAAACCCAAAAAAGTATTATAGGTGCTTTTATATAAATAGGTTTTCTTGTGTTCTCATTGGTTAATTATGGGAAAATGACAATAAAGTAAGAGAAGTTATCGGTGCTTTTATAGAAATAGGTGTTCTTGTGCTCTCATTGCTTAGGTATGGGAAAATGACAATAAAGTAAGAGAAGGATTTGACTACTGGACAATTAGAGGAATGATTCCACACAAAACCAAGCGTGGTGCTGCAACACTTTCTAGGCTAAGGGCTTTTTGAAGGGGTTCCCCCACCATATGACCGGAAGAAGGGAATGGTCATTCCAGATGCTCTGAAAGTGTTGAGGCTTCAGCGAGGTCACAAGTATTGTCTGCTAGGAAGGCTTTCCAAAGAAGTTGGCTGGCATCACTATGAAACTATTGCGGAATTAGAAGGGAAGAGAAAGGCAAAGGCTTAGGTATCATATGAGAGAAGGAAGCAATTGGAAAAATTGAGATCAAAAGTAGTGGAGTTAGCCGAAAAGCAGCTTGCCCCAAATATGGAGCTCTTAGCTTCAATAAAGTATTAAATAAGTTGCATGTTGTGCTCAATGAAGCAATCAATTTTGAAAATGACAAGAAAATATTTCTGAAGATGAGGTTTTTGACTAGAAAGATATAACAACAAAAAAAAAATTACACTGTTGATACAATAATAATATAATCCACAAACAACCTTCTCACATTCATGATCTAAGTATATAGTGAATTAGACAGAAGTAAGAACATGATAAGTTGCAACGAAATGAATTACTTGGGGTATGTTCATCAAACCCTTGAAGCAGCAATAACACAATAATGCGCCCTAAACCCTGTATTGCGATTTTCTCCATCATGAAACCCTTGAAGTAGCAAATACTCGTATATATAATGAGCTTCAAGATAAAAATCCCATAGACATGAAGAGTGTCATATGCCTTGTTCAAAAATTAGTAAATGAAACCGTGGATCTAAAAAAGAACTCTAGAGAAGATACCTCTATTTAAATAACTTACAAACCATATTGCAGAAAACAATTTCTTCTTCAAAGCTAATTCTTCGAATTTGGAGGGCTTAGGGGATTGGGGGTTAGGGGTTAGGGGATTTAGGTGCATTTAGGGGTTAGGGGTTGAATAATGAGTTATTAGTTAAGGGATTAGGTATTGGGGGCTTAGGGGTCTCGACCTTAACGTGTTTGGGCGAGCGCACTCAATCGAAATGACCCGACCTGAACGAGTTTGGGTAGGCGCCCTCAAACGAAACGACACGGCGCGCCCAACCGAACGAAGTCACAAGGGAGAAAATGAAAAATGGGTCGCATGAACGTGCACAAGGCACCCATTCGGTCACAACTTGGAAAATTTGATATGGCCGCCCTCAAACAAAATGACCCAACCCGAATGCGTTTGGCCGGGCGCCCTCACATGGCGCGACACGGTGCGCATGACCGAACGAAGGCACAAGGGAGCAAACGAAAAATAGGCTGCACGAACATGCAAAAGGCACCCTTGCGATCACAACTTAGTAAATTTGATACGGCCACCCTCAAACGAAACCACCCGACCTAACCCGAACGTGTTTGGGTGGGCACCCTCACAATATGGCATGCCTGACTGAATAAAGGCACAAGGGAGCAAAAAGAAAACGGACCACATGAACGTGCACAAGGCACCCATGCGGTCACAACTTAACAAATTTGATACAACTGCCCTCAAATGAAACGACCCGACCCGAATGCATTTGGGCTGGCGCCCTCACACAGTGCGCTCGACCGAACGAAGGCACAAGGGGGAAAACAACAAACGAGCCACACGAATGTACACAAGGCACCCGTGCAATCACAACTTAGCAAATTTGATACAGCCGCCCTAAAAAAAAACGAGCTGACCTGACCCAAACGCGTTTGGGCGGGCACCCTCACACGACGCACCCGACTGAACGAAGGCACAAGGGAGAAAATGGCAAACGAGCCTCACGAACGTGAACAAGGCACCCTTGTAGTCACAACTTAGTAAATTTGATACAACCACCCTCAAACGAAATGACACAACCCGAATGCGTTTGGGCGAGCGCCCTCACATGGCGCGCACGACCAAACAAAGGCACAAGGGAGAAACCGGAAAATGGGTAGGATGAACATGCACAGGGCACCCATGCGGTCACAAAAATCTTGAAGGTACATGTAGTATTAGGGACTACATTGATGCAGTGACAGAATTGGTGGATATTTCATACGTGAAGCCTTAGTGAATGTTTATCCTAGTGAAGTAGACTTATATAATGTTGGCCCGGGAAAGGGTATGTAATCTATAACTATATTTTTTGCATATAGGGTGGTGAATAAGCTTGAAATTCGAAGATGAGAAATTCAACACCCACTGGAAAAAAATCCAACTTGACTTCTTGAGATTTACAAAAATCCATTTAAAACTTGGAGGGGAAATATTCCCAACTTCTTACTGCAAAGGAGGAAACTGAGACAAGAAAAGACAAGAGAATTCCCCATGTTTTCGCTTTGAATGAGACGAGCGAGAAAACGTTCATGAAACCGAGCAAGAGACACATAATATTGAAAGAATTCTTAGCATCGATGGAGTTTACAAAGGTGTGGAGAGCCCACCAACTAGCAGAAGGGTTGTCTTGACTCTCAAGGGCACACCCTTGAACTGATACTTTCTGCCTTATAATATTAACACCAACCATGAATTCCACCTTTAGACTAGTGAAATCCCATGCCGGGGGATCAAATCAACCACAAAATTCATTAACTCTGCCCACCCTGTGTCCATCAATGAACTTGGTACAAAGACAAAGGAGGGATAAATTAAGGGTTGTCCAACTTCATAAGACTCCACATGTGAGGGGTAAATGGGCGCGTGGCCAACAGCCCCACAGACCACCACCTCAACCTTATTGACGAGATCCTGACGCCAAATGTTATGCGTGATGTGAATATGTGCATATATAGGAGGCGACAGGGGGGGCATAGAAAGGAGGTCGGCTTTGGAAATATTCAAAAAATAATTCTCATGGTGCATATATCCAACTAGAAAAAAAAGAGAGAGGGACAATTATATTGAGTGGAATTATTCATGGAATATCTTTCCAACCTGACATGTCATTGATCTCATACTAACCCGCTTACTTCAATAATGAAGGCTTGATTCGTTTGTGTATCCATCTCTTTGTTTTGGATTTTTAAAATGTGGCAATAAGCCTTTTGAGGGAATGATTTTAAGGTACTATTGATTTTTATAAGGAGGAGGGATAAATTGTTTTTCTTCAGGAGAAAACCTTTTTGAAGGTGTTGAATAGTGATAAGGGAATCCCCCAAGATCACTAACCTAGAGACATCTCAATCATTAGCCAATTGGAGACCTGGAAGAAGCCCATACATTTATGTGAGATTGTTAATTCTTTGGACTAGCCCCCATAAGTACTTTATTTTTCATATTCCATCAGGATTTAGGAGAATATCTCCCCCTCCCCCTCTCGCCACCCCAAATATTTAACTTCTATATTTTATTGAACTATTATGATTCTATTATAACTCTTTATAAATGTATAAATTTATATAATTTAAATTTATGTGGTATAAAAAAAAACTTAACATATTAGAATCGTGATGATAAAGATAAAAAAATAGAAACTAAAAATATTATACAAAAAAAGTGGTGTTCTATGTAAATTAACAACATAACTTCCAACATGATCCTCATAAAACTAACCAAACCCATATTCGTCTACTGTCAAGTTTGATATTTCAATAATTGTTTAGATGATTTTCATGAATTATTACAGTTTTTGTTTAGCTGGTTTAAATTTACCTTGAGATTTCCCTAGGCGCCCTCACACGACCCGACCCGACCCACCCCAACCCGCCCGAACACATTTCCTTGGGCGCCCTCACATGACACGACCCAACCTGACCTGCCCGAATGCATTTCCTTAGGTTCCCTGACACGACCAGACCCAAACGCGTTTGGGTGGGTGCCCTCAACCGAAACGACCCGAACCGAATGCGTTTGGGCTGGCGCCCTCAACTGAAACGACCCTACCCGAATGGGTTTTGGTGTCGGACGCCCTCAAACGAAACGACCCTACCCAAATGGGTTTGGGCAGGCAACTCAAACAAAATGACACGGCAGGCTACCGAACGAAGGCACAACAGAGAAAACGAGAAATGAGCCACATGAATGTGCATAAGGCACCTGTGTGTGATGTTTGGATGGGTGCTAATTTGTAGGGTTTTCCATTTTTATAATTTTCTTTGTTGTGCTTTCTACCATCCTACCTAGTTTCTTTCCTTTTGCCCTAGCATTTTAACTTTTTAGATGTCTATCTCTCTATTGTTTCTTGCCCCATTTGAAATGTCATCCTTATTTGGTAGGTGTTTTCTTCAATATAGTGTGAATATTTTTCCATCAGACAGCTTCTGTGGCATTTGTCTACGAAAATAGCTTGTAAGGCCCATTCATCAGGGTATTTGATGAAATTAAATGATTATCGATGATCACCAACTAATGGTACCTGCAAATATTTACTCTAACAATTCTACAGTTTTCCTATGCCAACAATTATACAACATTTTAACCTCATGAACTAGTCTCCTCTGTTCTCTTAGCTGATGCTATAAGCACTTATTATTGTTGTCAAAAATTTTACTCTCTAGTCCCATTGAGCTATTTCAGTTATTTGTGGGCATTGATCTATTTTCATTTCATTTCTTCAATTTTTCTAACTGTTATGCACTACCTTTGGCTAGTGCCTTCTTTCTTACCTATGTTTTTTCTGCATAAGAATTCCAGCCAAACATAACAGCAGGGGTAGTAGGAGCCATGCAGTCCAGCCAGAGCCTATCAAGGGTAGCGCAGAGGTAGTAGGAGCCACGCAAGCTTGACGCGGGCCCAATTAGGGCAGCGGAGGGGCAGTGTAAGCCCTTCAGGTGTGACGCAGACCCTTACTAAGCAGCGCAGAGGCCGACGCAAGCTAGTTAGGCTGACGTAGAGGGATTCAGAGTAGTGTATTACTGTCGTTTTTATTTCTCTGTTGGGTGAACCAGTTTTGGTGCCCAGGATTCTTGTACTTAGATTCTGCATAATAATGAAAACCCTCCAGAGCTAGCTACACTATTTTTCCCGCATTGGCTTTTTTCCGGGGACAACTGTCTAGAAAATATGTGTGTCACTTTTTCTATGAGCATGTTATTTAATATTTGATCTATATGTGTAGGTTGCTAGTTGTATTTAATATTTACTTCACTAATTTATTGAATATTTTAGAAATTAACTTGTAACTTAATTCAATTAGGATAAGTAAATCAAGATACTGTAGTAGGGTTTCTTAGATTAAGAAATTTTCACATTCCCTAGGTCTAGCCCCATTAGGTCACCTCGGGCAACAATTTCCCAAGAATCTAGCTAGAGGAAAACTTCTATCTCCTAGAGGCAGCTGCGTTGTTGGGTTCCCTCACTCTCCTCAGAACTTGGGCCAATTCCGATGATGGAATCTCTGGATACCTCAAGCCCTAGCTCTAGGATCAAGTTTTTCCTAGGTGTTCCCTGTTAGACTCCGTCTTGTCAAATCCTCTGCCAGAGTCAAATTCACTAGAGTTCATTTCTCGTCATTTACAGTCTGGTTTTTTGCTTTCTTGGTTAAAAAAAACAAAAAAGTTGTTTTAGTTTCTGAGTCTAGGGTTTTTGTCTTCTGATGCTATATACAAGATTTTGACAATGGAAGTCTTTGATTTGAATACTGTCCATGTTGAGGATGCAATGCATTCTATAGTGGATGCTATGACCAGCTGTAGGTTTGAAGTAACAAGATCCTGCATCAGAGGAGGTGGTGTTGGTGAAGATACTCCAAATTCTTTTGGCTTGCATGAAAAGCAAGATTCTATTGTTTTGAGTAACCAGGATGTTTGTACCATAGTGAACACATGCTTCCGGGTAGTTCATCAAACTTGAACCAAGGGGGAGTTGTTACAGTGAAAAGCACTCCACAGCATGCATGAGCTTTGTGAGGTCCATGTTTGCTTGTTTACCCGATTTTTGATTCCACTGCTGCATGTACAAAGGGTGTGAAAAAATTTTCTATCATGTTTAATTCTCATGTGGACAAGAAAGAACCTTGGGTAATTCTCATCAGATTCAAGCAGAAGATTACCTTGTTTCCAAAAAAAAAAATGAACAAAGAATCTACAAAAGAGTGTTCGAAAAATGGAAGCAAAAGTCATGCAAGTTACAGGATGGATTCTGATTGCAAAGTAACCCAAGGTTATGATAACTGGGATGTTGATATTAGTACAAGTTAATTGAAAGAACAGGATGCTGTTAGTGAAATGGAAATGGATACGCGAAGAGACAGCCCTTAGCAATGACAATCTTACTCTCTGGGAACAGATAGAAAAGTTAGAGGACAAGCTGCAGCTATTGTCAAAAAGAAGAGCGCATAATTGTCACGTGGATGATGAATGGGTAGCAACCAATAGAGAGCTTCGGAAAACAGTAGTAGCTTACACTGTCAGTTTAAAGGAAGGACTTACAGTTTTTAGAGATCAGGAATTCTCGTCTGACATGGGTAGTCGTGCTGTTAAGCGAATTGCAGATGTGGTGAAGCTTCGTAATTATCAATTTCCTCAGGACGCTGGTCCCATGGCTCACCCTGTGCGTCCACATTCATATATTAAGATGGACAATTTCTATACTGTAACGGTGTATGAGAAGGGCGTGGAAGTTGTCAGGATGTACAAGACCATGTTAGGGCAATTAGGGTTTCGTAAGGGAATGGATATTTATTTTCAAAGACATGATGGGCAAGCAGTAACTTGTGAAGATTTCTTTGCTGCTATGCGTGATGCCAATAATGCCGATCTTTCAAATTTCTTGTTATGGTATTCACAAGCGGGAACCCCTGTTCTAAAAGTGCAATCATCCTACAACTCTGAGGGAAATACTTATACACTTAAGTTCATGCAAGAAATTCCTCCTACTCCAGGTCAATCAGTGAAAGAACCAACGTTTATACCCGTGGCTGTTGGGTTGCCGGATTCCAATGGAAAGGATCCGCCTCTTTCATCAGTCTATAATCGAGAATATCTGCAGTCCTTTACTAGTGAAGGGCATTCCGTTTCAATAATAATCCTCCGTATTGAAAAGGAGGAAGAAGAGTTTGTCTTTGTTGACATTCCTGAAAGACCAATTCCCTCTCTTCTACACAATTATAGTGCTCCTGTGCGTCTTGTTTCAGATATCACTGACGATGATTTGTACTTTCTACTTGCACATGATTCAGATGAGTTTAACCGGTGGGAGGGCCAACATCATATGGAGTCCAAGGAACTGGAGCTGGCAGAGGAGGCGTGCTACGCATAGAGAAGGCGCGCTACGCACAAGGGGCGCGCTACGCATATAACCTCACAAGCCAGTGTAAAATAACAAGGGCGCTACGCACATGCAGCGCGCTACGCATTGGGTGAGCGCGCTACCCATACAGTCTCAGAGCCAAATTTTTTTTTGCCCTTGCGTCCAGTTTCATGCCAAATCAATTGATCTTCCATTTCACGTGGATAAGCCTATTACAGTTTCGGGGCCGGACTTTGAGGGCGATCAACTGTTTGTAATTGAATCAAATGGACAAATGGACAAGTCTACAGCAGATGGAAATCTTCGACAGGCATATGAAATATGTTCCACAAATATCCTTTACTCGTGCCATCACTATGTATGAGCGAAAATTATGTATGGAAAGCTGCTGGGAGCGATAATTTGATAGTTAAGATAAAAACGCCCCAATGTTACAAATCATGCTAATTATAAAATTTTTTGGTTTTATTCAAATGGTAAAGGTAAAGTAAAAAGCCAAAATTAAACAAAGATATCGACTACAACAGAAGAATAGGATTCATACTCCTATTTATGACTTCAGTTAGTAATACAAATGGGTCTGCGCTCCAGTTTTTAGTCTTTTAGTTAGTCATTAGAGAATTTCAAGGAGAAGGCTGTTCTCTTTTCTATTTTTAACTTCAGTTGAAACAGCTCCTCATTTTGGATCGATCTGTTTTCAAACATGAGAGTTTATTTATTGTATTGCAAATGATTTGAAAAGGGGAGAGTTCTGGAAAAGCTGTGGGAGGAAATAACCCAGCACTATCATTGTACAGTTTGACAGAGGAGTAATTAAGTGGTGCAGCTCTGTTTCATCAGATTCTTGTGGCGTAAAGTTTAGCATATGTTTCTTCTACTGTTTCATATGTAATCTCGTAATGTTTACATTTCATTCATAATCAATTCACTGGATGCTTTTGCAGTAAGATAGGTAGAATCCAATTTATTTGCTCTGCCTTGAAGGAGCGTTCAGGATTTGTGTATTTTCTTCTGTCTGAAAGGGATTCATTGTTAAATGCCCTTTTCAGCTTTCTTAAGCAGTCTTTACATTCCATTTAATTTCAAATTAATTGTTAAACTTCACTCCTACCTCGCCTTATGGAATAATCTGTGCCTTTGATTAAATCTCTGCTCACGCTGTTCTTGATCCCATACAGCCCAGAAAACCCAATCATTTATTAAAAACCTCTTTCATATCTCTTTACTAGCCTAAAATCAGTTCCCTTTTAAAGTCATCTCGCACCCTATTGCTCATTATTCGAGATAGACCCGGAGAGAGCCCTCTCCTGTCCTCGTAGGGCTAGCTACGAGGCTGAGCTTGGTTTGATGTTGCCTCGAGTTTCGCCTTCTTCAACCTGAGGCAGATTTGAGCGCTAACATTCCCAAGGATAGAACCTAGTAGGATCAATTTGACCTATCAAAGTAAAATCTCTTGTTTGATCCTTTCCCCTCACCTTTTCCAGGATAGGAACATCATTAGTTACTAAATTCCATCCCTGAACCTGGGCTGGGTCCACTTGGCCCCGTGTGGTCCCATTTGGTGTCAAAGGCCTTTCATCAAGGAACATTTGGGAATCCAAGTTCCCAAAGGATTTTAGGGATTGAGAACTTCCTTCATAAGTCTTTTTCTTCTCCCTCAACCCTTCAATCCCCCTCCTCCCTCCTTATAAGATAAATTCTTTTGCTTAAAAGGAAAGCAAGTCCCACTCTTTATTTTATCTTAGGGAAAGGGTTTTGAGGGTCACTTCCCACCTATTCATTGACCTTTAATCTACAAGTGACTTCCTAAACTACTGAGACTCCACCCATCAGTGAATTTCCGTGAAGAGCAAGGAGCCTTAGCTATGGTGATAATGGGCTAAGCCTCCATCGTTTCCCTTGTCCTAGCAGTTGCCCTCTTAGGAACCCCTTTTAGGTCCACTACTAGTTTGAGTGGTAACAAGTTGTTCACAATTCCATTTGTCAACAACTCTTTGGTATTCCCGCTTTTTCCATACTATAGCTCCAATATGAGAAGTCCAGGGCTATGGAGGCTTCCCTTCTTCTCACTGAATCAATCCTCTACAATATAGTGAACTAGGGCTAGTTGGTTGGCCCACTTGACTGTTACTTTAGTCATTCAAAGTTTTCACATCCTTAGGCCCTATACACCTTCCCTTCTACCAATTTTGTAATCCTTCACCAGAACAAGAGTCAGGGCTAGTCTTCTTTGACAGTAACCTAACAACCCTCCAATTGTACTTGGACTACCATCAATCTGCCCAACTACAGTCAATTCTTTTTACTGTTCTAGGGCCCACAATATTGTCTTCATCTAGGGCTCTTCAAATCTTCCACCTAGCATAAACCGACCATTAAGGTATGCAACATTCTTCTGAACCCTCACATGATGATCTTGCTCTTGGAGGATGATCATGACCTCCCTTTAGCAACCCTTACTCGACCCTCGTACTCGACCTAATTTAGGACTACATCTCTCTTCACCCCCTTGATGTGCCAGATAGTGGGAATACATGTCAAACATGCTAAGATGTGCCAAGTGATAAGGCATGCCAAGATGTGCAAGGGTGTGTCAATGCATGTCAGGGACTGTCAAGACAATGGAAGGGAGAAAAAAGTTAAAATACAAGGAAATGAACACATAAGAGGGTTAATAAGTCATCAATCTACCTTTTCCAAAAGGGGCATGCTAGGCACAACAACACTGGGTGACAATAGGTTCCAAGTGAAAAGTATTAGTGCATTCTACATGCCAAGTATTCCTTTGTTGCTTCTCATCTACTTTCCAACAATTTATCATCACAAATAAATTTAATATTAAAACATGCCAAATCATACCAAGGCATCTCAACGTATTCTGTAGAAATTTGAATAACTGTTAAATTATTCACCGAGATTATCCTGATCACACACTATTTTAGCTTCATGCCTAATACATAACCTCTTCTACTATTGATCATTAATTGCGGAAATATAAACAATCGCATGCGCACATCAAAACCATAAACAATCACACATATAAACACAGTATTTATGGGAAAGCTTAAAGCTGAAAACCCTCAACTATCTGTATATTATAATGATAGAGATCATGTAACAATCATTGTACAAACTCCTCACAAGCTCTCAGTACAATCTCCAATTGTTACACACTACACAAGCTCATATCTAGCAAAACACATGCTCCAATCTGCTCCACCTGTTAGCCTGCCTCTACTGCGCAATCCAATATGGATAATCATGAGATCCAAGTTCAAATCCCACCAGTATGTACTGCGCAATAATCATTGGCATCTCCATCAATGTGTGTGCAAATCTCATGCACCAGTATAGTCACAACTGATAGTCACACTTGCTCTTTCACCTACCTCTTCACTGGTCTCCACTGAAACTGTCCATGCACTGCAGTTAACCGATGTATTCTTTAGTTGATTTATGAGTTAATAATTAGTGAATTAATTAATAATTAATTCACACCACTCTCACTAATTGTATCAATCAGTTAGACTAGATACAACTAGCTCAACTAAGTTAAACTGAACACAACTCCATTAACTGTCTCATCAACTCCACCAAACTCTGTCACATGAGTTCTAACCGAAGTCAACCATGCAATAGCTCCACTAAACCCTAGGAATAGCGTAATTCCTTCTGTCAGCTGCATGTGCCACCATCCGTGCACTTAACTAAAGTGCTCCAAGAGGATAAGATAATGTTTAGAGTCCAAATATTATTAAGAGCTAATAATATTCGACATATCTATTTTTAGATTGGAAATCTAAAAATAGATTCCACCCAGTATGTCTAAAAATAGAAGTCCATCTATTTTTTCCGACTTGACCAACCATCCACAAATAGAATCCCGCAACTCATAGAACATGATCCATATGTCTAAAAATAGACATAGTCTAAAAATAGACTTTGCGCCAAAAATAGCCTGCAGGCCCACTTAGTGAAGGCGACTCCTTTCCACTAAGCTCATCATCTTGTTGCAATCTCAACACTCCCTCTCAACAAGATAAGGATTATCTTCAACCCCTATCCTGCCCCTGTGGTATTCGAATTTGCTCCTGGTGAGCGCCTTCGTCAAGATATCAGCATCCTGATCCTCAGTGGGAATGTATGAAAGTAACATGATCTTCCACTGCACACAATCTCTGATATGATGATACCGGATGTCAATTTGTTTAGATCTATCATGAGATACTGGATTAACCGAGAGTTTGATGCAACTCTGATTATCAAAATAAATCACAGTAGGATCCAAGTGTGAACCGAACAACCTGACCAGGATCTTCCTCATCCATATAGCCTTGCAAGCAGCTAAAATCGCTACCATATACTCGACCTCTGCTGAACGGAGTGCCACGGACTTCGCTTCTTTGTTGTACTAAGAAACCGCTCAATCGAAACGTATACCGAAAATCCCTCCGCATGTGCTCTTAGATGTGCTCTTTCGTCCATTGGGCTCCCTGCCCAATCTGCATCCGTGAAGCCACACAGCTTCACCTCATCCGACTGTCTGTACCATAATCCATATCCCAATGTGCCTCTAAGATATCTCAATACATGCTTCCCTGCCTTCCAAAAGAGCTTGGTAGGCTTAACCATAGCTTGTGAAAGTTGGTTAACTGCATAGCATATATCGGGTCGTGTATTGACCAGATACATAAGCGACCCCACCAACTGTCGATAAACAGTGGCATCCACTACCTCCGCTGAAGTAGCACCCTCCTTCCTCCAACCACCAGGAAGAGGAGTATCAACAGGCTTGCAGCCATGCATGTTGAACTTCTCCAATATCTCCCGGGCATACTTACCCTGAGAAACAAACAGTCCATCACTGCGTTGCCAAATTTCCAATCCCAGGAAATAATGAAGGAGGCCCAAGTTCTTCATCTCAAACTCTTTTGCAAGATCCTCCTTGCATGAGAGTATCAACAGCTCATCACCTATCAAAATCAAATCATCTACATAAAGTACAATGATCAGAAACTTACCCTCCACCACAATCTGGTATAGGTTAGGATACGCCTCACTCTTGGAGAATCCAAGTCCGGTGAAATAACTGTCTATCCGTGTGTACCAAGCACGAGGTGCTTGTTTCAACCCATACAACGCTCTCTTGAGCCTGCACACATACGACTTGCTGCTGAAGATATCGAAACCTTTAGGCTGCTCTATGTACACGTCCTCCTCAATCACCCCATTGAGGAATGCAGTCTTCACATCCATCTGATGAATGTGCCACCCCATCTGCGCTGAGAGAGCAAGAATCATCTGTATGGAAGAATACCTTGCAACAGGTGCAAAGGTCTCCTCATAATCGATCCCCTCTATCCGTGAGAAGCCTCGAGCAACAAATCTTGCCTTGTACTTCTCCACAGTCCCGTCAGCTGCCTGCTTCACTTTGTAGAGCCATCTCGAACCCACCACTGATTTTCCTTCTGGTCTCGGGACAATCTCCCATGCAATGTTTCTGATAATCGAATCATACTCTTCCACCATGGCATCTACCCATGCGGGATCCTCCACAGCTTCCTCGAAAGAGGATGGCTCTGTCACGATACACTTGCTCACAAGAGCCATGTATCCAATGTATCGATCAGGTGACTGTCTCTATCTGCGCTGTGATGTAGGTGCTCCTACAACCTTCTCTGCATCTTGAGCCAGTCGCTCAGCTTCTGTAGTGCGCTTCTGCCCTCTGATGGTTGGCGCTGCATGAGTGGTCTCTTCCACTCCATGAACCTCATCTTGTGGCTGATCCACATCTAGAGACTCATCCTTAGGAACTAATAGCTCCTCATCTGCATGCAAGTGTGGCTCCCTCTCAAGCGAACACTTCATGGCTTTCTCCTCATGAAATTTGATATCTTGTCGCACAACAGTCTTGCGACTGTCTGGAAAATACACACGATAGTTATGGGGTGTATCAGTGTACCCCACAAATATCCCAACCTCTGCGGTCGGCTCCAGCTTCTTCCTGGCATCCTTCGTCACATGAATGTAAACAAGTGAACCAAAAATCCTCAAATGGGAAATATCAGGCTTCTTACCAGAAAACGCCTCCTCGGGTGTACTCATGCCAAGTATCTTGTGAGGACAACGGTTTTGCACACATACTGCAGTATTGCATGCCTACACCCACAAGTGAATGGTTAGGCCCTGATCATGCAACATCGCACATGCAGCACCCACGATTGTTCTATTCTTCTGCTCAGCAACCCCATTCTGTTGTGGGTTATGAGGTGTTATGAGCTCTCTTCGAATTCATTCTGCGTTGCAAAAGTCCTTGAATTCGCCAGAGATGAATTCACCACCATTGTCGCTCCTAAGAGCCTTCACCTGCTTCCTCGATTCTTTCTCAACCAGTGCCTTGAACTCACAGAACTTTGAGTATGTCTCGCTCTTCTTCTGCATGAAGAAGATCCAACACTTACGAGAAAAATAATCAACAAATATCACATAATACCTGTTGAGCCTCGAGATTATTCTTTCTTCCATTATACTTCACTCCATTTTCTTTTGTCCATTGTTATCCCAGGCTCAAATGATCAATGAAATTAGTTAAAATTGCTTTAAGAATGAATATCATGGCTAACTTGCTAAGTTTTGTGATTTTGTCATTGTAATACATTTTGGTGAAACCAGCTACATAATACTGAACTGGTAGCTAGTTGCCAGTCTCTGAAGCTATCTTCCACGTTCAAGCATGTTCGGGTGTCCTCTCGGGAAAAGCCACACATGGGTGTATTCACATCATGCCCTCAATCGTTTGTTTCTCACCATGAAGATAGAACGGAATTCTGGACGTGGTTTTGTGCGTGGGAACTCACACAAGGAGGCAGGGCTTCTAATAGGACAGGACGGTCTAGATGTCCTTTGTCATTTCTGGCTGCCACCTTTAGAGAGTTCTAATTAGATTTTGATATGAAAAAGACAATGATCCCCGTGTATCTCAAGTTAAATTGTGAAAGATTTTTCTATAAATGTAACTGGAAACCCGAGAAAAGTTCTAGATTTTGATTAGATTTCGTGGATTATTTGCTATATTACAGGAAGTCAGAAATGCTACGGTTTAAGTTATTTTCCTTTAATAGAAGAAGACATCCCTAATTTCTTTGAACGCATTGAGTTGATCTTAAGCTAGATTTCGTGCTACTACGAGTGGTAGGGCCCACCTCTGACGGCTTACTTTTGAAATTTAGATAAGTATCTTAGATTCGTTTTTCAATTTTTTTTAATTTTACGTTCATAGTTAATTTCAGTTAATCATTATGGCTATAATTTTAATAAGAAATAGGTACCGTAGTGTTATAGATTTTTATTCGCAATTCCTTTAGATTTCATTATCACGGTTAAACTTACTCTAGTAAACTCTTCCAAGATATCATTATGATGACTAAGGCATAGCGTAGTCTTGTAGGTTTCGATTCTTGTTTTACTAAGTAGAATGGCTAATCTTACTCTTAAAAAGCTCTTCCAAAACATCATAACAATGAGTGAAATATTTGTGATGTATCTTAGTTTTTAATTGTATTTGCTTCGGTTTTTTATGTTTGTATTCCATTGCATTGAATTGTACGTAGGATTGTTCTAACAGCTCTTCCAAAATACCATTCATGATGAGCGAAATAAGTGTAAGTCCATAGATTAATTGCATGACAACTTAGTTAGAGCACTCAGGCTAAATTGCATTTAGTTCATGCCTGTTATTTCATTTCAAGTTTGATAATGGCTTTTTAGATTTGCTTGCTTGTTCATTGTAGACTATTAGCACCCTAGTTCGATTCTAGCTTAGCTCACTTTGTATTTACATTCAAGTTTAGTTTCCATCCATTTGCATTTAAATTGCATTAGTTGTTAAACTTACATACCCACGGTCTTCATTATTCAAGGAAATTTCTTTGTTCCAAACCTATATTAACTCATAATCATCTGGACGAAGATAGTATCGATCTAAGGCACTGGAAGTACTTTTGCAACCTTTTTACCATTTCACAAACAAGCCTTTCCTCAAAGACTATTTCTAAAAAGGAAATCTATAACTTTTGAGTGAGGTTTAGTGGTGTTAAAATAAGTTAAGAATAGAATTAGGAGCTAGTTTTAGAGTAGAGATCTTATGATGTTACAAATATTTCTTTTCCAAATATATTTCAACAAACCTTTAATCATGGATGAGATGTTGCCTCATTATAAGTTGATTGTTTAATTGTTTAGTTAGGAGAACTTTATTTACACTTGAAAACTCCTACATTTCTAGCTCTTCCAAAACATCTTTAATGAATGAATTGGACAAGTTAAGTTCATCTTTGTGATTTATTCTCTTGAATTCATTATCAAGCTTTGTATTTTGCTAAGTCATAGTTTAGGTTTGGTTACATTTCGGTATTTTCATTTGTCATTTGTCATCCATAATTTAGGCTTCACTCTTTTATAACCGTGGCTTCTCCTGACATTTAGTTCTTTCCCTTGCAAACATAAAGCATAAAAACCCAAAAACATCATAAAATTCTAGACACAGAGTAAGAAACAAATACAGGCACATATAGTGCACCTCACTTCGACAATTCTGCTTTAAGTTTGACAATCAAATGAACTCAATTTAGGAGACTAGGTTGAGCACAAACATTTTGGCGCATTTTGGAAGTGTAACTAGGTAGCCTTGTTTCTTAACTCCCAAAAACAATGATATGCGTAAGAGAGAGAGACTCGAGGGGTAGATTCATAAGAGCGGAAAGCGAAGTTTGGTCTAGACACCACTTGTTTCACCTAGACCAAGAGCTAGTACACCTTCAACTCGGACCTACATTCCATCCTTCTTTGATCCTAGACTTCTAGAAGACCTAATATTAGATATTCCATTAGAGACCTTCCACTTCATCCTTTGAACTTTGTCTTAGAAGAAGATCCAAGGACTCCTGTTAGGGACACAAAATTTTCCACTTCCACAGGAAGAATCAGCCATGGAAGAAGAAGGGGGAGGAGGAGTCTTTGCTAATGGAGAACACACATTTGGAGGGTAGAGGTAGAGGTAGAGGAGAAGGAGGTAGAGGTATAGAGAAGGAGAAGGAGGTAAAGGAAGAGGTAGAAAATAGGAAGCTCTTTTTGGGTTTCCTATAGTAGATGAAAAAGAAACCAATACAACCATGAAAAACATTTCCTCTCTGTCCTTCAAACTTCTATGGACTTAAAAATGAAGATCTTGAAACCTTCTATTTGAATTTGAAGTCCTGTGTAAAAATTATGACTACTTACAAGATGCTCAAAAACTTAAACTATTTCCTTCAACATTGAAAGGAGCAACATTGAAGTGGTTTGAGTTTGATTAACGAGTTCTATTGGACATGGGAAGACATGAAACAAGAATTTCTAGAGGTATTTGGATTATTATGTTGATCCATAAGGAGATGTTTAAGATGTTACAAAGAAGATGAAAACTTGGAAGATTTGTTGGAGAGATTTCATTACAACATCAAAAAAGAGCAAAAATGGAAAACTTAGATCAAGACACCTTAAAATCTCTTTGTTGAAAACAATTAGGGATGAATGGTTTGATATTCTTAACATGATGGGAAAAGTATATCACAACTCACATTACCTGAAATATCTAGTTATGTATCAAACTTTCAAGGAAATCTAAAGCGCCAAAAGGTCGAGAGATCCACCTGCTCTTGCAAGAGACAAGCAGTCTTCATGCAGGACGATAAGTAGGGCAGAAATAGGACATATGCTTGATGATTTCCAAATCTAACATCTTCGGGAGTCTTAGTGAACAAATAGACACCTTAAGTTACAAAACAAAGAAAAAAAATTGAATCTGATGCCTTGGCAATCTTTGTCCCAAATGTAGAAAGAAACATGCCTTGAGAGAATTGCCCTTTGGATACAGAATTGGCAGAGATTTGTGTCATTCGTTAAGAAAACATGAGATTCAAGAATTTTTCCTTCCCTTCTGGTCTCAAGAGCTGCTGTCTTTCAAGAAACTCTTACAAATTACATAGAATCTCTCAAATTTTTGTCTCTAGAAGGCCTTGGCAAGGACCTCGAAACACAAGGATTCCATGATCAAATGTATGACAACCTCCACAAATTGGAATTCTTAGCGACAACCTTGGCCTCAATTTCAAAATCAATCTCAAGCTTGGGCTACAAGGAGCACAAGAAGTCCCTATGGAAGAGATACTCTGAAGTACTATCAGTATCCACCATCCTATCCACCATACCCACATTTTTCTCCTCAAAATCCTCTAACAAAGTTTCAACAAAATCCTCAACAACATCATAAAACTACCACATCCAAAATCTAACCCTTCCATTACCATTTCCTCCAAAAATAAAATCGATTACACTCCAATCCATACCAAACCCCAACAATAAAAATCCTCAAGAACACATACATGATAGAAGGCCAACAGGTTTCCAACTTATTTAATTACTCCTTTAGACAGTGATGTTCTAACTTAGGTTTGGAAGAATACTTGAAAAGAGGAAACCTTAATTTGTGATTATACAAGAACAAGATAACTACGAGGAAGATTCTCTACGGGTGAATAAAAGTCTTGGGGAAGACACATCTTTTCAGACCCCAAACATTGAAAAAAATCAAACAAAGAACCAATAATTTCCAACTCCTGTATTAGAGCATCCATCAAACCTTATACTTCTACCTCCTTTTCCAAAGATTACAAATTGATATAGGTATAGAACAACAAATTATGGTGCCTAATTATGATTTCCTAGATGAAATTTGAAAATGTTTGCATTAAGATTCCATTATTACAAACTGTCAAAGAATTCCAATTTTAGCCAAAACAATAAAAGAGTTGAGCATCAAGAAAACAAGAAAAAGAATAAGAGAGACAAGAAAATTCAAGTAGCGGGAAAAATAATGAACATTGTAAGTCATAGGTAAGATTGCTATTCCAAAGTACCATCTAGACTAGGAAATCCAGGTTGTTAAAATTCACATCAATGGAATTGAAATCCAAAACACACTCATTGATTTGGGAGCAGTAGTAACTATTATGAGTAGACAAATCATGGATAAAGCGGAAACTTCTAATCTTCTCTTTACACCCACATTATTAAAATTAGCGGACGGATCTATGATCAAACTGATGGGGGTAATAGAAGACATTCCGGTGTCTCTAGATTCTTGGGAGTACCACTGTGGATTTCATGATCCTAACTCTAAGAATAATCCAGGAGGGCATCTGTTATATTAGGAAGACCTTGGTTGGCTGGTGATGCTTTCATTAGTTGTAGATCCGGTGATATGTACATCTCGATGGTAGTTCAAACTAAGAAATTCACTTTGTATCACTCCGGCTAGGACAATTACGGATTTAGATGATACTCAATGGATGGGGATGAAGAAGATTTACAACCTCTCTTCACAATTTCAGAAATTGAGCGAAGATAGGTAAATCTGAATACTCTAGAAAACTTTGAATCCTCTTGAGAATAAAAACATGAACCATTTCAAGAAGGATCCAACATTGAGGTTTTTGTCATCAAGGCAGATGTCTCTTCATTCTATGGATAATTTTAGCGACTCTACAAGTGAGATGTTCCGGGCAAAACTTTGAACATAAACAAGAACTAAGAAAAATCTCCAACAAGAAGAGTTAGTCAAGATAATACGAGACATTCTTACGCATATGCATGGGAGTACAACGACATAGGGATAAATAGACTTTCACTCATCACAGCTATATAGAGGAAAATTTAAACCAATCGGAACAACCTCAAAGACGGATGAATCCAAATCTTAGGGAGATTGTTAAGAAGAATTGCAAAAATTGTTAAATGTAAACTTCATCTATCCCATTTCAGGATAGTCGATAGGGTTTCTCCTTTCAGTAATTGTACCAAAGAAAAATGGTAAATGGAGGGTATGTATTGACTACAGAAATTAAACAAAGCTACTCTTAAAGACCATTTTCCCTTACCTTTCATAGATCAAGTGTTAGATACATTAGGTGGCAAAAAGTACTTCTCATTCCTAGATGGGTTTAGTGGTTACAACCAAATCCAAGTAGCACTTGAAGATCAAGAAAAAACCACATTTTGTCCTTGGGAGTACCTATGCTTGCAGAAGTATTGCCATTTGGATTATGCAATGCACACAGCATTCAAGGGTAGTATTAGGAATTTTTCAAGATCTAATACGCCCAGTTGTGAGGTATATATGGATGATTTACGGTTTATGGAAACACATTTGAAGAAGCCTTAGAAAACTTGGAAAAAGTTTTAAAGAGATGTCAAAGAAGAAAATCTTTCATTAGTCATGAGAAATGTTTCATGATGTTCTTGAAGGTATTATTTTTGGGGCATCACATTTCGGGGATGGGATTAGAGTTGATGAGTCAAAAGTTGAAGTCATCTCTAACTTATCTATTGCAGGATTGTCAAAAAGATGTTAGGAGTTTCTAGGATTTACGAGATATTATGGAGGTTTATAGAAAAATTCACCAAGATAGCATCTCCACTCTTCAAATTACTTACCAAAGCTGTGAATTCAAATGGAATTCGATTTTTGATTAGCCTTTGAAACCACAGCTCAAAAATTTAAGAAGCACCTATTTTAGGGGACCTAGGAAGTTACCTTTTCATATCTCAGTGCCTGCGATACGGCTCTAGGGCTTAGTGTTGGGACAAAAAGACCTGATTCCTTATGCCATCTACTATACCGATAAAATTTGACTCTGTAGAGTTAAACCTCTTTGTGGCCAAAAAGAATTTTTTATAGTTTACATTGTTCATGCCATAAAGCAAATTCGGACACTATAACGACTATGAAACTTTTGTTCACAGCTGATCGTGCAATTGAATACTTAATGAACAAATCAATTACTAATGGCGAGAGTCATAAGATGGTTATTGATTTTACAAGAATTCAATATTACCATTCTAGATAGGTCACAGAAAACAAAAAACACGATGTTGACACTCCTATCTAGACTCCAAAACATCAAAGATGACACTCAGTTGAAGACAATTTCTGATGAATATCTTTTTGCAATTTCTACTCAAACTCCTTGGTTTGCGACATTGCTAATTATTTAGTTTGGAAAATTTCCTTGATAATGAATGCAAGAGATGAAAGAAAAAATCATTTATGACAGTGCAAATATTCTGTTGGGTTGGCTAATGAGTTGTACAAGACGGGACCAGATTTGATCATTAGGAGATGTGTTCGGGAAGATGAGATGCCTGAGATTCTTAAAGCATGTCATGATGAACCTTGTGGCGGACATTTTGTTGATAAGAGGACAGCCTATAAGATCCTTCATTTAGGATATTATTGTCCATCCTTGTTTAAAGATGCTAAAGAGTATGTCAAAAGGTGTGACAGTTGCCAAAGGGTAGGGAAGCCTTCTCCTTCAGGTGAGATGCCATTACAACCTCAGGTACATATTGAACCTTTTGAAAAATGGGCTTTGGATTTTGTAGGACCTATTAGTCCTCCATCAAGACAAAAGAGATATATATTAGTTTGCATTGATTATGTTACCAAATGGGTAGAGGCCAAGCCATTACTTTTTGCTAATGAAGCATCTGTAGTTACTTTTCTTTTTGAGGATATTTTTACTCATTTTGGTGTCCCAAGGGAAATTGTTACAGATCAAGGAGCTCAATTTACATCAAGGCTAGTGGAGCAAATGATGGAGAGGTACAAAATCAGGCATAGAAAATATACTCCCTATCATCCACAAGCAAATGGTCAAGTGGAATCTACTAATAAGGTCATTGAAGGAATCCTAACAAAGACTGTTCATTTACATAGAAGAGATTGGGTAGATAGGCTTCTTGAAGCCTTGTGGGCCTATAGAACTACATGGAGAAACACAATAGGCCATACTCCTTATGAACTTGTTTATGGAAAGCAAGTTTTGTTCCCCATAGAGTTCCAGATTCAAAATTTCAAAATGGCAGTTCAGCTAGGACTTGATTTAACAGAGGCACAAAAGCATAGACTGGAGCAGATTAATGAATTGGATGAGATCAGACAAGATGCAGTTCAGAAAACAAGTCTAGTCCAACAGCAAAGGACTAGATGGCATGACAAGTACATCAAAGAGAAGAAATTCAAAGAAGGTGACTGGGCTCTTTTGTTTGATTCAAAATTCAAGGATTTTCAAGGTAAATTTCAAACACATTGGCTTGGGCCATATGAAATTGTTGAAATTTTTGACAATGGAGCAGTAAAAATCAGGACAATAGATGAAGAAGAGGTCACTTTTCTTGTGAATGGTCATAGATTGAAGCTGTATCACAAACCACTCTCAAGAGAAGAATTTATCAAGAAGTTCCAGGAAAACAGTGATGTGAAGTTAATGAAGAAGAATCTTTTTTCTTCATCAACTTGATTGAATTTTCTGAAGTCATTTCTTTTGAAAAAAAAATAAAAATAAAGTATAAACATGAAAACCAATCACTGATTGGCATGCTTATACAGAAAAGATAGGGTGAAAATCAGAGTCTTTCTGACACTCTAATTTTTCCATTTTGTTTCTGCAAGCAGCTGTTATAAAATCAAAAGTTCAGATCAATTGCACTTATGATTCATCTCATTTCATTTCATTCCATTCACTTATCCATTCATACTCCATTTCATTCATTCATACTTCACTTCATTCCATATTTCATTCATCTCATTCCATACTTCATTCACCTCATTTCCATATCAAAATTTAAATTTTGATTTCTTTCTGCAATTGAATAACACATGTCATGAATTGCAGGCCATTTCTTATACTTTTCCACTCCATTTCACTCCATCATTAACTTCATACATATCCCATTATACCATGTTTCATCATCTATCTTCACCCATTCCATATAATATTCCATTTATATTCCAAACCACTCCATTCCATGATTAAAATTCTCTACAGGCACATTCTGCAGCTAAACAGACATTCTGCAGCTAATCAGACTTTCCGCAGCCATACAGTCATTCCGCAGCTACAGATCTTGAAGGCACTGATCAACAAACATTTGAATTGCAACAAGATGATCCAATATATCCATGAACAAGAAAAATCAAGAAGGATTATGAAGACTCTTCCAGAGGAGAACAAAGTATACAAAGACCACAAAAAGCAGATGAAAAGCAAAGGTAAAAAGTTCTAATTATAATTGCATATCATAAGCTTTAGTATAGTTTTAGTTATGAATCATTTGAAAAGTTGTTTTGATTATTTTTATTGATCATGCCAAATATACCCTCCGCAAAACTTTGGTTAAAAATCCTTCATTTCAAATTCTATACCCGATCATCATCTAAAGTGGATAAAATGCTGAAGTGATTGATTTTCTCACGTCACCCAGCCAAATCATTTAATGATGATTTCTGAATCCGTTGTAAAAAATCTCCATAGTCTTTTCACTCACTGATTTGTTTTCACCTCACTTCATTAACTCGTTCCGTAACCACTCCCTATTACTCCATCCCGTAGCCAACCCTTCATCATTTCATTTTGTAAAACAGAGGTATCTCTATCACCGTGAGCAGGGGTATATCAGTTTGAAATTTGAAGCTATTATCACCATGAGCAGGGGTATATCAGTTTGAAATTTGAAGCTATTGTCACCGTGAAGCAGAGGTATATCAGTTTGAAGATTCAAGCACTATCACCGTGAAGCAGAGGTATATCAGTTTGAAGGTTGAAGTCATTGTCTCCTTGAGCAGAAAGAATACTAATCTGAAGATTGAAGAAGAAATTATGGGCCTCATCGTGAGAACTGAACCAGTGGGCACAAAATACCTGGAAGGATACCCTCAAAGTAGAGAAATGTTGCAACAAGTAGGATGGCTGCAATTCCTTGAGAAATTTAATGGCTTCCATAAAGAAGTTACTAAAACGTTTGCAAGGTCATTCAAAGGAGCCGAGGTTGAAGTTGGAGATATTAAATTCACTGTCACAGAGGTTTTTATTGCAGAAGCAACAGGATTGCTTAGACATGGAGAAAGATGGTTTAAGAACAGAGAATTTCATAATGAATCATGGAAGCAAATCCTCAAATCACCAGGTATGGATGTCACTGTGTTTAAAAAGGGAATTCCAAGCTCTGCATTAAAGAATAAATGGAGAAACATATTTCTTATTCTACAAAAATTTATCACTTGTGAAGGTAGATATGGTACTTTTTATGTTTACCATATTAGGTTGATAATGCATTTTCTAGAAGAAGAGCTTAATTTTCCCTATTTCTTGCTTCAAAGTTTAAAAAAGATGGCTTCAAGTGTTCAAAGGAGAGTCCAATTCCTAGAGACAACTCTATACCATCATGGCTTGGTTAAGATTCTAATCGAACACCATTTAGCCAAAACAAAAGATACTTGGGATAATTTCTTGGTGAGAAATCACTTTGAGGAACCAAAAGAGTCTTCACCTGAACATCAGCCTACAAAGAGAAGCAGAAAATGGAGAGCCTCTAAAATTGAAACTGATAAAGCAATTCAAGATAGCAGTGAAGAAATAATCTCTGAGAAGTTGACCCAGATTAAGAGACAGCTTAAGGAAGAGAGGGTAATCAGAAAATTTGCCATAGAAAAAGAAGAGGGACCATCCCAGCCGAGAAGAAGCCATAGACTCAGGGGGGAACTAAGGAAAACACAGATCAAACAAACCGGGGTGATAAACATAGAAGATGAGGAAATATCTATTGAAGAAGATGTTGAAGAAGATTTTGATGAAGAAGCCCTGAAATTGACCCTGCACAACAAGAAATTTATAACTATGTTGAAACATTGGAAAGGAAAGCTTCAGAGAGGACATGCAGAAGTCGTGATGTGAGTTTATGTTGAGCCCCAAGATTGTTCTTTCTTTCATCATACTTCACTCCATTTTCTTCTGTCCATTGTTGTCCCAGGCTCAAATGATCAATGAAATTAGTTAAAATTACTTTAAGAATGAATACCATGGCTAACTTGCTAAGTTTTGTGATTTTGTCATTGTAATGCATTTTGAACTGAAACTAGCTACAGAATGCAGACATTCCGTAGCTAACCGCCAATTCTGCAGCTGTCTTCACGTTCAAGCATGTTCCAGGTGTCCTCTCAGGAAAAGCCACACATGGGTGTATTCCACATCATGTCCTCAACGTTTTTTGCTCACCATGAAGAATGAACTGAATTCTGGACGTGGTTTTGTACGTGGGAACTCATACAAGGAGGCAGACTCCTAATAGGACAAGGACAGTCCAGATGTCCTTTTTCCCTTTACGCTGCCATATTTAGAGTTCTAGTACAATTTTGATATGAAAAGACAATGATCCCCGTATTGTTGCAAGTTCTGTTATGAAGATTTGTTATAAATGTACTCGGGAAACCGAGAGACAAGCTCTAGATTTTGATTAGATTTCATGGATTGACTGCTATATTTCTGAAGACTGAGAATACTTTGTTTTAAGTTATTTTCCTTTAATGAAGAAGACAGCATTGCTTTGAACGCGTTGAGTTGATTTTGAGTTAGATTCCGTCTGGTGGTAGAGGGCCCCTGCCTCCTGAGCGGCTTTACTTTCGTAATTTAGATAAGTATCTTAGTTCGTTTTCACGTTTTTGAAGTTTGAGTTCATATTTAATTTCATTAGTCACTATAGCTATACTTTTTCTAAGAAACTCTTCCAAAAAATCATGATAGTGAATGAGAAATGGCTGTAGTGTTATAGATTTTATTTGCAATTCCTTTTGTTCATTATCACAGTTGAACTTATTCTAGTAAACTCTTCCAAAAAATCATTATGATGACTAAGGCATGACTGTGATACTGAAGGTTTCAGTTGCTTGTTTACACTAAGTAGCATAGCTTATCTTACTCTTAAAACGCTCTTCCAAAACATCATAACAATGGGTAGGAAATAGTTGTGATGTCTTAGTTTTTAATTGTAATTGCTTTCAGTTTTCATGTTTGCATTTGCATTGAATTGTACAGCCAGGATTGTTCTAACAAGCTCTTCCAAAATACCATTCATGATGGACAAAATAGGCTGTAGAATCCCATAGATTAATTGCATGATAACTTATTTAGGGCACTCCGGAGTCAAATTGCATTCAATTCATGCTCTGTTATTTCGTTTCAAGTTTGATAATGGCTTGTTAGTTTAGCACTGTTTATTGTAGACTGGTAGCACTTTAGTTCAGTTCTAGCTTAGCTCACTGTATTTTCATTCCACATTTTAGTTATCATCCATTGCATATTAAATTACATTAGTTGTTAAAATTAAATACCACGGCCTTCATTATTTACAAAACTTCTTTTTTTCTAAAAACATATATTGACTCATAATCATCTGAATAGAAGATAGTATCAGTCCAAGGCCTGGAGTACTTTTGCAACCTTTTTACCATTTCACAAACAAGCCTTTCCTCAAAGACTATTCTAAAAGGAAATCTGTAACTTTTGAGTGAGGTTTAGTGGTGTTAAACTAAGGTGCAGAATAGAATTAGGAGCTAGTTTTACAGTAGAGATCTTATGATGTTACGAATGTTCTTCTCCAAATATGTTTCAGCAAACCTTTAATCATGGATGAGATGTTGTATCATTATAAGTTGATTGTTTAATTGTTTAGTTAGGAGAATTTTTACACTTAGCTGCCCATTTCTCAAGCTCTTCCAAAATATCCTTAATGAAAGAATTGGACAAGTTAAGCTCATGTTGTGATTTATTTTCTTGAAGTCATTATCAAGCTTTGTATTCTGCTAAGTCATAGTTTAGGTTTGGTTCTGTCTCAGTATTTGCATTTGTCATTTGTCATCAACAAATTAGGCTTCACTCTGTTTTTAACCAGTAGCTTCTTTCCACCAGCATTTAGTTCTTTTCCTTGTGAACATAAAACCATCAAAAGACCAAAAACATCATAAAACACTAAACACAACGTAGTAAGAAACAAACACCTAGGCACATACAGTGCACTTCACTTCAGCAGTTTACCAACCCTAGTTGACAATTAAATGAACTCAATTTAGGAGACTAGGTTGAGCCCAAACAATAGCCGGGAGAAGTTTTGCTATCACAAAAGATACCTAGGGTTCAAGGTGCACAATAGCCACATACCCTTTGGTTCTTCCACATCTAGTTAATAAATATCCCCTAGAAATATCTATTAGAAAGGGAAATTGAATATATTTTATTTCCCTCCAATTACCATTTTATGTTTTTGGATTATAATTTTTAATATTATTTCCTAAGGTTACCTATAGGAATATTAAATCATTTGGCTTAGGAACCACGTTTGGATTCCACTATATCACCTCTCTCTTTTGGGGATTCCTAGTGCCCCATACTCTTTTTCTTTCCCTAATTTATAGTCATGGTGTAATTTATTATTGCCTTTGTGTCTTGCATGTTACATCTTCCATACTCATTGGTGATATAACACACAAGCTCTTCGACCTCACTATATAGTCACCTTGGCTTTAAAGCACATGTATACATCCTCACATGCCTCAATATAATTTTTCTTACAAATATAATTAACATATAGCTACTCCCAAGCTTCAATATCATATGTAAATTTACTAAACAATTTGGGGATTAAGGGTATTGCATCTTTTCACAACTATTGACACCATTTTGTACCAATGCTCATTAGAGGAAATTTTACCCTAAAGGTGCCTATGAAATTTTCGCGTATTTTCCATGTTATAATATGTAAACCAATCCAAAATCCTTTAAATTTAAAAAGAGGTGCATGTAAATATTTCAAAGGGAAAAGAATAAAAACTACTTTTTAAAATTGTAATTTTAGCTTATCTCCCTATAGGTTTACTCAAATTTCAAGTGTAGATACTTGTTGGATGCGGAATTTAATTATGCATCCAATGAGTACCCATCATGCATACTTTTGAGAAGACCAATATTGATAAAAATTTAATATACATTAAAAAATTGTGTTCAACACATTTTTTTAATATATCTTCAATTTTTATGAATGTGGGTCTTCTCAAAATTATGCATGATTGGTTTTCATTGGAAGAAGAATTTGATTCCGCATCCAACGAGTTTCTATGCTTAAAATTTGAGTAAACCTATAAGAATATAAGCCAAAAAAATAAATTAAAAAAAAAAATTAGTTTTCTTCATTTCCCTCCAAAATTCATAACTCTTGTTTTATTATATTAACTATTATTTTATTATTTTCACTTAAGAGGCCACTTTTAGGCTGAAATTTCCTGTAATTAGTAACTCGGAAGGAGGAATAAAAGGTCCATAAAAAATTTCCATAGTGATGCTTGTAGTGGCCACTTGTCTAAAGTATATTGCTTATAAAATTCCCTTCATATAGAATATCACTAGCACTTTTCCATCATTCTGTCCATAACACAATTATGCATTTTTGGTATGGGGTCCCCTATGGGTAAATTGTTGTATAATTTTGGGTTAATTATGGTAAATTTTTTATTAGTGTGTGTTGTGTGCAGATGTCAAGGGGATTTCGGGTGGGTCAAATTCCCTTAATCAATGTAATTGGTAAAAAGAAAAAACCATGGGTCTCAAACCATGGTTTCAGACCATGGTATGTGCATGTCAATGACCTATAAATATGTAAGAGTTGAGTTGAGTAAAGAGAATCATAAGAGAATAATAAGAAGATTGATAGATGTTTTGTATTTGATCTAAGTTTTTGTTAATTCTAGCCAGAAAGGATAATGTTGCCTCTGTGCGCGGAGACCTAGTCCTGATTTATGTGCATGGACTCTGTTGTTGTGTGCGCAGATGGAAATAGATTGTACTGAATTGAAGATGCATTAATAAAGAAGAATTTTTGGTGAATTCTCACGCAATTTCTATGTGTTCTGTATGATTAAGTTTCTTATCTATTAATATGTTTCTAATTGAGTTTGTATTTATCTGAGTTACTATATGTGGAAATTCTCAGTATTTATGCAAGGATTACTTCTGTGAGAAGGTTTTTACTGGAAAAATATATGTGTGATTATGAAAGGGTGGGCTCTTCTCTGATAAGTTAGATTTGATTGGAATATGATCTGTTACACCTATCTATTAATGCAAATTTGTAATGCTTTTATCTGTGCTTAGATATGGTCCCCTTAGAAGTTCCACATAGATAGCTAAGCATTAAAACTAATAAGTAAGGGAAAACACACATAAAAATCTCCGTCAAGTTGCAGAAACCTAGTTCCAATATCCCCCCATACTGCTTCCAGTTAGACTTTGGTCTGGGCAAGTAGATCATTGCCGAAAGGGCCAATAGTTGGAGGGTTTATTGGTTGCGCAGAACACTCCAAACTTGGGTTAGGACCCCTCAAGCCAAAAAATGGTTATGTTGTCATGACCAGGATCATTTTGAGGGAGATTTGATGTTGTCACATCTGACGGAGAACCAACTGCAATATTGGCTTGATAAGAAGGTACGTGAATTTTCAATCCAACAGAACAGAAACCCTAAGTTATATGTTGAATATTGGGAGCAAAGGTATATTTATATAGATATCTACATAATCTTCTTTACTTCCTTTATGAAAAAGTTGCAAGAGTGTTTATCTCAACTTGTTGAGTTTCAGACTTACGTAAAGGACGACGTGATCACCAAGTGGACCCCAAAACTAGTTTAGCAACTGGAGAAATATAGCAACAAGATTACCTGCCTAGTAGATTATTTGATTGATAGCATCATGGACGGGTTTGTGACTGAATTATCTATCGATACTTTTGTATCGTATTCTAAAGCTGAAAGGAGATTTTTCAAGGGACCTAGAGGTAAGCTTCTGCACTGATTGAAATTGTGGATTAAAATGCTTTTATGTCCATATAATTATGATTAAAGTTGGAATACATCTGGATGAAGTGTCCTATATATAATAACTATCTAGCGAGTTGGAGGGTTGATTTCTCTTGCCAAATTTGATATAGGGCCAAGTGAAGTTACAACCTTATGGTGTACTGTGCAAGTAGTAGGACTTTTTGAGCACCTTCTACCCTCAGATTGGTAAATATGTTCTTGAGCTCAAGGAACCTTACTGTAACTATTTATGATATGTGGGACATGATGAGAAGAATTGTCACAGCTTTGATATAATGATTGATCAGGTTGGCTCATATAGGATTCAGATTGAGGGTTGAGTACCAGATTCACCTGCATCTTCATCACCTCCAAGCCATAGATTGCACTACTCCAACTTCCCTTAATATCTAGTCACCTCTAAGTTGGGGCCCTAAGTCTACAATACCAACAACTATCCAAACAAGTTACATTTACAATATTGAACATGAACAAGACCAAATTACCAAACCCTATAACCTCCAACCAATAGGCACGCATCCCTCATCAGGTTAAAACCTATGTAGTGCACCCCCTACCTTGCTCTTGCAATCCCTTGGGTTGTGCACTACCTCCAGGATGTCTAAATCGATTGTCAAGGAATTTTTTATAGACTTATGGTTTCAAAGATTTATTTTCTCCCTTAAGGTTCTCGAGGTACTCTTTAAGCCCATATAAGGAAACTTATCCCCACACTTTTTCTACAAGGATCCATTTTTCCCTAGGGTAGCCGAAGGAGAATTTCCCTCATATCGAGATCCATGTAGGGTTCGAGGTGCACAATAGCCACATGCCCTTTGGTTCTTCTACATTTAGTTAATAACTATCCCTCAGAAATATCTATTAGAAAGGGAAATTGAATGTGTTTCATTCCCCTCCATTTACCATTTTACTTTTATGGATTAAAATAATTTAATATTATTTCCAAAGGTTACCTATAGGAATATTAAATCATTTGGCTTAGGAACCATGTTCGGGTTCCACCACATCACCTCTCTCTTTTGGCGATTCCTAGCGCCCCATGCTATTTTTCATTCTCTAATTTATAGTCATGATGTAATTTATTATTACATGTGTGTATCTCATGTTACTTCTTTCATACTCATTGGTGATTTACCATGCAAGCTCTCCTACCTCACTATATAGTCACCTTGGCATTAAAGCATATTTATACATCCTCACATGCCTCAATATAATTTTTCTTACCAATAAATTAACATATAGCTACTCCCAAGCTTCAATATCATATGTACATTTACTAAATAATTTGGCAGTTAAGGGTATTACATATTTTTAGAACTATTGACACCATTTTGTCCCAATGCTCATTAGAGGAAATTTTACCCTGAAATTTCCCATGAAATTTTCACGTAATTTCCATGTTATTATATGTAAAACAATCAAAATCCTTTAAATTTAAAAAGACATACATGTAAATATTTTCAAAGGAAAAGAATAAACTACTTTTTAAAATTGTATTTTTAGATTATCTCCTTATAGGTTTACTCAAATTTCAATCATAGACACTCGTTGGATGTGGAATTAAATTATTCATCCAACGAGTACCCATCATGCATACTTTTGAGAAGACCAACATTGATAAAAATTTAAGATACATTAAAAAAGTGTGTTCAATACTTTTTTTAATGTATCTTCAATTTTTTATGAATGTGGGTCTTCTCAAAATTATGCATGATTGGTTCACATTCTAAGCAGAATTTTGCATCCAACAATTTTCTACACTTGAATTTGAGTAAACCTATAAGAAGATAAGCTAAAAATACAATTAAAAATAGTAGTTCTCTTCTTTTCCCTCCAAAATTGATAACTCGTGTTTTATTATATTAACTATTATTTTATTATTTTCACTTAAGAGGCCACTTTTAGGCTGAAATTTCCTGTAATTAGTAACTCGAAAGGAGGAATAAAAGGTCCTTAATAATTTCCATAGTGATGTTTGAGGATGGCCACTTGTCTAAAGTTTATTGCTTAGAAAATTCCCTTCATATAGAGTATTACTAGTGCTTTTCCATCACTCTATCCATAAATAATTGCGCATTGTGGGGATGGGGTCCACTATGGGTAAATTATTGTATAATTTTAGCTTTGATTAGTACACATTGCGCGTAGATGTCAAGGGGTTTTGGGGTGGGTCAAATTCACTTAATCAATGTAATGGGTAAAAAGGGAAAACCATGTGTCACAAACCATGGTTTTAGACAATGGTATGTGTGCGTCAAAGACCTATAAATATGTCAGAGTCGAGTCAAGTAAATAGAATCATAAGACAATAATAAGAATATCGATAGATGTTTTGTCTTTGATCTGATTTTTTGTTAAATCTCGGTAGAAAGGCTCCTCTGGCTGTGTGCGCGGAGACCTAGTCCTGAGCTATGTGCATGGACTCTTCTTCTATGTTCACAGATGGAAAGAGATAGTACTAAATTGAATATCCATCAATAAAGAAGATTTTTTGGTGAATTCTGATGCAATTTATATGTGTTCTATATGATTAAGTTACTTATCTATTAATCTGTTTCTCATTGAGTGCGTGTTTATGTGAGTTACTATATGTTGAGATTCTCAATATTTATGTAAGGATTACTTCTGTGATAAGGTTTTTACTGAAAAATTATCTATGTGATTGTGCAAGGGTGGGCTCTACTCTGATAAGTTAGATATGATCGGAATATGATTTGTATGCCTATCTATTAATGCATATCTATAAGGGTTTTATCTAGGCTTAGATTTGGTTCCATGAGAAGTTCCACACAGACATATAAGCATTAAATTTGATAAGTAAGGAAAACACACATCAAACGCTCCCTCAGGGTGTGAAAACATGGTTCCAACACCCCCCCCCCCCCCATATTGCTTCGGGTGAGACTTTGGTCTGCGCAAGTAGATCATTGCTGAAAGTGCTAGTAGTTGGAGGGTTTTTTGGTTACAAAAAACACTTTGAACCTGGGCCAGGACCCCTCAAGCCAAAAAATGGTTCCATTTCCAGGATGGGGATCATTTTGAGGGATATTTGATGTTGTGGCATCCGACGAAGAACGAAATGCAAGATTGGCTTGATAAGAAGGTATGTGAATTTTCTATCCAAGAGAACAAAAACCCTAAGTTATTTGTTGAAGATTGGGAACAAAAGTATATTTATACAGAGGTCCACGAAAAATTCTTTACTTCTTATGCGATTGAGTTGCAAGATTGGTTGTCTCGGATTGCTGATTTTTAGACTTGTGCAATGGGCACCATGATCACTAAGTGGATCCCATAACTAATTTAGAAACTGGAGAAATATAGAAACAATATTACCCGTGTGGTAGAATATTGGATTTATAGTGTCCTAGTTGTGTTCGTGACTGAATTTTCTATTGATATTTTTTTATCATATTCTGAAGCTGAAAAGATATTTTTGAAGGGACCTAGAGGTAAGTTTCGGGCTCATTGAAACTATGGATTAAAATGATTTTATGTGAAAAGGGTGCTATGTGTAGCCACATTGAGTGAATTTCCCGAAGATGTCCATATATCTCCACACACAGAGGTCCTGGTAGTTCTATGCACAGTGGAAAAACTTATAGAGTAGACCTAGAAGAATATTTTTTCTATATCCCTCTCAAGGGAAAATCTAATAGTGACGAAGAGTATGAAATAATTAGCTTGGGCGAATCTACATTAGCAGAAGAAGTGAATTTGATTATACTTCAGATCCCATACACTCCTCTCCCAAATTGATCTCACAAATCATCCACTCCACCTCCCCCTCCACCATTGGAAGTTGATATGGCTACTTCCATAAAGCTATAGAATTTCAAGGGTGTTGGAAATGAATATTTTGACCAATTTTGGTTTGTCACAGATGTTGTGTGGACACAACAGCAGATCAACAATGATAATGTTAAGAAAGCACAACTTGCTACTACATTCCAAGAGTGCATGTTGGATTCGTACATGAGATATATGGAAAAAAACCCTCATGCGATAATTTATGAGCTTAAAACTGCACTAAAGGAGCAATTAAAAATCCAAAATCGTATGCTCAATGCATGAGTGAATTAAAGCAGATCCACCAAGAAGTGAATGAATTTGTATGAGAGGTGGATCAGCGGTTGAAGTGCACCATCAGGGATGGAATATTTACTATTGATGACATGCAACACAAATCATGGTCCATTACCATGATGATGCCACATCTGCACTAGTCCTTAAATCAATAGAAGATTGCAACATAGGCTAAAGTTGTGGAGATCACAATGAAGTTAGGAGCCTCACTTGTACTAGCTACACAAGCCTAAGTTGGAGTCTGAAGCAAAACACGTAGTTGTTGGGCCTAAGGTTAACTTACTTGATGTAACTAAGCCACTGAAGACTAGGAAAGTTAATATTGGCATAGAAGAACAATCCAAATTGGAAAATATAGGAGACTATTGGGATGATGACATAGTGGGAAAATTTTTTGAACTACTGACTCAATGTTAGGAGTTTTTTCCTACAAAGTTTTCTAAGTTGAAGGGGATTATAGTAGATCTTGGGGTAATGAAGATCACTCTGAAACCAGATGCTAGAACCTAGATAGGTTAAATCCAAAATATAAGCAGAAGGTCAAAGAGGTGTTGGAGAAAATGGTTTTTGCAAGGATCATTGAGCTAGTGGAAGAATTATATTAGGTAATCCCTATGGTGGTCCAAGAAAAGAAGAATAAAGGAGAAATCAGGATTTGCAGGGGTCCGTGCAAGTTGAATGATTTTTTTTTGCATGACCCTTTCCCAAGTCCATTTTATGATGAAGTACTAGACAATGTGGGAGGGAACGAGGCCTACTAATTCACTGATGTATTTTATGGATACCACCAAATAAGGATCACATAGGAATACTGAAGTAAAATTACTTTTGCGATGGAATGGGAATCATTCCAATACATAGTCATGCCATTAGGTCTGAAGAATGCACCAGCCATATTCTCACATGCAGTTGTAGTTGCATTCAAATAATACATCCATAATATTTTAGAAGTATACTTGGATGACTGGACTGTATTTGGCTTATTAAAGAACCATGTTTCTATCCTGTGGTTGATGCTAGATACTTGTCGGAAGTATCAGATCTCACTAAATGTAAAGAAGTATATATTCTATGTCCCTTTTTGTTTTTTGTTGCGTCATATTGTCTGTTATTAGGAACTGTTGTTGGATCTAGATAAGATCATTGTTGTTGTTAACCTAAAGGCTCCAACAAACATAGATTATTTGAGCTCAATTCTACAACATACTGGTTATTACAGGAAATTTATTCAGGGCTATGCACTGATTATTGCACCAATGGAGAAATTTATGAAGAAGGATGCCTCTTTTTGTTAGGACCAAGATTTCCAAAAGAGCCTATAGTTACTAAAGGATAAAATTGTCACCGCACCCATATTTTTCTTTAGGGATTGGAAAAATTAATTCCATGTGCACGTCGATGCATTCTGCATTGTCTTAGGGGTTGTATTACCACAGCCTGGAGATGGAAATATTGATCACCTTATTTTATTTGCAAGTAGAAAAATTCCAATTGCAGAGTACAATTACTCAACAATGGAGAGAGAAGTGCTAGGTATGGTCTACACGCTGTAGAAGTTCCACCACTATTTACTGGGGGTCATTTCAAGGTGTTGGGGGGGAATATATTTTGATGGCTCTTATTGCTTTAGGAACATGAATTTGCGGTAATTGTGAAGCTAGGAAGACTGAATGTTAGGCAAGATCATTTGTCACGCATTAAGAGTGGAGAAGGACCTACTAACTTTGAAGAATACTTTCCAGATGCACAACTATTTTCCATTAAAGGCATGGATGATCACTTTGAAGATATCATTCATTTCCTAACCACTACAAGTGTGCCCTTAGAGTATACAGTTAACAAAAAATTAGTTGGTTACATGCACAACAAAATTTAAACACATATTTCATTAAAACTGGAAAATTTTTATTACAAGGAAATCACTAGAAATGATCTTTTTGGTTATTTTAAAATTATAGATCCAGTATATAATTCCAAATTTAATTAAATATGTGTTTTTACCTTGATTGTTAGCTAGCTATATAAGATGGGAGTTGATGAATTATTGAGAAGACATGTGCCAGAGTTTGAACTATAGGAAGTATTAGTTGAAGCTCATGGAGGGATTTCTGTAGGTCACTGTGCAGGTAAAGAAATTGCATAGAAGATATTATGGGTTGGTTTGTGCTGGTTCATGGTGCACAGTGACACACATGAATATTTCCATGCCTGTGATTTTTTTCAAAGAATGGGGAGACCATAATGCAAATATGAAATGCCATTGCACCCAAAAATGAGTTTGCAATCTTTTGAAAAATGGGCCATTGATTTTTTAGGACACACCAAACCTCTAGGAAAGAAGACTAGTGCATGGAATATCATCACTGCGACGGACTATGTGACCAGATGGGCTGAGGCTAAGCCTTTAAAGGATTGTAGTGCAGAGACAATTGTGCACTTCGTTTTTGAGAATATATTGACAAGATTTGGGTGTCCTAATATTTTGATGAGTGACCAAGGTACACACTTTGTGAATGAGACCATTCAAGCCTTGAATGAAAAATTCAAGATACACCATCAAAAGAGTACACCGTATCATCCTTAGGAAAATGGTGTAGTGGAAGATTTTAATAAGATTATGGATAACGAGCTCACAAATATCTGCAATGCTAATCAGAATGATAGGGATGTGCGCGTAGCTGTCATTTTGTGGGCATGTCAGACTACATGTAAGAAATTGATAGGAAATACCCCCTTACAGATGGTGTATGGATAGGAAGACATGGTGCCAATGGAGTATATTTTCCCAAGTCTGTGCATTGGAGTGATAACTAACATGGTTGATCAATATATTATGGAAGAATGATTGTCGCAACTAGTCACGCTGGAGGAGGAATGATTCATTGTTGGGTTTCATCAACAGGTGAAAAATGCGTGCAAAAGTTCCTAGCATGATAGACACATTAAGCAAAAGATTTTTAAGAGGGTGATTTGGTTTTGTTATATGACAGCAAGTTTGCATGCCAACCAAGAAAGTTAAATATGCATTGGCTTGGACCTTATATTGTCAAGAATATTACAGAAGGAGGTGCAGTATGTTTGGGTACCTTAAGGGGTGAATTCCTTTCGAGATACGTGAATGGAAGCCAGTTGAAGCCATACACGGATGACCCCATCCTTGCGTGCACCAAATGATTATACGGTTGGAGAAGTGTCTTAGTGCCCCGGACAATTGAAAGAGGGTGCAAGACCATAAAAAAGCCTATCAAATGTTGGCAAAGTAGGATGGTGAGATGAATATTGAGGAAGCACATGTATCTGTGACAACCACGTAGGGGTTGCACCAAAAGGTTGACACCATCACAAATGGGCCAAAAAATATTCATTGGAACATTCAATCTCGATAAGACAACTTTATTACCATTTGGAGGAGTGATGAACATGCATTTATGGAGGATATTATGCCATATTCATAGCTATTTTAGCATTTATGAGGTTGCATAAATGGACTTTAGGCCATTTAGCCTGCGCCATCACTATAAATATGGCAGGATGGGTTGCATTAGTTCCCTTTTCTTTCCAAGAGATATGTTTCTATTGATCTCATTACATTTTCCTGAGTATATATTTGAGCACTCAAAATCCTTCCTTGATACGCTATGCCAACGAGGGTTAGGGTATATAATCCCTCCAAGTATGTCTTGCTGACCCTAGAAGTTGTGCCATTGGAAGGGCATCTATTTGCTAAAATCCCTTTACTGAAGATGGAATATTAGGACCTGGCTGACCACGAGAAGTTCCATGAAATTTTTCCATAGGTGTATTTGGAGCAAGTGCCCTATGATGGATGGGTAGTTAAAGTTGAATCCAAGCCTTGGGCATCGAGATTGCAGAAGTCAGGGCTACTGCATCTGTTGAATTTCCCGCACTTTGGGCGCAATCTGATAAATTATATTTTTGTGTGCCAGTTGTTTTCCTTGGTGCATGATAACTGCCTATGGCTAGGAGGACCAATACCCATTGATGAAGCATTGATCCAACAGATAACCAACCTTCCCTATTAGGGGGTAGACCCTGCGACGACCTTTGTAGGAAATATCCAAGAGAAGAAAGTTATAGAAAATGTTAAGGAGAAGGATCAAGTGTCCCGTAACATCTGGGAGTTCATCATCAGTGAGATAAACGAACCTCGCAGTGTAGTTTTCCACATTGATCCTTTCTTGCAAGATGATGAGGGCGTGTTGCACCAAGGAAGTTCCATCACCAGTGATTGCATTGGTCAGGAAATGTGAGAAAGGAGAGCAGTATAACTAGTCGAAGTACCTCTGCGTAGAATTTTTGGAGAATGTCTGCAAGGTATAATAGGAAGGAAATAATTTTTATTATGCTTGGTTTTTGCTATTGATTGCACTGATTGGTTGGAGGTCACCAGCACAAGCCTAGTTTCCAAATATTGAGCCTAGCCTTTGTGAAGCTGCACATTATGTGACCTTATGGAACTCTGAGCTACCTTCTTGAGTAACTGAGAACACAATTTTTTGGGTACTTTTGATGCAGAATTGTTCCAAGTGGTGCAGTCGAAGCCACGACTGTCGCCAACAATGTATGAGCCATACAAGCACATTTCATATTTCAAAGCCACATTTCACAACATACACATTCGAGAAAACAAGGACATAGAAGTCGTATGGTAAGATCTTCCCTACATGGTCATGGAGGATGACCTTGTGTGCATCATGGCGCAATGGCCCCTCTTATGGATTGAAGCAAGCACAACTAGAGGTGCATCCTCCTCATTCCCTTTGAATACTCCTACAAATATATGCACACCCAAGGATTAGCAAACTAATACATGACAGAAGGATAAGGATGCACCAAATGAGATAGAGTCGACTAGTATGGGTGAAACAATCGACTTGTGCAGTGATGTCGAGATGGAAGAGAAGGATGGAGACACTATCAATTCCACAGTAGACATGCAGCAAGGAACCAAACTTGGACCTCAAACCACCCTAGGGTCACGCACCAAAGGAAAGGCTTCTAAGAAAACCGAGTTGGACTCATTGACACTTACATCAGAGTATGATTGGAGATACAATCTAGGTAATGACTAAATGGAAAAGATAGGGTGAGTAAGTCGGATATATGCGAGAGCACTTGTAGAACAAATAACCTTAAACGAGATACAATGAGAAATAATGCATCATTTAATTAATATCAAATAACAGAAATATGCTTAAGCATACATAATGGAAATACAATAGCTAGGGTGCGGGTAGCGAATCTCTGAGAAGAGATGTGGTGGCTACAGACCTCTGAACTGAGTTACAATGAGGTTCTAGGGCCTATTTATTATTGAGAAACAATGGAGAACCCTGAACATCCAAAAACCTAACCCTAGGAGATGAAGCGCCAAAACTATGGGCCCCGTTTGGGTAAATTTGTGTTTCAACTTCCCAGGGACGTAACTTTGGCATACTATCTCCATTTGATGCACATGATACATCATTAGAAAGCTCTATCTGAGGAATACAACTTTCGCCGCGAATTTAATTCTAGAGAAGAATGATATTCGCAGGAAAAAAATGTCGTTTAAAGCCTCAAAACAGCTCCGGAAGTTCAGGACCCGAAAAACTGCTAAAAATAGTAAGTTTTGTTGCAACTTGAAAACTGAAAGAATGGATGATGGGGGTTCAAATGGAATACATGGGTGGCCAAAAATATCCACCTGGATAATTACGCCCCCAAAACAGCTCCAATAGTGGAGGACCCGAAAACCTGCTAAAAATAGTAAGTTGTGCTGAATGTGAAAAGCTGCAAGAATTGATGGTGCTGGTCCAAATGGAATAGGTGGGTGGCCACCGATATCCACCTGGATCATTCCTCCCTCCTTAGGAAGCAATGGTCCCCATTGCGTTGAGATCCTCCATGAGATGAGGCAAATTCTGTTGAACTGAGTATTAGATGTGTTGTAGATGTCGTGAGTCTGAGGGTGAGACTTGGATGCGTTTATGGTGGTTTCTTATTCGACTCGGAGCCAGGTACATGTTTGGATTCTGTATGTGTAGTTGCAGGATGTATGGCAACATCAGGCGATGGTGTGTTGGGAGTCAGATCAATGGAGTGCTTGTCCTGACAGTGTAGAGGAACCTCTGGGAGTGAGGAGAAAATGTCATCGTATTCCTTCATGAATTTGTCCATTTGCTGCAGTCGTACAGAGGAGCCCTGTTTCGAGGTTGTGGCCCCAATATTCTTCTTTCCCTGTGAGCGAGTTGTAAGGAAAATGAATTTCCTCATTTGGGAAACAATCTTACTGTGTTGTTTTGCAGTAGTCAAAGAGATGACAGGAGGCAGTACTACCTTTGGTCTCCTGTACGAGTTATTTCCCAAAGTAATAATAACAGCACGGGGCCTAGACTCATACACAACATGTCGCCTCCACAAGAATGGTTGGCCCAATAATACATCAACTACATCAAGAGGAGCAACATCACATAATACCTCATCCGTGAATGGCTTGATACTGTATGGAAGATGGCACTACTGGCGGATGCGAAGATCTCTCCCTAGGTGGAGCCACCCGATGGTATACGGCTGCGGGTGTGCTATGGTCGGTAGGCCGAGCCGCTTCACGACCTCTGTTGAAATGAGGTTCTTTTGGCTTCCGCTATCGACGAGAAATTGCAGCGGAGAACCCTTTACCCACATCTGCGACTGGAAGAGGCGCTCCCCCTCCTCTGGATCCTCTGGACCCTCCCTCTGGATCTTGGTGGTGGCAACAATGGCACTGGGATCTGCATCAATGATCTGCTTCCCTTTTTCATTGCCTTTGTCTGGTTCTAACTCAGGATCAGAAAATGCATCTGATTCGGGTGCCTTTAGTTCAGCCACCAAAGACTATTTGGCCCGACACTCGTTTGTGCTGTGAGTGGGGCTGTTATGAAATTCACACCACTTCCCTGTGTCCTTCTTTGGATTTGTGGTGTTGTTCTGAGTCGCATTGCTTTGGCCTTGCCCCTTGTTCTTTGGTTCGGGGGCACCTTTCGGATTTGCAGATCCAAAGTCTCGCTTCTTCTGCTTAAATTTCTGCTCAATCTTGGCGGCATAGCGATATGTCATGCCAAGTGATGTAATGTCGAGGAACTCCATTTCCTCCTGAATGTGTTTGTGCAGACAGCTGTATTACTTGAGCACCAAATGTCTCTCTGAATCTTTAATACCCCACTTTGTGTGCAGGGTATGGAACAGATTCGTTAGTTCGTGCACATCTTGATCCTTTTGTTGCTGTAGCGTGGTCCATTGGATGTATCTGTCCTCATAGCTCCCCACGGGGTAATATTGTTCCTTGATGCCATCTCAGAATGAATTCCAAGTGGGTGTGGCTGAGAATAGAGAGGGTTCCCCTTCGCCCTCTTGCTCACGGTAGGTTTCCCACTAGTCTTTGACATGGGGGACGGCTTTGAGAAGTGCAAAAATAATCTTTTCTCGGTCAGAGAAGTCATGGACTGAGAAATACCCTTCCAACAAATTTAACCATTTTTCTATGGCGTCTACATCTAGTTTTCCTTCAAATATAGGAATGTCAAAGTTTACATGTACCTTGAAGGGAGTGACACCTCCAGAGTGGCTATTGGATGCAGATGCGCCATATGTGGGCAGTCGTTGAAGGATTTGAGAAAATTTATCCATCATCGCGTTCCTTTGTTTCTCGAGGGCCTCCTCGAGCAGTATTTTGATAGGATCTCATGCTCCCTCATCTTTTGTTTCTTCCGCCATGGGAGGTCGTCGGGGTTTGCAAGGCTGATCTTGCAAGGGTTCAACCAGATCGAGCCCTAACTCCTTATACCCTGACCGCGTTGGGGACATGCAAAGAAAAAAAAAGAAAGAGCAGACCCGGCTCTGATACCACTGATCTGTATTTATGCAGGAACGCAACAGAACACAGAAATAACCATAAAAATAGAGATGTAGTGGAAATAATGCATCATTTCATTAATATCAAATAACAAAAATATGCTTACAGACATAATGGAATTAAAATAACTAGGGTGCGGGTAGCAAATCTATGAGAAGAGATGTGGTGGCTACAGACCTCTTAACTGAGTTACAATGAGGCTCGAGGGCCTATTTATTATTGAGAAACAATGGAGAACCCTGAACATCCAAAAACCTAACCCTAGGAGATGAAGCGCCAAAACTATGGGCCCAGTTTGGGTAAATTGGTGTTTCAACTTCCCAGGGACGTAACTTTGGCATACTATCTCCGTCTGACGCACATGATACATCATTAGAAAGCTCTATCCGAGGAATACAACTTTCACCACAAATTTCATTCCGGAATGGAATGATATTCACCGGAAAAAAATGTCATTTAGGGCCTCAAAACGGCTCCGGAAGTTCAAGACCCAAAAAACTACTAAAAATAGTAAGTTTTGTTGCAACTTGGAAACTGAAAGAATGGATGAAGGGGTTTCAAATGGAATAGGTGGGTTGCCACCAATATCCACCTGGATCATTACGCCCCAAAACGGCTCCGAGAGTGGAGGACCCGAAAACCTGCTAAAAATAGTAAGTTGTGCTGAATGTGAAAAGTTGCAAGAATTGATGGTGCTGGTCCAAATGGAATAGGTGGGTAGCCACCGATATCCACCTGGATCAGGAAGCCAAGTATAAATCTTCCCTTGATGACATGCAACAAGGGCTCCAACAGCTCAAAATGGAAGCAAGTTCCATACAAGTGAGCGTTGGTCAAGCAATCACAAGACAAGTGAGCGAGGTAGCCATCTGTCACCCCTCCATATCCGAAGTAGAATATTCAAATTTTCTGGTGTCATACTTCAAATTAATAGTTCTGAGTTGCACATGATCATTCCTAAAGGCTCTGAGGTTGGGATTTACTCGGCGATGTTTCCCACTGAAAATTTGCATTCCATGCACATGATGATTAAAGAAGAGCTAATGTACCATGAAAATAAGGCCTTTCAGGACACCACAACAACACATGTTATGCAGAATTATGAATTATGGATTAAACACATTCCCTAAATGTGGTGCTCCTTTAGAACAATGGATTAAAGACTTTGCAGATACTTTTCCCAACAGTAAATAGACGTACAGAATAGATCAAGAAACCTACTTGGAGTCCAAGTGATTCCTATTATCCTTCTGTTGCTCTTGTTGTCGCTCCAATCCAATCTTGATTGCCAAAATATTTCTTGCAAGTATGAACATAAACAACAAATATATTGCAATATACATATGGTTATTCACGTTAATCAGTTAAATCAATGAAACATGAAACATATACATCAAATAAGAATCCATAATATGAAATATATAATCTTATACAAATACATATGTGGGACAGTAAGAAGCAATATTTATTAATGAATAGAAGGGGAAGGTTATAACCAACGATTGATTTGATGTCACCAACTCCAGCCTCATACCAACCTCATCACAATGAACATCTCTCCAACAACATATCACTCAAATCAAACATTCAATTGAGAATCCAACAACATTTCTCTACCAAATTTCTTCCTTATCAAGCACTAGGATTTGTGCTCAATTTATAGATGAGCTGAAGTTACTTTCACAATCAATTAATTTCTAATAATAGGCAAGACATGTTCCCAAGCTCAGAGGTGTTGAATGGACACATGGATTCAAAGTTTAACACATATGCACTCTTCTAGAAGGCACTGGCCAAGTGGAGATTCCGTAACAATGATAACTTCGCTCCCAATTTGACAAATGCACCATTGAGTGTTGGGAATTTCTTTTCAAAGCACCCTTGAGTGGAGGTTCCTGCATATGCAAAGAAATTAGCCCCTTGAGAGACTTCGTTGGTGGGCTCATAGGTGATATAACATGTACTTCAAATTTTGGAAACCTAGCAATGGAAGTCATGGATGATTTGTTATTGTTCTTTGTCTTAGGGAATGTATCAAATAAAATGATATGGGATGATAGAACCTATTCATTAGTTTTGGGGATGATGTCCAGTTTAATCAGGTCCTTGGGAATGGTGCCCAAATTTACCTATAATAGATTTCCCCCTAAAGCATGAAGTTTGAATAATAATAATAATATTTTTTGAATGAGATGCTTTAAACTGATGGGCTAGAAACTGAAGCAGAGTGGCAACCTGCATCAATATTACAATACATTACATCATGATATATCCTCTTGATCACGAATTTTTGAGAGAATACATTCCCATTATCAACAGATAAGCTACCTAATAACATGTACATAGTGCAGAAAGGCATCTACATTGGAATGTTGCCCAATACAGACATGCCTACAGATATAGGCCCATGTTCAAACAACGATCTATATGTAAGGTCACCATATAGATGATGTGTACAAAAATCCTAAAATTACAGCTCGGATGGCTGAAACTAGATCCAGGGTCTTCTTAGCTCATTCACTCGATCATTCGGGTACAAGTATAGCCATGCGAATAAATGATTTGTAGTCAAACATGGTAGACATTGTTTTATTACTAGCCAATGATGTGAGTTGTTAAAAAATGCAAGAGAACCACCATTGATGTTAATCATCCTCAAGGTACTGCAGTAAATTTCGTAAGGCGTGAATAGATGATTTGCTACCGAACTCCAAAAAAAATATTTTGGTAAAAAGTCCAAAAGCGTGGATCTTGTCGATGTTGTAACAAGCCTCATGGTATTGGAAGATGATGTTTCTAATTGAACTTCCTAGATGGTGATTTGACATCGAAAGGAAGCCACTTTATTGTGAAATGAGTGTTAATGATTTCAGAGACAAGGTATGAATTGATATAACAATATTCATGGATGATTGTAATGAGAATTAAGGTTTATGAGTATTGCAGAAGGATGAGTATTCATTAGATGACTTCTCTTGAACATATCGGCGACACTGAGATGAGTTGGCAGCATTGACCCAAAACTGAAGTGAAGGTATGATGAACCATAGGTATGAATGAACCATCAAGAAGATTACCAAACCCAAACATTCATGGTGATGGAGTGAAGTGTCATGTTCAAGAGTGACCTGCTACCTTAAAAATTTATGTTCACTTTCCCAAATTTTCCCCAGTGGAGTCACCAATTTGTTATGCAGAATTATGAATTACGAATAAAACACATTCCCTAAATGTGGTGCACATTTAGAAAAACAGATTAAAGACTTTGTAGATACTTTTCCTTATAGTAAATAGACACAAAAAATAGATCAAGAAACCTTCTTGGATTCCAAGTGCTTCCTATTCTCCTTCTATCGCTCTTGTTGTAGCTCCAATCCAAGCTTGATTGCCAAAATATTTCCTGCAAGTAGGAACACTAAATAGAAAAGAGATTGCAAGATACATATGGCTATTCATGTTAATCAATTAAATCAATAAAACATGAAACATATACATCAGATAATAATCCATAATATGAAAGACATAAGCTTATACAAATACATATGTGGGAAAATAAGCAGCAATATTTATTAATGGATAGAAGGGGAAGGTTACAAATAGTGATTGATTTGATGTCACCAACTCCAACATAATCCCAGCCTCATCACAATGAATATCTCTCCAAATGCATATCACTCAAATCAAAAACTCAATTGAGAATCCAACAACATTTCTCTACCACATTTCTTCCTTCTCAAGCACTAGGATCTGTGCTCAATTTATACATGAGATGAAGTTAGTTTCACAATCAATGAGTTTCTAATAATAGGAAAGACATGTTCCCAAGCTTAGAGGTGTTGAATGGACACATGGATTCGAATTTTGACACATATGCACTCTTCTAGAAGGCACTAGCCAAGTGGAGATTCCGAAACAATGAGAATTTCTCTCCCAATTTGACCAACGCAAGCTTGAGTGTCAGGAAGTGCTTTACAGAGCACCCTTGAGTGGAGGTGTCTGAATATGCAAATAATATATCCCCTTGAGATACTGTGTTGGTGAGCTCATAGGTGATATAACATGTACTTCAAATCTAGGAAACCTTGCAATGGAAGTCATGGATGATTTTTTCTTGTTCTTTGTCTTAGGGCATGTAACAACTAAAATGATAGGGGATGTGTTGTGTAACCAGCTCCAAAAAGAGAAGAAAAGAGATATAAACGCCTTAGAAATGAGCCACTTCGAGGGGGAAACCTCCAATACATTACATAAATGAACAATTCTTAGATGATACAACTTACAAAACCTCCTTTCTATATATAGGAGTCCATGGGGCCATAATCTAATCCTAGTGGGCCACAATGTAATCCTATCCAACCTAAAAATAATAATTTAAGGGCACAATAATAACAAAATGGGGTTACAAGGGTACAATAATAACAATAAGGGGGTTACACTAACAACAATAAGGGACTATACTAGTCATATAGGGACCTAATATGCCCCTCTCCTTCAAAAAAGTGTTGTCCTCAATGCTTGAGTAGCTCTGGGTGCTTCTGTATAAAATTCTCATCCTCCCATGTAGAATCTTCAGTGGGTAAGTTCTTCCACTTGATGAGATACTCTAAAATTGATCGATTCCGTAATTTTCGAGTTCTTGTTTCCGTGACCGCTTCAGGTTCCAATATCATTTTTCCTTCCTCATCAAGTTCTGGCAATATTATTTGAACTGGAAGATTTTCACCTATAACCTTCTTTAAGCATGAAACATGGAAAACTGGATGTACTCGTGAAGAAGCAGGAAGCTCCAATTTGTATGCCATAGTACCAATCTTTTGCAACACCTTGTAGGGACCATAGTACTTTGGCGATAATTTATTATCCTTCTTAGCTTGCTTGAGGGACATTTGTTTGTATGGTTGTAGCCGTAAAACTACCCAATCTCCTACATTAAAACTTCTCTCGCTGTGATGTTGATCTGCCTGTTGTTTCATTCGATTTTGTGCCAAATTCAGGTTATCCTTTAAGAGTTGGAGAACTTCTTGCTGATGTTCGATGTGATCTTCCACTACTTGAACCTTCGAATTTTCCCTTAAAGATGATGTGATGGATGGTGGATGATATCCATAAAGTGCCATAAATGGGGTAATTTTTGCTGCAGTATGAAAGGAAGTGTTATACCACCATTCAGTGAGAGGTAACCACTTGACCCATTGTGTTTGTTTATCAGGTACAAAGAAACGAATATATCCTTCCAAAAAAACCTGTGATAAAATCCATCGAAATCTCCTCCCAACGTTGACTTGGAATGGACTAAGGTTGTAGAAGTCCCGGGGTCTTAATTGTTTCCACTTTATTCTGCTGGCAAACCAAACGTTCAGCCACAAACTTTTGAATATCAGATTTAAGGCCATCCCAAAAAAAATATTTCTTCACCCTGTGGTAAGTTTTTAAAAATCCTGAGTGTCCTCCTAAAGGAGAAGTGTGCAATTCCAGAAGAATCTTTTGTTTTAGTTGGGAATTCTTACAAATATATAAGCAATCTTTGTACCATAAGGAATCATTTTTCCAACTAAATGTATCAGATGTACTAGGATCTTGCTGCAACTTTTGAATGAGTGTCCATACATCTTTGTCCTTCTTCCATTCATCTCTTACTTCAGTTATCCAATCTGGTTGGATAATAGAAATGGCACAAAGCAATGCTTCCACCTCTTCATTCTTTCTTGAGAGTGCATCTGCAACAACATTAAGCTTTCCTTTTTTGTAGATTATTTCAAAGTCATAACCCAACATCTTTGTGACCCATTTTTGTCGCTCTTCTGAAGATAGTCTTTGTTCCAAAAAGTGTTTAAGACTATCATGATCAGTTTTTACCTTGAAGTGTCTTCCCATTAGGTAAGTTAGCCATTTCTTTAGTGCATGCAATATTGCTAACATTTCCTTCTCATAAATAGGTTTCTGTAAATACTTTCCTTTGATTGGACGACTTTCAAAAGCAATGGGTCTTCCTTCCTTCATTAAAACTGCACCAATTCCATTTCCTGAGGCATCACATTCCACAATAAAGGTTTTTGTGAAGTCTGGTGTAGCTAAGACCGGTGCTAGGCACATTGCCTCTTTAAGACGTTCAAAGGCCTTAGGTTCTTCAGGAGTCCATGAAAATGCATCTTTCTTCAATAATGTTGTTAGAGGTGCTGCTATTCTCCCATAATTCTTAACAAACTTGTGATAATACCCTGTTAACCCGAGAAATCCTCGCAACTGCTTTATGGTTGTGGGGACTTTCCATTCCTTAATGGCTTTAATTTTGTTAGGGTCTACTTTAACACCCTCGTGAGATACAATATGACCCAGATATTCCACCTCTTGTACTCCAAAGAAACATTTGGATGTTTTTGCACATAATTGTTTCTCCTGCAATAGTTTGAGCACCCTGTCAACATGTTGAACATGATCCTTCCAAGACCTGCTGTAGATTAGTATATCATCAAAAAATACTAGCACAAATTTTCTAAGGAAGGGTTTGAAAATGGAATTCATCAACCCTGAAATGTATAAGGTGCATTGGTAAGGCCAAAAGGCATGACCAAAAATTCATAATGACCCTCATGAGTTCGAAATGCTGTTTTTGGAATATCTTCAGTCTTCATTCTAATTTGATGATATCCTGAACGAAGATCCAATTTGGTAAAGTAAATTGCTCCATGTAATTCATCTGATAATTCATCAATCACAGGAATGGGGAATTTGTCTTTAATGGTGAGCTTTTGAGCTCCCTATAATCTGGACACATTCGCCATGATCCATCCTTCTTGTGTACCAATACTACAGGAGCAGAGAAAGAACTTTGACTAGGTTGAATTATACCTGCCTCTAACATTTCTGCAATCATACGTTCAATTTCGCTCTTTTGGACATAAGGATATCTATAAGGCCTAATGTTTGGAGGAACACTTCCCGGAATCAAATGAATAGCATGATCATGATCACAAATAGGTGGGAGTCCTTTGGGAGTTTCAAACACCTTGGAATGATTGTCCAAGACTTGTTGGAGATCTGCAGAAATAGATGATTTTGATGTTGGAACTTATAGTGAACATAATTGTGCAATTACGCCTCGCTGTTCTTTCTTTAGAAGCTTTGTCATGACATTAGAGCTTATTATCCTTCCTGGCTTCCCCGCAATACCCCGTAATTCGACTTCCTTTCCTTCTGAAAAAAATTTCAAGAAAAGTTCTTGAAAATTAAAAGCTACCGTCCCCAAAGATTGTAAACATTGTACTCCTAGTACAACATCAGCACCACCCATAGGAATGGAAAGCATTGGACTAGTTAATACATATTCCCCCATGGTTAGCTCGATATTATGGCATTTTACAGAGAAAATTATAGTTCCTTCATTTGCAACCATCACTTGACATTCTGGTGCTGGGTATAGGAAACAATTTAATTCCTTGGCTACCTTACAATGAATAAAATTATGGGTGCTACCTGAATCAATCAACACTATTACCCTTTTCTTCTTGATCTGTCCTACGATCTTGAGAGTTTGAGGAGTGGTAATTCCTGCCAGTGCATTACATGATATGGTCGGATTCATTTCTTCCTCTTCTATGGCTGGTTCCTGGTGTATATCCTCTTCTTTTTCATTTTCTTCTTCTTCTTCACAATCTATGTAAAATAATTTCTTTTCAGCACACTTATGACCTTTAGTGTATTTGCTATCACAACCGTAGCAAAGCCCTTTTGTCTTTTTTCTTCCAATTTTTTTGGTGTCAACCTTGTAGGTTGTGGAAATCTACGCGTAGAAACACTTCCTTCTTTATAGAATTGAGTGGTAGGCTTCCTTGTCGCCATAATTTTACATTCAACTTTTCTTGCCAACCTGAATGCCTTCTCCAATGAATCAGGTTCCAAAACGCGAACTTCATGTTGTATGTTATCCCTTAAAGTGCCTATGAAGAGATCAATCCTGTGTTCCTCTGGAATATCAGTTACCCTTATATTCAATTTTTGGAATTCCTCAATGTGTTGCCCCACTAAACTCTTTTGTTTGAGATTTATCAATTGGCTAAAGAAGGTGTTGCTCTTTGTGTCCTCATAATGTGCTATCATTTCTTCCGTAAAAATTGACCAAGTGACAATTTTTTTACGGGAGCAAAGCCATCGATACCATACAAATGTATTTTGTTCTAAATGTAAAGTTGCAATGCGTACCTTTTGTGTGTTTTGTACATTATGGAGATCAAAATATTGCTCCATCTGTAGTATCCATGTTACAGGATCCTTTCCATCAAACTTCCTCATATCCATTTTTGGAATATGTTGGTTCTTCCCACCAACATTAGAGTTTATCAAATCACAATTAACATTGATTTTGTTCTCATCATGAGGTTCTTCTACTATCTTTTCACCATTAGGAAACCGTTCTTGTATCAACTTTGTCAAACCTTCGATGTCTGTTTTTAGATCATTATTCATGTTTTCCATCTTAGCTTCCATGCCATCCATCTTCTCTTCCACGCCTTTCTT